>NW_001799632.1:270206-349176 GCF_000165425.1 Paramecium tetraurelia | reverse complement strand
ACCCCAAAACCTGAAAATACCTGCTTAAGAATCAAATATATATAAGATTATTAAATTATATATTTTTTATAAATTATTTGACACTTTTGTTTGAAATATATTTTTCAGATGTCTGCTTTAGAGAAATAATTTATATCGGGGGGGGAGGGGGGGGGATTATAGTGGATGATTACTAACTATTTTACAGCCTGTCTTCTTCTTATTGAACCTAATTTCAATTTTAAAGATAATTTAGAACGTTGTAATTAATTTACTTCTAAAACTTTTGATTATAATGTGTCTAGCATATATTTTTACATATCTTTTGATAGATTTTAGGATATAGATAGCTTAAATAATGTTTCATCTGTTAATCATAAAATAAAGCTTTAATACGCTCTTACCTTGTTTCAAATCTTTGCAATCCATAATTAAATCTTTTGTTTATACTGGAAATTTATCCTAGATTTTGTACTCTATTTATCGCTGATATTTATTTTTATTATGATTATGGTAGGAAATTGGCACTATAAATTTCTTATGGTCTAATTACATTCGGAATCATTCTTACTTACAATATAAATATTAAGATATTAGGATATTTCGTCTGTTTTAGAATGGATAATTTTGAGACAAATAACACTATCAACATACAGACATATTATAAACAACGCGGGACCATTTATAATATAAATTCAATTAAATTTTTATAAGTATTGTTTACATTTTTTTGAATAGATAGAAATTGCACAATCTGAAATCCCATCAGATATAAACTCTTGGAGAAATGTATTTTTGCTGGAGTGAAAATGCTCTTTGCAATATAAAATACAAATCATGGAATTAGTTTGTTTTGAATAATTAGGCCTTGACTGATTTCATAACAGTTTTATGGTAGCCTTTTTGAACTCTTAGAGTTGCGAAATACGAATATCATTATCTTTTGGGCTGATTTCTTTATTGATAGATTAAATTGAAATAAGTATAGTATAGGCGGTTTAGGCCTTTTCGGAATTAACACATTCATGCAATACTTTTTGCAATATTTTGAATACAATGCATCAAATTTGGAAATGAAATTCAGAATAATAATCAGATTGGGTATTTGCTTCTTACAGAGAAAATGCTATTATTGTTATAAAATAATGGTAGAATATTAAAGGAAGTATAGCATTTAGTGGCTCAATTCGTAGCCTACCTCATTGCTAATAATTTTTTATGTTTCAATATATATTCATACTGTGGTAGCTTTGGTGTAATTGGGGTTATACTAAATTCTGTTGAGACTTTACATCAAACAACACGAGAAAAGATTGAAGAAGATGAGATAAGAATCAGAAAGGGTATGCTCTAAGCACATCTATTCTTAAATAATGATCATTTTTAATTTCTATTTGTTAAGTATTCAATAATGGTGTTTTAATTTTTCAATATTTTCTATCTTTTATATCTCCTAAAATATTATTTGTTCTAAATTATTGAGATCTTGTCATTTAACCTCCAAAACTTGGACTTGGCAGGGGTTTTGATTGTTCCAAACTGGTGGATGCAGATCTATACTTTGAATATTTCATTTAGGAAAGTTAAATATTAGATGGCAGGGAATGCATTAGATTTTAAAATGTTGGTTACAATAAGCTACTACTTGGTTCATACTTATTGTTTCTTTATTCTTTTAAAATATGTTAATCAAACACATTTTTTAAGTACTCTTTTTTTGAGTTCATTAATTTAATAACTATTTTTATTATTTAATTAATCTCTGAATTAAATTTAAATTAATAAAAAATTCTGTTAAATAGTTAATAAATATTATAATTCAAAGAAATGAATGACAATCTATAAACTAGAGTAACAGGGATTTTTGAGAAATTAAACAATATCTAGAACCAAGTTTAAGATGAGTATGAACTAATTTAATAACTAATTTTAGAAAAAATAGCAGATTTTCAATTATCGCATAATTGATAGCCCAGTTTGAATCTAATTTAAGAAATGCATCTTAATAAAAGGAAGCAATATTCAGTTAATTGGCAAATAAATTTAAAGAATTATAAGTATTCTTGGAAGGTGAAAACGATAAGTAATAATAATTTGAAAATTAGTCGAGTGAGATAAGAATAAGAAACATAAAAAATGATTGTTGATTTAGAAAGACATGCAAAAAGATTATTAGAAACTAGTTAAAAGGAGAGAGTAGATTAAGAGAAGAAATTAACCTATGCAATTAGTTAATAAATAGATTACATATACTAAGATGTGAATAGATAAGGAGTTGAACTTTTGGAATCACATAAATATGTGGATATGTATTTAAATGAAGACCTACCAAAGATTGCTGATGATCTTTAAAATGAGATTGACGAAAGAAGAGAGGTTGAAGAAAGAATATACCATTAATTTATGGAGTAAATATCAGACCTAAGAGAATTATTTGATAGGTATTATATAATCTAATCATTATTATAGAGAGAGAAAAGAAAGAGAAGCCAAAGAGGAAGACATAGTTGAAAGTTTAAGAGAAGTGTAATTTAGAATTACTGAATTATTGAAGCGAAATAGAAAAGAAAGAGAAACTACTGAACAAGAAATGGTTTCTTTAGTTGAAACTGTAATTGAAAAAATAAAGATTGAAATGTTAGAAATGAATATGTGATATTTATTTGTGAATAAATGACATATTCTTTACTATCTATCATTAATATCATCTTCCTGACCATGAAGCAACTTATTTCTTGAACATTATGATAACCTCATCCAAAATGGCATTCTCTTCATTTCTCTTAGCCTTTGCTTCTTCATAATCAGCTCTCTTGGATTCCAAATCAGATTATGCTTAATCTAAGGCATCTTATGATTCTTATAAAATAATCTTAGATTTTGCTTATTAAGCTAGAGCAGCTTGAATTTACTAATTTAATTAATCATCTATACAGTAGCGGTTCTATCAGCAAATACTTATTTTCTTTCATATTCTACTTCCAAACTTGTTATTTCAGCTTCAGATAATGAAACCCATCCAGCCAATTCCCAAGATGCATTGATTTCATTTTATTTCAAATTTTCTAATGATGCTTCTAATTCACTTTCTAATCCTTAAAGGACACCTAAGACTTTTTCGGCCAATGTTGATCCATTTCCTGATGATTATTCCTTAAATATTTTCATAATTTACTTATTATTCTGAAGCTAAAGCTAAGAATGATTTTATTTGATGTTCTTAGAACAAATTGCTGTATTATTTCAATTTTTCAGCAACCGATTGTGCTTGCACTTATGTAAATTCAAATGAATCTCCATTTATAATATAACCGGCAACATCTTATTTAAGTAGTTTGATAACTTCAAGGGCTTCTTAGTTGTGTTTAATCGATTTGACAAATAATTGGTTGCTGAAGCATTAGTTATCTTATAATGTTTCAATTTTAGCTGCAATGGAATCTCTTCTGGCTTCATTCCAAGCCAAATAATTTTTGGTTTGTGATAAAACTTATTCGTATTCAGCTCTATTTTCAACAGCTTGTTAGAATAATTTTTAATTCAAAGTTTTGATTTTGGTGAATTATTCAATAGTTCTAATATTTAAATTAAATATATTTACTAAGCACCAACCCATTCATCTGTTTCATTCTTTTAATCTGCTGCAAATTAAGCATCAATATTTGAATTATTTCAAATCATTCAACAATCCAAACACTGTATCAATAGCATCACTTGCTTTTGTTCCAGTCTGTTCTCATAATTAATTCAACTTACTTATAAAAGTGCTAAGATTTGATCTTATGTTTTTGAAGCATAACTTGTGGCTGCTAAAGCTAACAATACAACAATCATGTATTTCATATCTGATAAACTTAATATTAAAAAACGATTTATATTAAAAACGAATTTATCCTAAATTTTATAATTAATTTTTAAATCAATCATATAATTCAGAATAATTATTCCTTATCTACTTTAAAATACTATTTTAATATAATATATCACAATTCCTCTGTTAGTATTTATTATTAACTTGAAAAATTTTCTAAAATTTGAGTTTGATTATCGAAATAGTCCACATTCAAGCTTGAATTTTATAACAATTTTTAATGGCTAAAATATCATTATTGAAAAAACTATGATTAATTATGTTATTCATGTTTGTTCAATTCTCCCATACTCTACTTAACTGATCACACAAAAGTAGATTCAACTTAAGAATTATTTTAAATTTAATATTTTTTTTTTTTTTTGTTATTTGATAATTGTAATATTTACTCCGTCATTAAAATTTACTATCCTTCTTCTTTCATTATAAATGGAAACTTTCCAAATTACAAGAAATTAATTTATAATATAAAATTCTAAATCTTTATCAACTATTATAATGAATGAAAATGACCTATATCTCATTAATGGGTTAAACTTTCCTTAGGAGAGTAAAACACAAATTTATATCATTTCAGAGCCCTAAGGATTAAAACTGTTGGTATTTACTTACTTAAATTCTTAGGACTCATTAAGTTTAGCTTTTAAGCTGTTTATCTATTGGAGTGATGAGAGTGCAATTATGGATTGGAATGATTTTTTAGAAGAACCTTGCTTTAATGAATTTTATTTTAAGCTCTCCTACTAGGGCAAAGAATACCAGATAGAAGGTTCCAGGAATTAACTAGAAAAGCTGTATGACCTTTGTTCTGGTAAGTTCATTTTTAACAAAAGTAATATATATAAATAGATTTCAGTCCTGGAAACCAATTCATTATATGAAGTATATATGATATTTAGTATAGATGACTTTAGTAACAAATAAAAAAAATAGTAAACAGTACATCAAGAAAAGAATTTTTTCTAATTTCAATTCTCAAGACCTGGAGATGTCGAACACATATAAAACCTAACTATGGTAAGCCAGAGTACCTGAGGAAATCAGGATAATTCAACTTTTGTATTCTCAGAGATGTCCTTATATTATAAAAATGGTATCAATATAGTATGACGGTGACGATTATTCTTTAATCTACGCGAACTAAAATTTAATATCTTTAAAGTAGATTTTAAAAAGGTAAAAAATGGGATTACCTCTTTCTTTTGTAATTGAGATTGTAGAATAATTGTTAATTGGTATCTTAACAATTTATTTTTAGTATTAAACATTTTCTAGGAGCTTCATATTATACAAAATAGTATAAATTTGGATATGATTAATTATTCCCTGGACTCTAATTCAATTGTTGTGAGCAATTTTTAATCATCAACCTTTGAATGTAATAGAGACATGCCTATGTAAAATAATATCATAATTTTAGAAAGGGTAGTTCAATAGGTTTTATACCTCCTGAATATATTCAGAGTAAATATCTGATCTCACCCTTGGCCAATATATTTTAATTAGGCGTTGTCTTGCATCATCTGTATCTATAATGTTAATTTCTTTAGGTTATTTTACTAAAATCCCTTTGGAAATGACTTATAAACTATACTTAAAAACAACATAGAGGGGAAATATCACATTCCAAATCATAATTTTGATATGGATATCATTGAAATGCTTAAATCGATGATGCAAGCAAATCCCCATATGAGAGAAACCCCTAAGGAGTATTTGTATTCCAAGATTTTTAAACCTTAATATAGATCGAAAATTTCTAAAAACTCTTTATTATTGTGTTTTCAAGATATTTCCTCTAAAAAAGTTGACGAATTTGAAGTGAAAGATGAAGCTATCACCATTCAAAACATTAAATTCCTGTGTATAAATAACAAAAAAAATTGAAATTTGATATATAATTTGTGTTATATATTAGTAATATTTCCATAAGCTCTTTGAAATTAATTTCAAATAGTGAGTCGAGTTATAACTTCAATATGATGGCTATCAACAATTATATTAAGGGAGATAGATAGTTATATGTATGTTATTTACAATTATTTTTTATCTGGGTAAATTTAGAAATTTATATTTCAAATAAATATAGAAGATAAACTGAATTAAACTAGTTAATTTAACATTTTTGATCTGGATTTAATAATAAAATCAAATATAATTTATTAATATGCCTTCTTTCCATACTCCTTTAACAGTTTAGCCATGGAATGTAGAATAGACTCCTTCTCCATCAATCATTCCATCATTAAAATTACCTTCAAATTTTTCTCCATTTGTTAATTAAAGTTTGCCTGATCCATGCATTTTTCCTTCGAGAAACTCGCCTTTGAAATAACAATAAAAATTACCTTCATATCCTAACCAGCCATTTTCAATCCCACTCAAATCTTAATAATCAAATATTCCCTCAATTTGTTCCGCTTGGAAATTGATTAGTTTGCCTTATCCATGATATTAGTTATCATGCCAATAGCCACTGTAAACCTCATTATCATTTTAGTCTGTTAAGACTCCAAATCCTTCCCTCATAGCTGGTTCATATCCCTAGCCTCGATAAATATATCCATCTTCATATTAAAGGGCAAGCTCCTATAACTATTACTCTTATTCATCATCAGGAGACTTCTTTTATGGTTGTTATGGATTTTTATATTTCTATGTTGAGTCTCTGTCTTTGTTAATTGCATCCTTAAATTTCTCTTCTAAATGCTAATCTTTCTGTGAATTCTATTAAGGTCTTTATTACTATGGTTAAATCTATTGAGGAGGCCTTTACTACGATGCTTATTGAGGTCTTGATTAATTAGGTGGTTAAGTAGGTTTATTTTAGATAGATTATTAAACTAATTGTTGTTAATACTATGGTTTCAATTAAGGGTATTAATTTGAAGGCAATGGGGGTTGGAATAATTGTTATGGAGGCTGACAAGTTTGGGAATAAGGTTATTGTACACTTCTTGGGAGTACTTATTATTAAACTGGTTATCGATATTACTATAAAATAATCTAAAATAAAATACGGGTTAGTATGAAGGATTATAAATTTAGGTAGGGCGAGGTGCATTTTGTGGGTAAACAGGACCTGGTTGATAAGGTGTAGATGGATAACCAAGGGGGGGTTATTAATATTGAAGTTGCTATTGCAAAGTTACTGGCTATTATTTAAGTGGAAGAGTGGGTTATTAGTATTATGGTTAACAGTACCCCTACAGGATAAAATAAATTCAAATTCACCTAAGGAATATTAGAAGGATATGATTATGGTGGTCTTGACTGAACAATGGGTTGTGGATATTTTCCTGGTATTACTGGCTGAGGTCTTGGAGGTGAATTCATATAAAAGGGTTATTAATATGCCATTTCTATTTGAATTTTATTTTAATTATTCTTAATTTAATTGGTTTTATATTAAAAATAGATTATAATATAAGATACCAAATTTATTCAATAGATATCATTATATAATCAAAAACCATAATCAAAACATTCTTTAGTTTATTATCCATTCTTTATGATATCTTGTTTCTTACCTGCAAATGGAATTCTATGTAACCAGTCAGAAGGAACTCCCTTGTAGTTTTTAGGATTCAACTCAATTGGATCTAATGATTACAAATAATTTGGAGGGGGATTTCTATTAATTAAAATCAATGGTACTTATCATCAAATGATTTAACTTCTTAGAGATCAGCAGTTATTTAATTCTTCTACTCTTATTTGGGTGATTGCTTCAATAATGAAGGATTTATCTCATTCACTTTGCAAGTCAATCTGTTTGCCTTTTCCTTTTTCTATTTCAATTCTTCAATAAACTTGTTACTTGCCTTATCAGGAATAGCCAAATGATCATCAACTTTTAAATTTGATTCTGATTGTATTTAAACTTTCTTATCTAATTTCTTTTTTGAATCTTTTGTTTTCTAATCATGACTTACTTTTGACCTATTCTCAGTTTATGACTTCTATGTTCTATTATCCAAGGCTGATTATGGCCTCTTTATCTTTTATTAACTCTTCTAATTCTCCTATGGATGTGATTCACCTTAAACGCTTCCTGCTTCAGAAGCAAATCGCAAAGTGTTACCTAAATCTGGTTTTTTAATGCTGAACTCAGGTATTACTTATTTACCTTTTGAATCTAATTACTTCTTTAATTCTTAGTAAGGTTATGGAGTCAAAGGATTCCTTGATTTTAATGCATCAACTTGTTCTGGATTTAATCTGTCCTCTTCTCTGCAATTTCTTGGAGGTTCTGGTTCTACATTAGCAACAGCAGCTCCTTTCCTTAATGCATTCTGATAGGTCTAAATGTAAAATGGATCATTCTTATTTCTATGAGGTTAAACATTGTGTGATAAGAGATGTTGTCCATATATCATTCCTCCAACTGTAGGATTCACATTATTATATCCATATGGACCCCATGCAGGTTTACCAAAATATGTTGTGAATGCCGAATCTGCTATCCAACGTGTTTCACCTTAAAACTTCTTAATTCTCTCCTTTCTTCTTTTCAATTTTTCAGCATCTTCAGGATTATTTGGATCTAAAGTCTTCGCCTTCTTGATGAATTTGGTTGTCATCTTCTTTACTTAGTCGTCATTCTATTATTCATTAATCTCTTCCTCTTCCTCTTCAGAACTTACTGCTTCTTCCTCTTCTTTTTTAGATTCCTCATAATAAAATCCTCCTTAAGGATGCAATGCTTTGTATTACCCTTTAAAATTTTTGTTGTTTTATTCCAATTAATACATAAGTTCATTTTAATCCTTTATATCTTTCACTTAATAGTTATCTCTATATGCAGATTATTATTTTGGATTCCATTTCAAAGGCAATTTATATTATTCATCTAAATCTTCTGGTTATTAATATTATTAATGTTTATTTGTTTATTATGCCTTACTATTTTAACATTCGCATGATTTGGCTATATTTTTGATAGTTTTATCATCTAATTCTAGAAATTTTATGAAAATTACACTTACTTTAAACATAAATTTAAGAATCATCGACTTTTAATTTTTCAATTTTTCTAAAATTATCTTTATTTTCAGTCTGCCAATGTTAATTTTCATGATTAATTCTTGCAGTTACCTTTTTGGTTTCTGGCTCTCTTTCCACTTAAATTTTCTTTTTAAAATCCCAAGGTTCATCTTATTGTAGAGGCCATTTCATAATATCAAACATATTGGGTTCTTCATTTCTTGGCTTATTTTTTTTACCAAATGTTTTATTGTCATCTAGATATAATGATTTAATACTTTCATATACTTATTTGAGCACTTAATCTTTGCTTTTCATATGACTGTTAAATTGATATTAATAAATAAATAAAATTTAATATTATTATTATGTAAAACTGTTAAGAAAACAAAATAATTCATTATTAATCAATATCATCACTTTATTGTTTGACTTCATTATCTATCTATTATTAAATTTGGTTTTCTACAATTTCATCTTGTCTGATAGTTTCAATTTAGGATTCCTCATTGAGTTGAGGAATTTCAGGCAATTCTTACTTTGTCTAATTCTTTTCATCTTATTATTATTACTTTTCTTATAATTATAGAAGTTCCTTTAAAGTTGCTTCGTCTTCATGATTTATTAAATAATTGATTTTTTCTAACTCTGTTACATCAATTGATTTATTCTTGACACTAAGATTTAAATATGTTTATTTACTTGAGTATTGGTTATAACTACAATTTATCCTTCTTCTTCTAGGATATTGAACTATTATTTGTTGTATCACGATTGGATAGAGTCAAGTTATTTCTAAAATAGATATAAGATTACCTAATTGAATTGACATATTGTTGACATTATTGATATCTTTGAAGTCTTTGCATCAACCTTTTGTTTTCTTTATATTAATGAGAATACTCGTCCATTTTTAGGACAGGTTCTTGTTTCATGAGTCGATCAGCTAATTTAATGTTTTCATGTTAAATTTATTAAGCTTGTATTTTGCGAAAAGTTAAATTTAAATTATGAGGATGATGTAGATTTTCATCTTCATATTTATAGTAATCTTATTACATCGGCCTATTGCAGATTTCTGTTATTTTTTAATATAACTAACTGTTTCCCTTATTGATTCGTTCTGATTGTTCTAAATTTATTAAAATCTTCATGAAAACATACCACTGAGATCAAAACGTCTTCTTTATTGCCTGATATTATTTCTCTTTTCTAAGATTTCTATATGTTAGACTCTTGATTACGAATGAGATTTTTTGCTTTTAATTTCACTCAATTTTTTCAAATGAAGATCATAAGACCTAATATATGTATATATGATGGATTACTTTTCTCTGGAAAATATTTAGTCTAATTTATAATTATAATTGTATTAATGATTAGATCTCATTAATTAAAATAAATAATTAATATAATGTCACAACCGTCCGAGACTAAACAATCAATTCATAGTGGCAGAATGGTACTCCATCCATCCTTGAAGTTAGATAAATCAGCCGCTTTTTTCAAAAGCACAAAAGTTAGTTCATGTTCTTATGTGAGAATGAAACAAGGAAATCCAGAAGTAATAACAGTATTATCAAAAGGCTGTTCCATTCTATGAAATTGCAAACAAGACTCCAGCTGAACACGAAACAAAATCTACATACACAACATCAACTTATGCGTAATCCATTTATTTTTATATGAGTGATGATTATAAAGTCAAACCTTATTTACATGTTGGTTCCACTAATAAATTATTGGAACCCTATCACACAGGTTCATTCAGATCCAGATTACCTGAACCTGATGCTCCAATTCTCACTAAAAATGCATCCCAAGTAGAATTAGGAGAAAGACAGTATTAAATGAGAATTAATTTAGTTTCAATGTGAAACGACACTTTCTAAGCACAGCTCACAATGTTTATGGCAATTTTGGGAAATTTGGAAATGTTACAAATCCAGGCATCTTATCAGAGAAAACCAAATGGCATCACCATTTATAATAAAAATGATAAGATAATATGTATAATCATTAATTAATATCATCAACATTATCTTTAGGATTGCATTCTGGAATGTAGACATTCTATTTCAAAGTATCAAGATTAAGCATAGTTTTAAGATCTACTTCTGGTTATTTTTGTACTTTTTCTTTTTCTTATTACTTATTATTCTGCGTTTTAGGTTATTTTCTCCTTTTTTTATTTTCGATTTAATCAATATCCAATTATTCTATTTAATTATCATTATTTTCATTTGTATTATTATCTTTCTTTTTATTATTCAATTCTTTAACACTTTCTTTTTATTCTTCAACTTATTCCTCCTTTTCTTCTTCTTATTCTTAATCATCTTCAGGATTTTATTGTTCCAAACCGAAGCTAAATAGAAATTTTCTCAATTTGAAATTCTTCTTCTCTGCTTTAGTGTTTTCTGGTAGATCAACAGAATTTGGATCATATCTTTTGACTTCATTCGATTTCTCTTCAGATGTTAATTTACTACTATTAATTTTTGTTAATCTATGTTTTTTCTAATTCCTCTATGTTTGTTCTTTTACAAGAGTATATTCAATTTGTTTTTCGTTTGATTATTCAGAATCTACAATCTGTTCCTTTTTAGGCATGGATTTAAATTCAGATTCAGAATCAGATCTTGGTTTTTTCTTTTATGCTGGTTTCTTCTTCTTCTTTTTATTTACCTGTTCTTTAGGTTATAGTTCTTTTTCTCCAAAAACATCATCAAAATTTTGATCATAATTTGTTAAGAAATCTTGGAGAGTCAGTTTGGCTAATGGTTTCTTCTTTAATTGTTTGGTATTTGTTGTTTCAAATAAGGATGTTTAAAATAAGGGTTAATTTTCAGATGATTTCTTTTGGGTTTCTTCCTTTTCTGATTCTGAACAATCCTCAATATTAAACTTCTATCTAAGCTAATTAATATTAATCATACAGGAGTGGTCATGTATTTTTGTATTTATATATTACAATAATTTTCAGGATTTTATTAGCTCCATTTTTGCTAATTATATTTATATAAAATATAAGGAAATACAAAATATGATAATATTTATAATTAATGAATTTAGAGAATCCAAATAAATTAAAATGGAAACAATAATACATTCGAAAATATAGGGATCTGTTGGGAATTTCGAAGTATTATGATCATAATGATGATTAGTCTCAAAGTGTCAGAAGCTTAACCAATGGATAACCATATAACTCCTGGTTATTTGGATCACATAGACAGAGTTTCGAAACAGAGATCTCAATCTATGAAATACAATGATGAAAGTTTCCAAAGCAGAAATAGTTCTTATAGTGTGAATAGAAAACTATCAGAAATGAATTCCACCAAGATATACTCTGCTGCTGAGATGAATCAAATCATCAAACATGCCAAACTTTGTGGATTGCTCCATAATAAACCTCAAGTATCTCCATTCTAATCATAGCATTAACCATTATTAGAACAAAATAGAAAGCATTTTGAAGAAGTTCGAAATTTATAAAAGAGTTGGCATTACTCAAAAATTCGATAATAAGAATAAAATCTCTAATTCAATAGAATTCCTATGGAATAACATTATCAATTTAAATTGAATCACAAGAGACGAGATCTAAATATCTAACGATTGATATAAGAATAGAAAACCCTATACTAATCAAATAATACTCAGGCTATTGAAGCTACATTGTCAAGTGGCCAAGATTGATATCTCTTTTATATGAATAAATTTAATTATGAGTACAGTAAATTCTGAAATTCGATAATTAATATATAAATTTGGCATGATTAATAGGAAAACAAATCTATCCTATCTAACCAAAAATTTGTTTACTTCAGATTACGATTAAGAAACCTTATTTTAATCTCCTTTGAAGTCGCCTGACAAATCGAGGCAATTTCTGAATTAATCTCCAATGAAGTATGATAGCATTGATAACCTAATGGAAAGTCAGAATAGCCTTAAAACACAAAGACCATCTGAATTCAATTTAAAGAAAATGCTCTCTAAAATAGATGATTTTGAAAGTGCATAGGATACATAAAAGCCTCATAAAACCTTTCGTTTTAGAAGACATGAAAACTTTCAATCTCAACCAACCTTAAAAATAGAAGTCAAGAATGATCTTGATGATTTCTTCAATAATATTGATGATGCGCATATTCAAAAACAATAAAAAAAAAATAAAGAAAACAAATTGTATCAGTTAGTAACATTTACTGATTATGTTGAGAACCTCTATGGAAAAGATTGGTTTCAAATTCCAATAAGGAAACCTCGTCGACAAAACACAATTTAAGAATTCTTTGACACTCTTGAATGATTTTAATTAACTATTTTATATAAATATCCTCAAATATATAAACATCATTCTCGTCTTATTGAGTAATCAGTAAATAACAAATATTTCTCAGAATCCACTCCTAAATTAGTATAGTATTACAAACTTCCAATGATATCTAACCATAACTATAATATACATTCAAACTTGAAATATCAATAAATTAACAAGTAATCAACAAATATATAGAGGACTGTCAATCATATTTTCAGATGAAAACAAAATAAACATAAAAATAATAAATGATGAAGTATTAATTTATTATTGATTTAGACTGGACAAATTTTTAATGAATTGACTCATTATATCACCTCTCCCTCTGACTTTGAATACATTATCAAATAAATAAAAACAACATAAAAGAAATACTTATTCAATAAACACAATATACTCAAAAAATATACTACTATAAAATTGGTGAATTCTATGTTTTAATTTTATCAATGAAACCAAATTTTCTAAAACTACCGAACTAAGCAACTGAAAATTTCTTATGTTTTAAATATTTGTAATGTTCTAACATTTATTACTATTATTTATATGAATAATTATGATCAATTAATACAAAAATTGGGCCAGGACCCTCATTTATAAATCTTGAAGTAAGATTACGCAACAATCATTGACAGTATGAAAGACACAGATTTATCTGTTAGACAAATGATTGCAATATTGTGGGCAGCTGAAAATGATGTATAACATTCAAATTATTTTAGTGTTTGAAATTTACTTCCGAAATAGATAAATTAAATGCTATGATTTAGCAACTCTAATAATAATTGGTTTAAGAAAATGCTCCTTAAGAGTCTATTTTATCTGCTGAAGATGAACATTAAGAAATATTATATGAAATTGAATAATAATTGATTTTCAATGTTTAAAAGTTAAGTGAAAATTAACTGATAAATTTTACAATATAAAAATATGATAAACTTGATTATCAGACAGCTTTGGACATCATTACAAAATTTATTGAATCCAAGTGTCTCAATAAAGAAGTAGAAGGCATTCTAAATTAATAACTATAAGATCAAATGATAAAATACTAGAAAAAAAACTATATTCTTCAAATTGAAAACATGAAAATCCTATCAAATACTAGTGCAAAAGACTTTTATCAAAAAAATAAAAAACTTCAGTCATTTAGTTTTGATAGAATAAAATTAAAGTTTCAAGCAATTCTAAAAGAAATTAAAAGCTTAAAGAGAGAACTTTAACAAACCAAAGAAATATATTAAATGCAATTCAAACTTTTGTTTCATTAAGATAATATTATAGATAAAATGCTAACATCATAACAATTTAATTTTATATATAATAAAATACTCACCTAACTAAACCATCAAAGAAAGTATTTTAATATGAGTGGTTAAGTTCAATAAAGTCTTTTAGCTTCATAATAAATAGATAATAATGACATCTCTATTGTTTTTGATAAATTACAACAGAAACTAGTGAATTAGATAGCTAAAACTGCTTGTTAAGTGACTGCTAATTTTGAAGAAATAGTTACATCTCGTTAAATAAATAACAACTATTTAGAATTAATATTGAACACAACAAAAGCTAACTTTACAAAAATCCTCAAATACAATAAGATGATCTCAACAATTTAGTAGGAGAAAGAAACATTATAAGGGTAAATCAGATCATCAATGGAGTGTTTAATTTAAAAAGTATATATAATTAATAATTATTAAGTTAAATGATGAGAACATCAAACTGAAATTAATTCATCTTACTAAAGTCATAGAAAAGTCATTCAAAAAACAAAGCCAATCAAGTTTAGAGAGTTTAAAGAGTATTTAATATCACTGAAACTACACAAAGTCTAATAAGAGTACGACTTTAAATGTTATTTTTATAATTAATTGTAATATCATATTAGTTTTATAAAGATATCTCTTATATTAAAGAGTATAAATTAACTAAATATTGTATAATTGTTATGATATATTATTTCTTGGAGTTACAGTAAATTGGTGGAGTACTAATAATAACTTTACATAATAAAAATGAAAGGTATAAGATTAGAGCGTAATTATAAAAAATAAATATTAATTTATATGTTACTGACTATCAAATATTAGAATAGAGTGAAATAATTGAATTTGGATGGAAGAATAAATGTTTAGTCTTTATAAATATTATTAGGACAATTATTTAATATAAAGAATAAAGTTATTGGATTGATTGATTCAGATGGTAAATCTTAAATAAATAAAGCGTAGGCAATTATTTTGATTTAGTATAATTTGTCTAATAATTGAATTAAACAAGGTGCAACAAATTCACATTAGTAAGTGATGATGGGTAACCTGTGACAGATAATAAGTTATATTAAACAACTTTGAAATATAGTTCAACTTCAGAATACAATAATAAGCTTCATTTTATTGACTTTATTTACGATATGGAAGAGTTTTAGAATATGCTGGGCGATGAATAGTACACTTGCATTTATCTGATTGATGAAAACGATGGATTAGGATTTGATTTTCTAATTGGCTTGGAACCTTTAATTAACAACCTAAACCCTTGGATCAACTTTTATTATTGTTTCAACAATAGATTGCATGATTAAAACAGAGAATATGATATTCAAAGCAATACATTATGGGTGTACAAAGGATCAAAAAGAATTGTATCAATTTAATTGAATAACGATAAAAAAATGAAGTAGATTGATGAGATACTATAAAAACTTGTTTAGACTAAAATCTTAGGACATAGTGTCATGAATTCTAACATCAGAAATTAATCTTAATTGTCTTCATAATAGTCACCAGAAAAGAGAAGAAGTAAATCTATAAGAAAATTGGTTGAAGAATCCTAAATACACACTAATTAAGGTTTGAACAATTCTAAATTAATTGGTTCTCGATATAGTACTAGAGTGTAAGCACAGGTTATTTAACGTGAAGCATCAAGAGGTAGCGACATACCTGAAGATCAAGTCATATATAATCTATCAAATCCCTATGAATCAATAATAAATCAGTAAAATCTTTTGTTTAGGGTTGTTGCTGAATTGGAAGACAAGAATTTACTTGATATAACAATGACCAGATTGGTCAAAAAACTTCTGATTGAAGAGAATAAAGAGATTATTGCTATTTTATTGTAGTATTCTCAAAGAATACTAGATATATAAGGATTATGTGTGAGATTGAATAACATAATTGAGAAGTCAACAAATCAATAAAGACCTGCTTCACCATTTTAAAATTTAAAGTAGACCAAATAACCAGTAAATAATAATATTTCAGAATCTGTGGAGGATGTTAAAAAGTTCATTATGGAAAAATATAATTGCAATTTCACATCTGAATAATATGGTATTATCAATCATCTGTGGAGTCAAAAAGATTAAGTGGTAATTAGAATGTGCACAGATATTTGTAAAAAAGAAATTAAGAAAGAATAGGTCTCTTTAAAGCCTTTGCAACTTTATGCAGATACTAAATTCAATGAATTACTTAATTAAAATTTCAAGAAATCAGAAATTACTATCATCTAAGAATAAAAAAATTCAAAATCAGGATTTATTTATGCTACATTATAACATTTTAGATATGAGACCAATGTTAATTATTTTATTGATGATTTGAGGAAATCTCTATAATAAATTCATAATTAAAACCAACTTTTAACAGGCCCAGAAAAATAAACGAATTAATAATCAAAGGAAATTAATCTCTTCAAATTTCAATCATCTAAGGCTCCATCTCCATTCTGCGTATTGATGCCAAAATTTTAAAATCTAGTTAATGAATCTCTCTCGCCTCCTCCTTAACCAAAACTATAGTAGTAGGATGAAAATGGTAACAATTATCAATCTTATGGTAAAATATCTGATGAATTAAAAAGAGTTCAATTATTCCAAAACTTTCCAATTTAACCAATGCAATAAGAAAAATAGTAAGAAGCATAATAGTAGAGTAGCTAATAAAATGATTCAAAATAAGAGTTGTCTCAGAAGAAATCAAATAATGTGGCTATTTAGGATCTAATTGTTAGTGAAGAGAATTTTATTTAAAGAAAGTAAGAATAGAGAATTTAATATGATATCAATATCTAAAAATTCTATTCTATTTAAATAGAAATGGAGATTAACTAAAATTTTTAAGATATGATAAGTTAAATGGATTTGGATGAAAAAAAGTTGAGATAAGTTGAATAATTGTTCTCGGATCATAATGAATAACTTTATGAAATAATTAAAGGGTTCAATTCCTCTCGCATTGTAATGAATACTAGAGCAAAATTGATGTAAAAGAATCTATATTTTAAATAGCAAATTGCTCTCTGAAAAATAAAATGATACTCAGGATTATAGAAAAACCAAGATGTATAATTTATTTATGAATTAAGTGAGGTAATTTACATTATAAAAACATCTATAAGAAAATGAAAAAGTATATCTATTGAAAATGTTTAAAGAAAATGATTTATAAGTATTAGGAACACTGGAAACATATTTGTAAAATCAAGATGCCGAAGATATGTTGGAAACCCTTAAGATGATTATTAAACAATATAGTAAATTCACTAATGTACTTATTACATCCATTAATTTTAGATTAACTAAGTTGGATCTGACTTATCTCCATTGGAACAGCCATAATTAAACACACCTGTTTTGGGAGCCAAAGAGATATTATCATAAATAAAACAATACTTTTCAGCTGAAGAGAAAAGCAGATTAGAAACCATTGCAAGTGGCTAAGGTGAAAACAGCATCATCGAACTCTATTCTCAATATTAATAAGATTAGGATTTGAATGGATTTATAGCAGCAATCAAAAAATTAAGTCAATAAGATTCACTTAAAAAATCACATCAATTCATCACTTTCGAAGACCTATTAAAAAAACTGTAAAAAGATGGTTAATTGAAAATTGATGATTATATGTTGAATGAGATTAGTAAGAAAAAAAATGAGTAAAGAATTAAGGGCGTTTTTGAAATCTACTTGTATTCCAAGAATATTGATGATTTTGTAGAGAGCATCAAAAGTATATTAAGACTATTGCGGTAATGTAATATAATTTATTATATGAGTAGAAATGATCTAATAATTATTAGAGCAGTTAGAGACGGAGAATCTCTTATCTGAAAATCAATTATTGAAATTAAAAGAAATTGCACATGAGTATCATAAGGACCATGCAAAATTAGTAGGAGCATTCTCATTGTATTGGGAATAGTCTCAAACAGACCCAGAAGGAGCAAAAAATGAGATTTTAGAAACTCTAAATATATTTGTTGAATGAAATTATGTTTATTTTGTAAAATGTTATTTGTTTATGATATATTATTAAATTAATTATGCTTTCATCAATATCTGTTTCACTTTAAGATTTAAGAGGATTGAGAACCATTTCTACAAATGGTATCTCGAATTATAGAGATTTTTAAAGGATGCCAATAACCAAAACCAACTATAAAAGACAGTACTTAAAAGGAGCCTCAAATAGAGTTAAGTCACTGAAAGAGGAATGTAATTTCGTTTAATTGTGCAGCGATAGAAAAGATAATGAGAAACTGTTTAAATTTAATCAGAAAGGTTAACTCCTAAACTACAGGAATTTTCATCTTCATAAATAGTACCCACTAACTTAAAGGGAATAATAGAATGAAATCGATAATTTAAATAAGATCAATTCTAGCAAATAGATGCATAAGAACTCATCATTGAAGTTGGTTACTGATTCCAATAATCAGTTGATTGAATTAGTATATTCAGCAGAGCCAGTCATATAAAAAAATAAAAAAACTAGTTCTATTTCTAATATCCCAAAGGTAGAAGAAAGAAGCAACAGCATAAATAATCCTCTTAACAGTAAAAGAATTTAATCTGCGAATAAAAATTTTTAATTGATAATTTCATCAGCAAGTAACAAGGAGGATCTATTCATTAAAAGTAATTAATCCACTTAGAATTGTCTTTAAAAAGTTCAAACTAAAGAAACTAAGTTAGATAGAAGTTTGAAAGGAAGAATACCAATTACATTTGATGGAACTAAAAAATTTTTAAAGCAATTTTTATGATATAATCTCTATTGTAATTAATAAATTTATCAATTCTTTTAATCTTTAATTAGTCCCATTAAAGATGTAAGTTTTAATTTCCATTAACTCTTTTGAGAAGAATTGAAAAGCATTCATAATATTGGTTCCATCAGGATTTACTAAGTAATTTTAGGTTTCTTTTAGCTATTTAGATCTGATAAATTGGCAATCATTAAAATCTTGTAGGTTTACCAGATATACTATTTGATTTGGAGTATCAAATTGAAAACAAAAAGATAATCCAATGAAAATAGTAAGAGAATACCCACACCTACTACCTTGGTACTAAATTAGGAATATAAATATTTTTATTGTTCTTTATAAACATGATCCAAAATATTAAGTTTTGCTTCAATTTTCTATATTTTTATACTTATTATCTTATTCACGAAGATATTTTATTAATACAAAATCTTTCTTATACGATTTACAAGCTTCTGATTCTCCTATTAGATTTAGGAATGGCTGATTTCTACATTAAGTTGGTTAAAATAAATGATAATCATAATAATTTATTATAATAAAATATATGAAAATGGCAACTGCTGAGACAATAGTATTTATAAATAAAAATATAGGTCGCACATGGTTTGCCTTCTAAAAAGGAAGTAATAAGTTCTAAAAGAATTTTTCCAGGTATTTTAGAGATTGAATAAATTAGAGTAACATAATAGAAAGGGAGCATTTCAACTCACTTGGGATATTCAAGGAGTATTTCCAAAGATTGCTTAAAAGATTGGAGTGAAACCAGTGCCTGATGATCCTCCATTAGTATAAAATATATAAAATTCAGCCACCTAAACCAAAATATATTCCACCACCATTGCCTTAGAATTATGTTCCTCCTCCTATAAAAAAATAAGGCAAAAAGACTGGGAAACCATAACTAGTCCCTGAGAGGTAAAGTTATGAAGAAAGCATTGCAAAAAAAACAATTAGATAAAGCAGAAAATCACTATCAAATACAAACTATGGCAAAGAATATGGCAGTTTTTATAGTATGGATAGGTGTTTTTTGAAACGTGATAAAGAATTCATCAAAAAAGAGGTTAAAGGATATGGTAATTATGATATAATAAAATTGCAGGTAACTTTTATGAGAAATCGCCTGAAGGGAGATTTGTACAGGTTCCAATGCCTCCCTTATCGTATAAGTATTAATATGTAGCCTCAACAGAATTATGACATTATTGATATCATTTATAAAAAACTTAGCATTTTAATAGAAAAGATTATAAAGACAGAAGATATTTTATTATAACATCTAATTTTTTTAAATCATCTCATGCTTCCATTCATGTGTGCATAACCATATAGCAATTACCCTTAACTTAACCTTTAATAATTCTATATGCTTCCAACATAAGCTTATGCTTTGACAATCCAAATGAAAGAAACCTTTGAACAAACTTGTCAATTTCAAGATCCTATCAAAAATGCAGCTGTAACAAATAATATGGAGGTGATTGCAGAAAGGGAAATGAATTCATTGTTAAACTTGCTTTCAAAGATCATATCTTTGCTCCAATACTCTGTTTTCAAAGAGTTTGTGAAGGAAAATTTAAAATTATTTAAACCTAACCATTTTTTTCTCTCTCTCCTCATTTTCTCAACATATACCTATTTGATCAAGAAACGTTATATAGAGAAAAATTAATAAAACAAAAGAGGAAATGACTAAATTTATAATCAGAAGATATTTTCTATTTATTAAAAGTCAAATTGAATATGAAGAATAAAGAAGGTAAATCAGCAAAAGAAAGAGAAAGACAGTTTTATCATTCATTCTTTTCAGATGATAAGGAATTTATTAAAGTTTTTGATCCTCAATCGATAGATGACATAATTCCCTTCAGAAAGGAGAACTCAAAGATGAAGACGATGAATGACACCTATTTAAGAAAACTATTCTTATCAAAGAGGTTCTATACAAAATTTTCTAAGTAAAAATATGGATATAATAAGATAATTTCAAAAATTTGTGTTCATGATAACAATGAAAAAATCGAAAATATGACTAAACAGATTATTAAATTATTATTACAAGAGATTTTGGAGTAATAACATAAGTTATATTTAATAGAAATTAAAAAGTTATCGCAGATTCCCTTAGAAAGACCATGAAATAGTTGAATGTGAAGAGAGAGCCAATGAAATCCATACTAAATATTCTAAATATTCAAGTAATAAAAACATTTATATTCTAGAATCCATTAACAATAACAAGAATCTTTCACCATTTGATTCGCATTCACTAATAGTTTTGGAAAATTCTCTGAATCTTAAGAATGAAATACATATATTATAAATATATATTTAAAATTACATTTTATAATGAATTAGTATTTGGCCACCCATGACTCAAGTCTAAACACTTCTTTGTCAAAATAAAAGTACTCATTTCCAAGAGCCAGAAGAGAACCTATTTAGAATAAATCAGCGTAATCCTCTTTCTCACTTAATATAGAACTGATGAATTAAGTTACAAATTACCTTAATCCTTGGGGACTAGGATGGCTGGATTCGGATATGGATTCAAGTACATCAAGTTCATATATTAAGACATGATTTTTCCAAAGATGCTAAGCCAGTCCCAGCTCCCAATATGTATGAATTATAATCGTTTGTTGAAAATAATATCGACAAGAAGAAGGGACCAACCTTTGCTTATAGCAGAGATTAAATGAAAGCCCATGGAATTTGGGGTTCTTTGAATTACCTATCTCCAGGTCCTGGTAGATATGCATCAACAAATTCCCTTACAGATTCCAAATTTACATTTGGTCTCAAACCAGGATCTTTAAAATAGTTTAATACTCCTGGTTTTTAATTCATTTATTCTTAGGACCTGGGTCTTATGAAGCTCTTCAAATCACAAATGAAAGAGGAAATCAATTCATTTCAAAATTCAAAAGCTCTGGTGCTGCCATCATAGGCAAAGACTAAGACCGATTTAAAACTTTATAGAGTTTCAACATTATTTAACAATAGCTTAAAAGAGTTTTCCTGAGCCAGCTAGCTATGATATCTCGAATACAGGAATCACAGGAACAGGGTTCTGTCCCAAAAATGGATTCAAATCATCAGTCTTAAATTCATTCCCTAAAGCTACAAGGAAAGGACCTTTCGATTTAGGAGCCAAGAGTCCTGGCCCAGGATCTTATAAAGCTTATTCAGAATTTGAATGATTTTAATCTAAACACATTAAGTTAAATACAAAGGATCTAATTATTATATCTAGATTCTATAATTCTTATCAAAAGAAATAATAAAATAAGTGATATTCTAAAGTTAGATTACTTAATAATTTATAATGGAAATTTGCTCTGAATTAAGTAAAATGTCATGAGTAATCTGCCGAAATAATAATTTTAATTTAACTAAGAAAAAATAATAACAAGAGAACTTGAAGTAGAACCATTAGCAGAATAGTTATATTTTTTGATTTATAATATTGCAAACACTGTAAATTATCAGAAATTATACACTGTCTAATACTCCTCTAAACGTATATTTTTGTATCACAATCTCATAGGTGAGTACAGTGGTAGTGAAATTTTAATACTGTCAAAAATCAATTAATGAATGAAATTTAAATTCTTTAAAAATTTGTAACTTTAAATTTATACGTATCATATTACATCCACTTGTATGGGTATAAAATTTAGTTAAGAGGATTGTAGATTTCTAAATAGGAATTATTGGCAACTGAAGAGAAGAAAAAGAATTCCTAATGAAACTTCAATAGTTGGATATTTATAAAGAGATAAATTAAGAAAAAAAAGATTATTAGTTTTCATAAATGTTATAAAAATACTTGGACTATCAATTACACTGGTATATAATAGATAGATGTATTTTAGGATTTATTGTTTGATGTTTTAGATAGAGTCAAGTTTTTCAAATAAAGGTTATTATTAACAATTAAATATTTGATTTTATAAATTATATTATAATCATATCTCTAAGATGATAAAATGATACTATTTGTTTGAGTGAAGTTCAATAACTAAGGGAGAATTAAGAAGCGAGTCAAAATCAAGTTTTTACTTTGATTATAAGAACTTTTAAGAGAAAAGGAAAATGATTGAATGAATAATTAATATTTATATCCTTGATTGTCCATCATCTATCACAATATTATGATAGTGATTGGATGTATAATAAGGAATTTTAATTGTTTTAAATAATGTTTAGGAATTTAATTAAATTAGGAGGCTGTTTGGGATTATTGAGTTCATCAACTATTATGTGCAATCAGATTAGAGGTAAAAATGATGATGATTAATTACCTCATTATCATTTTCTTAATGATCATGATTTATAGAAATTGCAAAAGAAACATACAAATCTATCGATCATAGAGAGAAGTTATACAGAACATATTCTATCAGTGATAAGAGATGTTTAAACAGATATTGTGGTATTAGTAACAAGTATTTTAGGATTTCAGAAAGAATGCAGATCGTTTAATTCGAATTTTGATTGAATAAGCCATCTCTCAAATTGAAAAAAAGAAGCACATAAAATAATCTCCATTAGGATATTATGATGCTCATGAGTTAAAATTTCAGGATGAGGAGTAATTTTGTTAAATAATTCAGAATCTGCTTTGTGAGTATATTGAGATCAGGAAATGCATTTTTAATAGAAGCATTGAAGGTTATGACAGGAGCATCAATAGGATAAATACTAATTTAAAGAAATGAGGAAACTTCACAACCTTCATATTTTTTCTAAAAATTGCCTCAAAATATCAAGGATTAATAAGTTATTTTAGTGGACCCTATGTTGGCCACAGGAGGAAGTGCAAGTATGGCTATAAACATTTTAAAACATCATGGAGTTAAAGAAGAAAATATCACATTTTTAACTTTAGTTAGTTGTGAATAGGGGTTAAGTAAATTGTTTAGTGAATATCCTAAAATTAAGATTATTACAGCTCAAGTTGATCCAATCTTATTGAAAGATATCAACTACTTGGCTCCAGGAATAGGTGATTTTGGAGATAGATACTTTGGGACTGTAAAAAGAAATTAGGCTTAATAATGAGTATTATTATACAAAGAGCAACATAATTAATGAAATTCTGTTTATAAAAAAAAATATATTAAATAACTTTTCATAGCTACTATTACTAATTATATTTATTATAAAATTTGAAGGCTGAGTTCTTTTTAAGAGGAGTAGTATCAAATCTTAATTTACTCAAGCTCAAATTATCTTTTAACTAAGAATGTTGCATAACACTCTTATTTTCTGATTTCAAATTTGGAGTCTTTTTATTAGATTATTGAATATTTTAATGTTTTGGAGTTAATAAATTCAATAATTTTGAAGGTGACTCAATTTAATGTTAAAATTGATCATCATATTTAACTTCCAAACAGATGTTACTAGGACTATGAGTATCATTGTTATGGTTATTATTATTATTGTTATTAGAATTATGTGTGTTATTTTGATTAGGATCAGGTTTTTCTTTTAGAGGAGTTTTAAATTAATTGAGAGAAGGCAATTGATATTCATCACTATTATTGGTTTATTCGTAGATTCTGCTTAAGTTCTTGGATACTTAATTAGCACTATCTTGTTTGTATTTATGCAAATAATTATAATAGAAGGAAGGTCTTTAAGATAAAAAGTCTTTGATTACAGAGACAGTAAAAACATCTTAGCACATAATCCAAAAGTCTTTTATCCATCTATCAACCTTCTCATCTTGATCATAACCATGAGCTCCAACCTTTTCTTATATATATTCATAGAGATTGTTTTATAAGTCATCCACTTTGTCTTCATTCCAAAATATGGAATCAGCTATTTTAGCAGTTTTCTTTAGCATTTTTGTTTCCATTGAGTAACTCTCAATACCATCGATTTTAATTTCATTCATCATTTTCTAAATATAAGAATTCACTGAATTGGGATTCAAATAATTCTGTTGTTTATTTGTCCTTCTTCTGGGCATATTATTAGGAGAATAGGATCTGGGAGACATCTATCCATTTTATTGGGAGGATAGCAATTTTTATAATAATTATCTTTCTAAGGAAGTAAATGAATTCATCAATTCAGAATTCTACATTCCTATAGGATTGTTAACTTAAATTGTACCTCCTCTTTTGCGAATATCTTTCAATCTTTCTTCCATTTCAGGAATTCTTTTTTTCATTGCTGAATTCCAATGATTCTTAATTGAATTGTCTGTCCTCCCTATTAATTATTTAGCCATTTCAGCCCATCTATTTCCCATAACTCTATGTGATAGGAATAGAATCCATTCTTCGTAATCTCCCCAATGTGATTTCTTAATCTGAGGATTCAAATGATTATGCCATCTCTCTCTGCATTATTTGCCTATTCTCCCAGGCAGATGTTCTGCTATGAATGTCCATTTCTAAGGACCATGCATTTAAACCAATTTAATTAACAAATTGTCTTCCTGTTCTGACCATGGTCTCTTTTTCCCTTTAGACTAATTTCTTACTCAAATTTAATACTTGAAATAGAATATCCTCATCATCATCATAATCTCTTTCCTATCCATATTTAGGTGTAACTGTCAATGCAAAATTGGTTAAGCTTTTTTATTTAGTTGCTGCTATGTCCTATAAAATGTTCTATTTTTTTTTATCAGTTGGTTCGATTTCATTCATCTCAATGTATTCATTCTTGTTTCTTAATCTCCTCTTTATTATTGGAGGTGAAATCGACGAATGATTTTATGATTTCATTCTCAATCTCTAACTTCTATACATTTTATTAATTAAATAATATATTTTTGAATTTGAATTTCAAAATTAAATATATATTTTATATCCCTCATTATATTTATATTAATTGCCATATATATATACACACTTCCATATCATATCTATGTTCTCAATCCTTAGTCAATTCCTTAACATTCAATCCAATCCCTTATCCTTTTTCTTTCAACAAACAAACTTTTTTAAATAATTCATCCCATCACACTTAACACTTTCCTCTATTTGAACATAAAGGAAGCTTAAGGAATCATCTTAATTTTAATTGGACACACTGATCTTCTATAATTATTGTTGATACATCCACATCAAATATAAAATTCAAATTCCAAACGATATTTATCACAAATATTTTAAACTAATTTATTAACAAATTATGATTGTCATTTTCAATAAGAAAATCCATATTAAATATAAGGAAATCGTTTGAAAATAATTTCAATTTTAACTATGACTTTATCATTTTTTTGATTGTGAAATAAGGAGTGATTATCAATCTAATCCTAGATTTGGCAAACTGTTTTTGTACTTAATTGTGATTAGGTTTAAAAATGTAAAATATGATATTACTCTTTCTGAAACTGCAAAAATGTAAACATCTGATAATTGTTAACAAAGTTTTTCTTTTATTTACACTTAGGCTGAATAGTTATCGTTTACAAAACACAAAAACATAAGGCTTTTGAAGGAGATGAAGGAAAAGCGAAATGCAAAATTAACTATAAATCATAGAAGATATGAAAGATTTAGAATACTATATATAATATAATCATTCATTTAACAAATTCACAATTGTATGAGTAGACATCATAATTCAGTATTTTAAGATAAATTTTGCACTTCTAATAGCACTAAAATTTTTTTTTGAGGTGAAAGATCTTGGAGTGGTAATTTCTGTAGAGATTTTCGAATATCTTTTTAACTGATACTCATCAATTTCCATAATTTCATTTTGCAATTAGGCTTCTTCTTATTGTATTTTTTAAAGAGATTGATTGAGTTTAGATTTTGAGATTTATGGATTCTAAACGACTCTATTTGATTCCAAACCAAATAAGTTTAGATAGCCTTCCCTTGGGATTCTTTAAGTTCTGCCTTTGAAATGATCTAAGAAATTCATTGTTATTAATATTAAATAATAAATGAGATATGTTGTAATTAATTATCAGTTATTTGTATTTTCGATATAAACTATGATGTAGATTCTACAAGTATAAAATATAAGCTATGAGAAAATTATATAAATTAATTAAATATATGGACAAGAACTCATTTGTAATTTAAATGGATAGTTTCATTGAGAATACAATATAAGCCGAAGGCTACAATAAGACAGAATTTCTATAATATTTAAATAGTAAAAAGATTAATGGTGATTAAATTGAATTATGGAATATGGATGAAATGCTTATAGCAAGAGAAGAGTTTTTGGCTTGGAAATAGTAAAAGTAATATTTCTTTTGATTTTTTTAGTGAATCAACTTAACATCCATAATAGCCTTTGACTCAATATGCCAATATTCACTAAAACCCAACTATTGATGTAGTTCAGCGCTCCAAGGTCTATTCAGGATAATAGATATAAATAAATTAGAATTCCTTTTTGTATAAAAATCCAAATATAGAAGTTAAGATTGACAATTATCAAGAGTAACCAGGGTCTTTATTTTCTAAGTCGTATATTATTTATAAGATCACTTTGAATCCACATAACTACGTTATAGAAAGAAGATATTCTTAATTTGAGAAGCTAAGAGAATATTTACTTAGTAATTACCCTGACTTTTATGTTCCACCAATCCCTGAAAAAATGGCATCAGGCTCTAAGAATCACATAGCTGATTACAGATCATTGGCTTTAGAGAAGTTTATGAATACAATCATAAGATAATTTTGGTTCGATGAGTTGGTAGATACATTTTTTAGTTGTTAAAATGAGAGTGATCTATAAAATAAGTTGAAGCAATAGAAATAAAAATAGAGAGAATACAATATCTCGAATTTGACGAGTTTAGATGGCAAAATAGAATGTAAAATAAGTTCCTAAATGGAGAGTTTCTTTGCATATTAATCAAAAATGTTCAGTAAGGATATGGAATATAATAATAATATTAGATAAATCTCTTAAAATATTGCGGGTTTATATAAACAATTAAGTTAGGAATATAAATCACTGGCAGATAAGTTTTTAATTTATCAATAACGGAATAAGAATTAAAATGAATAATTGTTTGAGTAGGTTGACGATAGTTATTGCAAAAACTTAAGTCAAATGTTTATGACATGCAGTAAAAATCAAGAAGAGATTGGATCACTTGTAACTAAACATGTAGACTATTCATATGCTTATTAAACTCAAGTGTTAGAAACTTTGAGGGAGAAAATAAAGTAGAGAGATGTGATGCGTGATGAATCCTTTAAATTATTATAAAAAATAGATAGCTAAATTGATAAACAATTTAAGTAATTGAGTGCTGGATAAATCTAACAAAGAGTACAAGGTTAAGGAGTATTGACAGAAAAACAATTAAAATAAAATTTATTTCCAGCAGAATCCAAATAATTTGAAATTATTCAAGATAATTTCGGATATGTTAATAATAATATTTATTAGCAAATTTAAATTGTTATGAATATGAATTAATATCAGATTATTGAATCTATTTTGAATATGCAATAGAAAATCAGTTAAATGTATTAAAATATGGTCAAAGAGAATGAACAATTATTTGGAAGATATTGATATCAATATTATAATCTATTAAATCATTTCAATATCCGACTTTAAATTGGTTACTCATCTGGACATTGATCCAATCCTTCCATTAAATTAAGATTGCCAACAATATCGTGTTATCCGTATATATTTGATAATCTGTATGATTTTTCTAGAAACTCATCAAAGAATTCTGTATCCCAAATTGATTGCAACTCATTTCTTTTCAAAGCAACCAAAATGGTACCGATCAATATCGAGGGGTATATAAAGACACTTGAAGGAATTGAATAGGTTTAAACTATGGTGGTAGTTATCCAAATGATATAACCAATAATTAAACTCAATCCAGTAAAAATGGTGTAGGAAAATGTCCTTTTGTTTTTATCAAATCTGTATGTGAATCCCATGTACAATCCAGGAATGGCTATACTAAACAAGGAGATCCAAGCACAACTTCGATCATATTGTAATTCAAGCAATGGTAATTGTAATTCAATAGGACAATTCAACTTTTTGAGGGTTAACGAATTATAAGATGTATTGGATGTAAAGAAAATCAAAAATGCAGCTGTTCCATCCAAGAGTATACAAATTATAAGGAAGAGAACAGCACTCTTAAGTTTTTTGAATTTGAATAGTTTGGCTATAGTGGACATTATAAATATGGATATTAGATCACTCAAATACCAAGCCTATGTTAATAAATATAAAGTCATGAATGCAGAGGCAAGCATAAATGAGAACACTTCGCATAATCTAATCTTATAACACACCTTTCTTTTCCAAACTGAACCATCAGGAGACAGACATAATGCCTAATTATATTTTAGATTATACTTCATCGATTATAAACAATGAACACGTGAATCCCATTAAGTAAGTAGACACCTTTACTACAAGACTCAATTCTCCAACATATTCGGAATTGAAAAACAAAAAGAATCCAATTGCATACATGAAAAAATAAAAGATTGTTATTGTTGCATCTATCTTAAAACCTTAAAATTATCCATCCTATCCTTTCAGATTAAATGACAATATTCTTGAAAACCTTGTCAACAAGGCCATCAACATCATGCTTATTGAAATCAAGATTATTAAACTCCAATCAAAAGTGATAAAATTATAATTTTCATTGCATGTGTATGTAAACTAAAATGGAAATGTGTGATTATTATCTTAGCCATCCTGTAGGATTACCTTTACATAAATATAGTCCCAGGCTTTCTCAGGATGTTAGATACTGTACTCAGTGCAATTTTGATACAAATAGTATATCATACTTTAATTAGTTGACAATGTAGAATTATCATTTGTAAATTATCTTGTTGTTCTAATATTTATTATCTGTCTTTTACATCGATTTATTTGTATGAGTTGATTACTCAACAAATACTTAGTATGTTTTATCATCATTATTTGTGATACTCAATGCCTCATAATCTTCTTAAGTTAAGTTCTTATTCTTGGTATCAATCTTGATCAGATTTTTAGGTGAAGTGCAAGACCTTCTCTCCAATATTGGGGATATATCAAATTCCTTTTGGAGTGTGCCTTCGTTGTAGACAATATCTATGTTTGTATATTCCATGATTATTGAAACTGGTATACATATGGTTTCTTGGATTATAAAGAATACAATAAATATAATCATTATTATTTAACTTTTTTGATTGTTTTTTCTAAATAAAACTCATGTTCTTTCTTCGATTAGTTTATTTCCAAATCCAATTTCTTCTTTTACACTCTCCTCTCATAATTGAAATTCTCATTCAAATCATCCCACTTGAATCCTGGCAAATACTTTATTGACCACATATAATCTGATAATTATTTATGTTTCTTCTAAACTAAAACATTATTCCTAAATAGTTACTGATATTCGTCCCATTCAATGACAAAGCTGCCATTTTAGCAATCTTTTTATCTTTAAATTCAACCCACCCTTCACTGTAACTTCTATTATTTCCAGATCCTTTACTTTTAAAATATACTCGCTCTATACCATATGCTTATAGCAGTTCCCTTATTTTACTTATAGGCATTTAAGGTGGAACATTACTTATATAACATACCCCACGCTAGTCCTTTTGTTCTTCAACTTTTAATATACGCTTTTCTTCAATATCAGTCATTTATTTTTAATTATTAATTATGTTTAATCTATAAACAAATACATACCTATTTATACTATTACTACAACTAAATTAAAAATAATCAAAATTAATCGCCCTATCTTTTCAAAATGTTTAATTCTGCTTTCTTTAAAATAATGGATTGTAATTCAATATAAATGTAGATTGAGTTTTATACATAATAACCTGTATTTCACTGAAATTCTTAATTTATTTATCATATTCATTTAATCCCTAATTAATCTTAGTACTTTTATATTTAATTGAAATTAATTAGAAATCTACTTACAATTAAAATAGCAAGGAAATTGAAAACAACAGTAATTAATTAGATCAGACTGTTAAAATTAGGAAATTATAAATATACATCTGAGAAATGAAATGTCCCATTCCATTTAATTTGAGTAGAATGCTTAGAAATTCAAAAGGAGTTTAGTCATGAGTAAGAAAAAATTAAATTGATGATTTGAACATTAACATTAAGATATATCCTATTGATCTTATTGTGCGACATGGAAATACTAAATAATATCTCATTACCAGAAGGATAGACAGTTATGGCTCGAATAGGTAAATATGTAGAATTGAATTCTAAATTAATTTTGGGAACTAAGGATTTGATGTAGTCCCAATTTCCATTAAGGTGGTTTTGTATTAATAAAAAAAGTTAAATGAAAGTATATGAATTTTGAAAATGTGCTTTATTACTATTTAATATTTTAATTTTTTAACAGCTTTTGAGCATGATTGAAATCAGACGTCCTCTATCAGAAAAGAATTTGGGCAACAGATCAAGCAAGGAATTACAAAGACCTAATTCATCAAATTAATCTAATTCATAATAAAAATAGACTTTGTAGACTATGAAAAGTTCAATACAATTATAAAAGCAGAGCCAAAATTTTTATTCCAAATATTTTAGTTATAAGGATTAAAAGGAAAATATTGAAATACGATCCAATCAAGATAGAAATCAATCATCCAAATAATCCCCTTAGGAATACTAGAAATTATAAGACAAATTACTCTATTTAGAGAATAAAATCCAGTCCATTAAATCCCATATTGATAATAGTTAAAGACAAACAAAAAATAATCTTGCTTCTAAATTTTTTGGATAAAACACAAAAAATAACCAAACCTCAACTTCAGTTCAAAAAACAGTGTCAATTGATTTTACGAACAGAGGATAAAAGGAATAACAAATTCATTAGCAAACTAAAGAATAAAGAGATTACACACCTGTGTAATAAAATAAATTGAAATCAAGCACTCTAATAAACAATGAAAATAAAATTGAAGGCATTATCATTAAAAAGCCCAGTCTATCAACATTTGTTACTTAAGTCAAGGCTCCTTTAAATGAAAATAAAACTAATTTTAAGAATTTGAGACCAGAATCAGCTAAGGCCAGCAATTCAATAAAAGAAAATTTTAGAAGGAAAACCTCTTAAGAGAAAAATAATGAAACAGCATTTTTATATTACTTTTCTTCGATCATCAAAGGTTATATGCAAGTCGAAATCAACAGACCTATTGAACTGATTAGGGAGCATCTATTATAAACTATGTAAGCTTCAATTTTTTAAAAATCAGTAAAAATAGCAAATAGTTTTGAGGATAAAAAAGTGAATTTACCCAGCACGAATAAGAAAACTATAGTGTTTGATTTAGATGAAACATTAATCCATTGTAATGAGTCTGTTCAAATACCTGGGGATGTCATTTTACCTATAAAATTTCCATCTGGAGAAATCATTGAAGTAAAATGTTGAATTATCAATTTAGGCATCAATCAATATCAGACCGTATGCATAGTAGGTATTACAGACTTTGAACAAGCACTTTGAAATAATAGTGTTTACTGCTTCTCATTCTTGTTATGCGAATGTTGTCATTGACTATTTGGATCCAAACAAGAATATTATATCCCATCGATTCTTTAGAGATAGTTGTGTCCAAACAGAGGAGGGTGCCTACATCAAAGATTTGAGAGTGATTGGAAACAGAGCTATGAATGATATGGTTTTAGTTGACAATGCAGCTTACTCATTCTGCCTGTAACCTTTAAATGGGATTCCGATCATAAACTATTATGACAACAAGATGGACCAAGTATTATAGTGTTTTATATCGTAGGAATTGCTGTATTTATAGAATTACGTGATGTCTTTAAGGTCAGTAAGGGATGTGAGATAATATAATTGTCAGAATCTAAAATTGGATAAATTATCCTAATTTTCAGATCCAATAGAATTGTTGCAATAATTGTACAAAGAGTATATTCCTTGATTTATATAATGAATATTAACTATTTCAAAAACAGCTTCAACTACTTTGTAAGTTAGTCTTTTCTTTCAATTTGAGAATGATAATATTAGATGCCATTTCTATAATTAAAATAAATAAATAAATGGAAGAGTTTGAGATATTAGATTTCCATGAATTATAGGTGGAAAAACAAGGATTGGACCAAGCATCTAAATATTTATAAAAGAAGATACAAAATGGATTTAAAGTCAGTATTGTAATAAAAAAGTAACATAACTTTGCATTGCCTCCTTTGTAATAAAAGAAAAATGATTTATTCTCGAAACATCATTAACCAGTGGACCTAGTAAGATTTTGCTCGAATATTAGGTAAGCCAAAGTTCGGAGGTAACAGAAAACAATGATAAACACGGTTCTTCAACATCTTCTAATTAAAGCATAAAAATAGCTAAAAATTAAATTATCTCTCCTACTCAGAACGAAACACCTGAGCAACATCCGAACGAATAAATTAGTCAACAATCTGAGGATGAACCGGTTTCATTTGACAAATCTAAAACTAACAGTTTCGAATAGTTGCTTAAGGATGATTTACTTAATTAAAAATTAAGAACAGGTTTACAATTTCTTAGAGATGGTAAATTTAAACTAGCATTAGAAAGAATGATGGAGGTTTATAAGGAGGGAAATGAAAAATTAAAACAATAAGCCGAAAAATTATAAATTTCAGTAATTATATTATTATGTGTTCAATCACTCTGTTATGCATCTCAGATTCTCAAAGAACTAGGACAAATCAATGAAGCATTAAAGTATCACAATTTGTATTTAAAATAAGATGTTTGGATAAATGTTTAAATTAATTTGAAATTAATGACTTTGATGTACTCAGCAAAATATATATAGAAAAGGCAAATCTATATTTACTCAATAACCAATATCTATAATCCCTTGATTACTATAAAAAAGCATTGAACTACTATGAATAAGTGAATTGGAAGTTAGACATTGCCAAGATATTAGTCAAGATATCTTTTGTCTATGCTTTGCTTCGTACTCAAACACATTTATTATGATAGATGATAGTGTGGATGCCAAAAAGATTTGCTATGAAGGACTCTCAATCTTACAAAACAAATTAGACCATTAAGATCCCAGGATATTTGATACTTATTACACTTTGGGTTGCATATATTATCTAGAAAAAGAGTACGACTTTGCTCTTGAGTACTTGGAATAATCGAAGGATGGATTCATCAAATTGTATTAATATTATCACATTATAATCTTAATAGATATGGACAAAAACATGAATAATTATGTAAAATTATGAATCTGCAAGGAGTCATCTATCATCTATAAGGCAGCAGCGTTAATGCTATAGAAATCTATGAATAACTTGTCACATATTATGGGTATTAACACTGAATATTATTATTTAGTGACACCGAATCTATAGGTTTAGCATTGATTATGAATAACTTAGCTTTGGCTTACTTAGATAGAATGAAGTTTAAAAGTGCTAATTTGTTATTTGCAAAAGCAATTACTATTTTAAAATCATATTTCAATGAAAATCATCCAGCAGTATAAAGAATAGAAAAAAATAAGATGCTTGTAGCATCCGCTACTCTATCTTATATGTGATTATAATATTTCTATTTTGTGTTATTTTTATATAAAAATATTGAAAGATTATTACAATATATATGGAATTAGCCTTATTTATATATATTTAATCAACCCAAAACACTAAACCATAGAATTTTATAATCTCTATTTGAGAATTATTGTTACAAAAGCTACCCTGTTTTTAAAACAAAGCATGGTAAATTAGATCCAATTTTTACCTAAAAGAGATTTACAATCATATACGAGTATCATCTTTATATATAAATAAAGATTTCTTATGTAACTAAAGTACATGCATCTATTTATTTAATTAAGAGAACATTCGGTAAGAATCAAATAACAAGTATTAATGATTATTACCTTATAGGTCTATGCGAATTTGAAAAATAATTGAAACATAATGAGCGAATTATTAAGATGACAATTGAATTTGAATTAGCAATTTGGTTCCTCAATTATAAAGTTTATGGAATTTATTATTGTATTAATTTAACAAAAGAATCAATGAATCACATACATATTATGAATATTTATTTATATAGCCTTTCAAGAAGTAACTAAATTCAAGATAGAATCTATAATTTTGTAAAGAATTCATTTCTTTTTATTAATAAGACTATTGATACTGTATTACACTGAATTATTATAAAAGTATATCATTAAAGTAAAATTTATAAATAGCAACAAAAACCAAGAGTTGAATGGTTGGAGGAGATAACTTGAATCAGTAATACATTGGAAGATCTAAAATAGCTTTAGATTAAGAAGAACTAAAAGAAAAAGTTAATGATGATCATCATTAATTATAAAGAAAAATTACATATAATATCAATGGAATCATTTTTATTTCTAATTTTCTTATTCCAAGAATTCAGAATGATCTTCTGCAAAATCATCGTATCTGCTTTCTTTGAAAAAATCAACAGGCATTCTCAATAAATCATTTTTTAGACAATCCTATATATAGGTGTCCTTCATGAAAATCTAATCATAGTATTAGAAAAATTATTGTTCGTTCTTTATTAAGGGATTGATAGTTTTCAAATCTCCCCCAATAACCAAGTTTTTAAAATTCAAAGCAACATATTTAGCAACGTATTTTTACATTATTTGTTTATTAAAAATATTATAATAGATAAATAAATTATATTTCAATATATAAATATAGTTGAATTCTCTTGAAATTGGAATATAATATAAACTTGTAGGATATATAGGTTGATTTAATTATAAAATATGTAATATTTATTCATTAAATTAACAATACAATTATTAATAACAATTTAGAATAGTATAGAAAAATGAAATAATTTATGTAATTAGTAAAAAAATTCAATTTTAATTTAAATACTTATGCAAGTCAAATTTAATTAGTGATCCTTATAGCCAAGTATCATTTATTTTTGAGAGATCTTAACTAAGTTTTTTTACGTTATTGACAATGTTCTTATTGATTTTAATCTCTTCATGTTACTTTACATTGAACCATTAACAATATTTGGATTGCAACAATGTAATCTTTGATGAATAAGAACTTTCAAAATTGAGAATGTCAGACTCAGATTGATTGTCAAATATACGCCCATATTTATCAAATATCTATTTTAATGGTTTGAATCTTTCACGTTACATCTTACTAAATAGGATAATTTTTCGTTGTATATTAATTTCCTACTATCTTACTAATATATAATTAGAAAGTCGTAGTTTCTTATTGAATGATAACATAGAGAAGTTAGATTGTCTATTTTATTATCTAAAAAGGCAATTTCTTTACTATAATAGCTTTAAAGGGATGACTTTAGTGATGGTTTGATATTCATTTAAATCCTTCCAATCTTCTGGTGGAGTGGTGTCTATCTATCTTATATAATCTATCACTCTATTTACACAAAACTAGAATCTCTGATAGACAATTTATTTGTTGAGTTTGGCTTGTCCTATGATTTTTTTCAACAAGTTATAATGATAAATTTGATTAGTTTATAGATGATTATCATTAGTTTTCCTCTTTTTGAATTCAGGCGAGATGTCATTGTCTTCAAAAATGATTAAATTTTTTCGTTTCAATCTTTTTAATTCAACTTTTTATCTAAATTAATTAATTTTATACTTTTTTCAAGCTTAAACTGTTGAAGTATGAGTTGTTTTCTTCTGGCATACAATTAGGAGACCTCAAAGTTAATGAGTTTGCTTTGTTTGAAGCATTCAATAAAGGATTTCAATTGGACAATCAAAATAAGAGATCTCTATTGAGCAATTGCATAAGTAAATCGAGGTTACTCATTTAATGCTTCAAATTCTCCAAAGATAGTACCTTATAAGATAGTCAGGATATTATATCTATTTTTGGATACTATTCTCACATCTCCTTTGATCAAGTAATAGATTTCATCCGAGAATTATCCTTTCCTATAGATAATTTCATTTTTCTCGAAAGTGATAAATTTGCAGGATTTCAAGAGATTTTGTGTATGATTGACATCTTACAGAAAGAATTAAATTTTAATGCATAGATCCAACATTACACTCAAAGTGAAATAGGTTTGAATGGGCTTGTGGAATTCATCAACCATTTGGATGATTTCCTAATCCCAAAATTGATTGTATTAGGCATTGGTTCTAATGTATTTTTAGACTGAATCCTTTAGATCATCTGGCATCTTGGTTTGTAAGGCCAGACGATCGAATAAGTAATATTGGTTGTCATCATTTGATAGATTGGTTTGCATCAATAATTTAGCAAAATCACCAATTTTTACTGAATAATATCCGATTGATACTATAATCCAGATAACTGATATTTAGAAATTCTAGGGTATGTCGCCATACCCTTCTGTAAACAAGGTTTATGATGCCCAATAGACACTGGTAATGTAATTGAAATTGGTGTCATGAAAGAGGAATATACATCCAAAGATATGGATGAGGAGAAATGCATTCAGAATGACATTGATTAAAAAGATCCACCCTTCTGAGAGATAATAATTGATATCTAAAGAGAAAGAGTCAATGATATTGGTAGTGTAAAAGATCTGTCCTTTATAGTTTTTTTGTGGTTTCTTGATAAAGTATTTGATTAATCTCAAGAGCTTGAACATTTGAAGTTCTGATTGTTGTATTTGTAATTAATATTGTGGTAATGATATAAGATCGAAAATCATCCAAGTTTTGAGATAGTTGAGGAATATTAATTTAAATTCTTTAACCAAATTATAATTTTCATCAATATATGCTGTAATGAAATTCATCATTATGTCAATTGCAAAGATGAAATCGATTCCCAGTAATATTTAATCCACATTAATCTGATTAGCCAATTGCAAGGGGTATACTATTGCATAAAAGAATAGTAGTAATTAAATGAATTGATTCCACTTGATAATAAGGTATTGATCTGGATAAAATGGTAGGATGTTTTATTTTTTTAACTTGAAATACTCTATACGTTATCTGAGTTGTTCTTTTGAATATTAGGACAGTGATTCAAAAAAGCTAAGAATTATGATCAATTTTTTGGTGTTTTGTTTAAATTTTGACCGATAATCAATCACTGGTTTAATCTTGGAAATGCTGATATTGGGTGAATAGTAGGATGAACTTCTCTTATTATATAGTTCCTATTTTCTTAAGGCAAAGAGACTTAAGGAAAATTATTTGTTGGTGGTTTTTCTTTTAGACAGCTAAATGGTTTATGAGTATTCAGCGGAATCAGTTGTCGAGCTAATCAAATCCCTATTGGTAGTTATCATATATAATAAATAAATTAATTAGAAACAATTTCATTTATAATTATTTTTCCATTTGAGCATACCTTCATAAACAATCTCTTTTGGAGCTGCTTTCTTGCCATGCAATTTGGAATAAGTCTTCAATTCTTTAGCTTATTAAATACACTAAAATTAGAATTAATTAAATTACTTTGATTTCTAAATTTGAGATTTCAGTTACTTTGAGAGGAGATTTGGGCTTATTATTAGTTGTGTATTCATTGGTTGTACAATCCTTAGCATTCCTAACACTATCATGTGCAGTCCAATCCAATTAAGGAGAAGCTGATCTACCTCTTTGATTGATTTTGGTATCCCCACAATGTCTGTCAAATAAATCCGAGAAATTTTGATTCTGATGTTTGACTTGATTATTTGGATCCTCAACTATTTTAGTTCTAGTCTCACAAACTTATTTCACCTTCTAGTAACTATATCCAGGTAACACATTTGATGCATTCTAATATAACATTCTTTATCTATGATCAAGATTTGGAGATTTGGGTCTATCTTCTATACATTTAGGAGGTGATATTGGAAGTTTTGTAGGTTCATAAAATATATTTGATCTCTTGTCTTGTATTGATTTCTCGTGTGCACTTAATTGAATTAATTTCGAATCTCTGTTGATGTATTAATTTGGCAATATTTTCGGTCTCATTGGTGGACTGTATCGATGATACGTATATTGAGAGTCTTCGCTTATTGGGAATAATGCATTTCGATCATGATCTCGTTATTTCATTAAATTTAAATATAATATATATAATATACAGAAAATGGAAGTATAAAATATTTAATACGAATAATGTGAATTTTGTAATCGAAAGTTTTTCGAAGGAAAATTGAAAATGCATTTGAAATTGTGCAGCAAAGAGAAACCAATGATCTTTGTTGCAAAAGGAAAAGAAGAACCAAAGAAGAAAAGATCAAAATCTATGGCAAAACCAAAATCTCAAGGACCAAAAAAAACTAATAGAGAAAACAGTTCGTTGGATAGAAGCTATATAACAACAGCAGAATGTCATCTTTGTGGCAGAAAATTCAATCCTCGAAATCTAGAAAGTCATTTAGATCTTTGCCAAAAAAATTAAAAAGAATTAATGTATAAAAAAATGCTCATTGAAAAATAACTTAAACAAAAGAAAATCACTACATACCATTGTAAATAATGTAGCTACGAAATGGAACAGGATCATAATTTCTGTGGAAGATGCGGTTTTAAAAGAAAATGATGAACAATTTATAAAAATGAATTTAAATATCTTACTCTATAAGTTTGCGTATTATTTAATATCTCTTTAAACATAATCGGACATTATTTTTCACTATTATCTTAATTTTACATATCATTAGATACATACAACATCATATTATTATTAAAATATAAGACAAACAATCATTATTAGTAGATGATATTGTTTTAGGTATTAGATATTAGAGTTATCAAGATACAGAAAATAAAATAAATAACATATTACATATCAAGAATCATAACTAACAATTAGATTAACATATAAATTTAATGGTTATATTTTAAGTGGATTAAGTATTTCAATTAGAATGATTAATTTGGTTATATTTATATTTGTTTTATTTGGAATTGAAGTGCTTTTATGATTCTATTTTTGTCATGATGATATTCGTCATTAATTAAAGTTAAGTGTTAAATGTGTGAGAAAAGTTGAACTTGTTTGAATGAATTAGTGGCAGCAAGTTGAATATTAAATAAAAGGAGTGAGAGGAGAATGTTTTAATATGAAATTAAATTTAGATATAATTGGTTTATTGAGAGTGATGAGAAAGTGAAGAATGGAGGTTTGAAATATAATATATAAATAAATATATAATGAAATAAAGACCAACCACAGCGAAGGTTCCAAAAACCATTGATTAAAGGGAAATACAATAGCTTCATGATTTAGATAGTAATTTAGTTGTTAGAATCTAGGTCGTTAATATTAATTAATCGGTAGCAATCTTTCCTAATTTACAATTTTGAATGAATTGGGAAAGGGTTCCTATGGAGTGGTTTATAAGGTGAAATCTAGTATGGATGGGAACATCTATGTTCTCAAGAAGATCAATCTGACTCATCTGAAGCCGAAGCATCAAGGTATGTGTGTTTCATATTAAAAGCTGAGGCACTCAAAGAGGCATAACTTCTGAGGAAACTGAAACATCCAAATGTCATAACATACTATATGAGTTTTATTGAGCAGGACAATCTTTGCATCATCATGGAGTATGCCGAAGGAGGAGACCTTTAGAAAGTAGTCATGAATAACCTATTTAGTTGCTAAAAGATTATAAGGAGAGAAGGAAATTTATGTAAGAGGAAACCATTTGGGAGATGAGCAGGGAACTTAGTTCTGCATTGTAGCATCTGCATGAAAACAACATCATTCACAGGGATATTAAAACACTCAACGTCTTTCTAACAAAGGATAAACATGTGAAATTGGGAGATCTGGGAGTATCCAAAATATTCAATTCAGACACTGCACTCCAAGGCACTCGAGTGGGCACTCCCTTGTATCTGTCCCCAGAGCTTGTTTAGCATTAGCCCTACGATTATAAGGTTGATATCTGGGCCTTGGGATGTGTGGTATTTTACATGGCAGCCTTGGAGCCTCCCTTTTAGGGTGAAAATTTGATTGCCTTGGGATATAGTATAGTTAATAGAGCACCTAAAGCATTGCCTCCTCAGTACTCGACAAGTACAATATGTTTTAGTAAATTATGAAAGGACTAAGCCAGTTCATTTGGAAACTCCTTGAGAAGATCCCAGCCTTGAGACCCAGCATATCAGAAGTCAATACAATATATTTCCAATAGAGGAGTCAGCCATAGAGAATTTCATAGTAGATTTTATTAATAACATAGACAACTTGATGAAGCATTGCCTTAGATGTAATATCAATAGCACTAATAATAAAGGCCGTAAACCTCAAATCCCAAATCGTATGCAATGCAAGCCTAGGAAACTGAGAAGATGAAGAAAACCAGGAAACCGCAACAGCAAGACTTAATTAGTAATGGGTCTGATACCATCTACATGGGAGATGTCGTTGATGTAACCCAGAAGTAGATAGAAAATGAGCAGATATCAAGAGCCCAACAATACCAGCAGTTATTGAAGGATCAACAGGAGAAATTAGAGAAGGAAAGACTTGAAAGGGAGAGGATAGACAGAGAGCGGTAAGAGAGAATGGATAAGGAGAGATAGGAACGATTGGAGAAGGAGAAATAAGATAGATTGGAGAGGTAAGAGAGACTTGAAAGAGAGAAAATGTAGAAATTGGAGAAGGAGAGATAATTAAAAGAACAATAGGAATAGGAAAGGTTAAAGTAATTAGAATAATAAGAATACAAACATACTCAATAACAGCAATAATAATAGGTCTTGAAGATTCAGTCTAATCATGTTGAACTCTACATTCAAGACATTGATGACAAATAATTTTAGGAAGAGAGGAAGAATTCATTTTCTATAGAATAAGGACCGAAATTCAAACTTGAAATTAAACACTCTAAACCATAAAATACTTATAAGTCAAATGTGCAGATCAGACCGTTGTCAGCATAAGCAAGGGGATCATCAATTGCTAATATTTCCTGCAGGGCTAAATTAATTCCTGTTCAGTAAAATTAATCTGTCAAAGATGTCAAAAAATTCACTATCTTAGATTTGAATCCCAATTCTACTTAACCATCTATGCATTAGGATATACCTTTATAGCAGGAACCTTACATCAAGTATCCAAATACTAATGGGGGTTAAAATACTGTAATTAACAATGTTAATAATATTGTTAATAATCAACCTAATAAAACTAAAGAAAATATTCGTATCAAAAGTGCGCTTATTTAATAATACTCAAATAAAAGATAACAACAAGATCAACAATCAAATTAAATCGTGAAACATTATACATTAAAGGATTTAGTAGAATCGTGATATTAATTATTTATTTTTTGGATATATGATCATAAATTTGTAATGATATTTGTTTTGATTCTATCCTAGATTTCTTAAATTTGTTTATTGATTTAATTCAACTTTTCAATGTCAAAATTATTGGATCTACTCAACCTAACAAAGTTCTTATTGATCAAATAATTTGAGAACTTGCTATGTGACCATTCATCATTCAACCTATAACTATATACAAAATTTACTTGAAATATTGATAGGATAAATAGATCATTCCACCTGTATTCAGGAAATAACCTATAGGTTCCATCACATCCCAATTGTAGTACACATATATACCAGCACCCATGAAACAGAAGTGACCACACAATACAAGAAATCCACCAAACATCTAGATCTTTGCAAATTTAACTGCAGCCTCCATAATTTCCTTTCTTTTCTCCTCCAATACTTCTTTTGCTTGTTTCAACTCGAAATATTGACTGTACATGTCAGTCTCATGATCTGATTAAGTGTTCCTCATGTTGGTATAAGAATCAAGAATCACCTTTACTAAATCATTATATTCTATCTTCTATTGAGATGAAGAGTAGTTTTTGAAAAATGTTGTCTTGAAATTTTACTATAACACATAATCCATTCTAACCAAGTATTAAATAAGAATATTCTTCTCCAACATTGGTACATGTTTACGAGTGAAATACGATTTACTTAAATTTAATTATTCATTTACATATAAGAATAATCGTCCTTATCATAACCTGATAATTGTTTAACAAAAAATAGATGCTGATTATTTGTCAATAAATAGAAAGGTTCTTTTATCACTTGTTCCATTGTATTCACACCTGCTAATGGCACTTTGTCAATTGAATACAAAGTAACATTATCTTTTAACTAAATAGTAATGTGAACTGTACATATTCTTGACAATTCTCAACGAATTCCTTCACAGTTAATTCTGGGTCGATCTAGAGTTCAACATTATTCGTAATATTCATAGCATCGTCTGCTTCATTTGGACTCTTTGTAAACTCTAAACTCAAAATATATTAGTCCTTTAGTTATTCAAGGTAGGCTGTCTTAACCTTCAAAAAGTTAACATGTTTCAAATCTACAAGCTCTTTAGGCACATTCTATAAGATCGAGCAGAATCTTTTACAAACTTTTAAGAGTTGCATATGATATTAATATTAATATTTATATAATTATAATAACATTCTTATTACTTTAAATTCAACTAAACAACAAAATTGACAAATATGGAAACAAACTTATCTATATAAATTAATCCTTAAAATCAAGTAAGCAACTTTAGCCAAATCTTTATTTTTGTTAGATTTTATATTCGTTTTATTATGAATACCTATTTTATTATATTTGATTTTGCACTTCTAATTATCATTTTCTTGTTTCCTTCCTATTATTTATTTCAACATCATAAATAATAAATTAATGGATAAAACACTCTATTATTTCTATTCATCTCTAAACTATTTCTGAGTTGTTACTTGAACATAGTTTGTACTTCTATTAATTCATTTAAATTTCCTAAGCAATATTTCAATAAATCAGCGATCTCAACTCTTGAGTGGTGTTGGTCTCCTCTTAGAAGTATAAATTATAATTAGTTTACTTGAGAATGTGAAGGAATGTGAAGAAATCATTTTCTTTGCTTATCAACAATTTTTGGTTTGATTCTTAAGGAAGTTAGATGTGATTGGAGAGATTAGATAATCGTAAATGCAGAAAAGGGGAGAGAGAGTTTGAAAAACAAACGATAATGGACTGTAAATCGAAATTGATATACAATTTTATTACATAAATATGATTTTTAATTTATAGATTAATAATTCTTTCTAAAGTTAATATTTATATTGTAAAAATGGATAGAAATGGAGAATCAATTTTCACTTGTAATTTTTGGAGAGAAATCAATGAGTAATTTTTCTTGGTTCACTCTCTTATTAACACCTCTGACATTAGTCACTTCAAAAAGAAATGTAAACAATTTATTCATAAAATAGTTTCTTATTATGTAAACTTAAATTGTCATAAATTATTAGATAAAATTCTGAAACAGAACAACAGATCTAAATTATCTTAATACAATTTCATCAACCTAAAATAAAGACTTTCATTACTTTTACAACAAAGAAAACATCATTAAGAACCCATTTAAAATTTAATTGATGAAATGATAGACCAAATTTGTTATGATCAGCTTATTGAAGGACTATAGCAGACTGAAGATCTCATTAAAAATATGTCCTAAAAATCAGAATAACAACAATAACTAATTTATCAATAAGAAAATTAAATCTTGACTAATCTACATCACGTGATAGATTCAAAGGATGAATTAAGCAAACAAATATAATAACTAGAATATTAACTTGAACAACTTGATAATTCTAATTCCCTGCAACAGTATTATCTCAATTTCATATCATTAGACTTGAATAACATGTCCAAGAAATCAATAATAATCTGCTCTACACTTATTCTTCCCAGATCGTTAAAAACCATTCAATTAAATTAACAAGATCCAGAGTTAGAAATCATCAAGAAGAACTAAAAATATTGAAGGATTTAATTATTTTACATGAAGATTATCAAGTTGCTGAAAGCATTGGTAAGGCTATCTTTAATGAAAAAAGTATAATTAAATATTTATGTAAAGACAACACAATTACTGTGATCTTTGATAAATATTTGAGTCAAATTTAAATTGATCTGAACTTGGAGCATTTTGCAAATCTTCAAAGATTAAGAGAAGTGCCTTATGAATTTCCTGAATAAATACCTGGACTCAGATCTGATGTAAATGAATTGAATTATGTAGGATGTATTCGAGATGCAAATGTGTCACTTTTGTAAATTGATGGTTGATGTTAAAAATCTGAAACAGTGTTCATATAATCATTTTTAGATGGGGTTACATGAATACAATGAAGATTTGCTAACGTGTTAGAGATATTAAATAAATGCAAAGTCTCAATAATAATATATTTTAGATCTTTATTCTACAAATTACATTATTGAAAGTACATTCAATTTATGACATATCATAGATTAATAGATTCATTGTAAAAGATACTTTTGTTTAAAATGTTTAAAGCATGAATTTGATTCATATGAAATTACTCAATTTCTATGGATATGTCCATTGTGCAAAGTAATTATGAATGTTATTCAATCTAGGGATTATGTACTTGTATCAGATGTTCAAGAAATGAAATTATTTATAAATTAAAGAGACAATATTTGGAATTGAACGGAGATTTAGAAGATATCTATCAATCATCATATTTTGAAATGCTTGTGAAGGAAAAACGAAACTTAATTAAAAATATTCCTATTGAATTTAATATGTTTAAAAGCAACCTTGAAAACAATGAGGACACTGTCATTCCAAAAAGTAATCTTAAACACAAAAAATCAATCACTAAAAATATGATTAAGAGGAAGATCAAAAAAAATGATACCTCACTAACATCAAAATCACATAAACTTACACATATTGAAAGTTCATCTTCATCAGTAAAAATTAAGAAGTCAAAAGAAATCAAAAGGAGATCATTGTATTTTAATAGCAATCATAATGATCATTCTAATTAATAAATCTTTATCTAATGAGCTTGTTTATGATTTCGTTTATACTCTTTGTCTTTATAAATTTAATATTTTATACAATTATTACACAAATTAATTACTTAATTTTTGAAATTGGGTTTATAAAATAAATTTGGTTGATATATGATTAATTGTTAATATATTTTCATCATAAAAAAAACAGTTTAGCATAAGCCTAACCTCCTTGAATTCATTAATGAATAAAAAACAAAATAATATAATATGGTATTTTCATCCGTTATTTTATCTAATTAATCACATAGTATAATGTTTGAATATTCACTATGACAATATATTAGAACGAATTAATAATGAAATTGTATTAAAATGATAAATAATGAATTAGATGTCTTTGTAAAAAAAGCATATTAACACAATTTATTGGGTAAAATGATGTAATATATCCTTCAAGCTCCTCTTATGAATAAATTAAGAATACGAACTTAAATAGTAAGTAGAATCATACGTAAAGATTAAAATAAGAAATTAATAAGCAATGCTGCAAATACAAGTCAAAATGAGAAAATTTCGCAATAAAAGTTTAGTGATGAAGATACAGAAAGGAGTAATTCTAAACTTTTGAGCTCATTTTTATTACGTCAGGAAAGAAAAAATACTCTAAGTCCTTCGAAAATGGTTGGAGTTTTATCCAATTCTAAGGAAGAAATGCCGTAGTAATTCGCTGATGTCTTTGGAGAGATAAATAGAATTGAAGTTGAATCTGATAACAAGTTTAGATGTAAATCAATATAAATTAGGAATATCAGAATAAATAAATAATAACTAGCTACATATTTATAAAGATATTATCCTGACATCATATGTGAATAAATAGTAAAAGTTTTGAAAATTCCTCAAATTCTAACTTTTAACTAATATTACACGTTGATAAGAAAAATCGAAAATTTAGATTTAAAATAGTAAATCCGTGTCTGTTTTCTCTTTTATGATTTAAATAATTAAGCAGAAATAACTACCCAGAATTTAGTTGAATTATTAAAGCAAAATGCTAATCCATAAATTGAGTTAGATATTCTCCACATGATTAAACAAACAAAGATTTAGATATCAAATCAGATAAATAATGATGTAAAATAGATCTTACCTTCCATATTGCCCCTCAGTGTTTTGAGAGTCTAACTAGATCAGAGCGTGATTCTATCATATAGAAAATAGTCAGTAGTATCGAATGACGGTAGAAAGGGACAAAAGGGAAAGGTTAGCTAGAGAAACTCCTTAGATTTAAATATTGAAATTGATTAGGATAGCACAAGTCATTCTAGGAACACTCCTACAAGGAAGAAGGTTATGCTGATTACTCAAATAAACAAAGAAGAATAGAAACCTGATGTACAAAATTTAGTATAGCATAAATCTGAAAGAAAGAAAAATAAAAGCAAATTAATGAAGGATGAAAATAAAAATAAAAATAAAATTAGTATAGATTTGAATAAATTTATAAATATTTGGTATCCTCAAAAACCTAATTTATTTAATGACCTACTAAGAAATTTAACTGCAAAACCATGATACATTATAGATTGAATTAATTTAATTTTATAAAGTATTATATTGTTATTTTAAATAAATTAAACTAAAATATATAATCAATTTTTGAATTGGGGTGATTCTGCTAAAAGCAATTTTTTTTAATTATTCAGCATGAGCAACTAAGTAAATTAGGATGTCTTATCCGGAATTCTTACAACTTATTGATCCTTCATAATAACTTAATCTTCATCAATTGAATTGTTTGTTTCACAAGTCTAAAACAAGTTCTCTTGGGTATATTAATTATTGTTTAAAGCAGATGGTTGAGTGTGGTTATTTTCCTTCAACTCATAAAAATCATCCTTATTCTAGAATGAAATAAATAAAGATAAATATGTTTGAAAAGATTATGATAATTATTTACATAACAATTAGTTTTGTTATGTAAAATTATCATGCAACTTTTAAAACTAATGTATAACTAATTCTTGCTAAGTTAATTATTAAGTGAAAAATGAATGTTCTTAAAATCTCTTCTAATAAATCTGCATTATTTCATTGAATGGTCCCATCGTCATGTATTCAATGATATTAAACTCATTAGACAAGATATCATCTTCCATTTTCTTTAATGAATCTATGGTTGATCGGATCTAATATTGCTCAGCATTTAAACATTTCTCAATTTATTTAATCACTTCATTCTATTAAAATAAAATAATCCAGTACTTTCAATTAAAGCAAAGGCTGAATTGTGTTGTCAAATATCTTATCTATGGATTGTTTTATGTCTGATATTTTCATATTTTCTAAACTTTGCTTAGTCTATTGTATTAACTATTTGAATGATGTGATTTTCTCTTATCTCATCTCTTTCTCTCTAACTTCTGGACTCTAAGTACTCTAATAATAAATGAGTGATATTACTGTATAAGTAGATAATGAGATGGTTTTGGCTTTAGGAGATGGTTGGACTGTTTGATTTAACGAATTGTACTGATTTGTATTTATTCTTTTTTCTTCATTTGCTAATTTTAATAGCACATAATGTTACATAAGTAATTATTAAAGTTCAGTTTTATGCCAGCATAGCAATTCTATTAAGTTAAAATAGGGTTGGTTCTATTCTATATTTTCATAAGCGATTTCAGAATTTAACCTTCTGAGTATTATATGAAGAATTACAATTATGCAATTTTTGATCAGACGGCTAAGTAGATGTGACTTTCTTGGGCTAATTTGGAGTCTAGTTTTAAATTTCATTGAGTAGGGATCTGTTGGAATTTGAGTTCTTCTCCAAAGAGGACGTTTTTTATTTGCTTTTACTTGAGTAAGTAGATCTCTAGTTATTGTTTAATCTTATGTTTTCCTTAAGAAGAGGACTTTTGTGCATTATATATTTTAACAACCTTTTTATTAATTAATTATGTAATTGGATTTATATAAAGAGAGACAATAATAGAACGAAAATTCTTAACAAGTTAAAGCAGCAGAAGCATTTCAATCATTAGTACAATATATGAATGAATTAACTGATTTGGTCAATAAGATTAAATTAAGGAATGAAGCTGAATTCGTAATTGCTTATCAAAATCATATGAAAAAAATAAAAGCTGAATTAAAAGAATTACGAAATAAAACAGAAGAACAACGTAGTATTTAAAATTAGAATAAAATAAATGTCACAAATAATGACAATGAGTTAGTAATCAAGATTAAATAATTAGGTTTATTTTAGAGAGGAATGTCTGAAGTTATATCAAAAGGTTGAAATGAAAAGTAAGGAAAACTATGAATTAAGATACAAATTGACAGAACAATAAAAGACAATTGACTTCTTGGAATCATAAATCAAATCATTAATGAAAAAGGTCAAATTATAAGAAATCGATAAAGAATTATTACCAAATCTCTAGATAGATCAGATATTTTGTACAAATACTCCTGTTAATTAACAAAGTATCATTATTTATTAAATCTAAGAATCTCATCGAAGAAGGTTAACTGAATATTAGCCGAAAGTCGAACTGACCTCATCATTATCTAAACATCATTAATCCTCAATTAAAGAAATGTTTCCTCCTGACGAATTAAACTAAGAAAACCTTAAATATGAGGAAATTGTTAATAAATTCACTAAGTAGATAAAATATTTATAATAGATATGTGACTATAATTGAATAAAAATACTAAAATTAAAACAAAATCCTAAACGAGAAAGTTAACAAACTGTTAATATCTTAAAATAAGAAAAGCATAATAAGGAGTGATCTTGAATATTGTTTTTTAGAATGTGTTGATGCTGTCAGGAGAGAAATTTAGAAAAAAAGACCTTTAGGAAATTTCTAATAATATCAATCTTATTTAGATACTATTCAGGATTTTCAATAGTTCTATAAAGAAGATAAAATCAAAATATTGGAATTGGTAGTTAGTAATGAAAAACTATTAGTGTTTATCTACTAGAAACTATTTCCAAATCATGTGAATTTAGTATTACAATCCATAAAAGAAGATAAAACTCTCCAGACATTCTTAGAATAAAATGTTAAACATTCAGTTACAATACCTAATAATAATGAAGAAAGCCTTTACAACAATCATCTTCTTACTAATTACAAAGTTGAAGCACCTAAAACAACAAGAGAAGTTAGATCAGTTTCTTTGAATAAATAGTTGGAGATGAGAAAAGGGAAGTTATTTTTTAAATAATATTGAATCCATGATGTACTATATCTAAAATCTATTTCATTATTGGATATTTATATTTATCAATTTTTCTATTTTCTAGGTTTCAAATAAATCATATTATTATAAATGTCACCTAATTTATCAAATTGTAATTTAATCAATTCTATAGTTAAATTAATGTCGACCATTTTTATAACAAATTAGATAATTTCTAAAATCCCTTTTCCTCCTTCAAATTATTAATTCTATAGAATTTAAGAAATTTTTATATTCTTCATTCACTAAAATGAAATTAAATGAACAACATTTCTCTGAATTTGGTGAATTGGATATTTAAAAGTTCTTAACTTTTTTGAGCGATTATTGTTTAACAGAAGTAGGAGTTATACTATATTTAAATTATATTCAAATAAGATACCCTTTTGATGGTTATGTCTTACATCAGAAGTCTTTAATATTACACAAAATAATGATAATGATATTATAATAATTAAAGATAACCGAAAGTCTCAAAGGATTTTAATAATTACAAATCAATAATTAATAAAAATCAATTAGTTCTAATGTAATTGATCATATTAATTGATATTCTTAATATATATGTAGAATAATTATTATTTCAAATCAAATATTATGGGTAATTATAATTCAAAATTTTTGAATTCTAAAGATTGTAGCTCCATAAGTTTCTTTGTAAAATAATTTTGCCTTTTGACTAACCTCATTTTTTTATTAATATATTTAGTTTACAGTTTTCTATCCTAGGAGGCCTTTAAGGTATTTGTAAAATTACAACCAAAATTAAATTAACTATTCTTAGCCGACCAGATAAGAATTAGATGTAGGACTAACAAATTGAAACAAAAATAAAATTTTAATATTAAATAATTAATATTGTTAATATTATGCTTATTATTATTGGTTATTTTTATATATTTATTAAAAACTTGTCACTGATTTTCAAAAAAAATTTGTTAATTTGATTATTCTTAATTAGAGTTTTAGCTTTATTTTTTCGACTTATATAAAGCATAATAGTGTTCTTGCACTAATATTTTATATTTTTATTTTTTTTGCTTTTTTCTTTTGAAGCTGTTGCGAGCATTGATAAACCAATTTAATATCTTAATATTAAATAATGAATACCTTCTTCTTGGATAGTTGTGTTTTGCCGATTAATTTTTTGATTTCCAACTAATTTGGGTATGGATAACAATAATTGTGTAAATACCATTACTTAAGTATTAGGTTTGTTTTGGTGGAGTATACTTTAGAAAATAAATCTTGTAATGAATAGAAATGAATCAATACCTTATGAAGTTTATAAAAGTTTAAGTTTTAGAATGTCCTAATACAACTTTGTTTTGTTGTTTAATTATTCCAAAGCTTCTTCGAAAAATAGGTTTAACTATTAAGAAGTCATGAAACTGATCGATTTTGTACTTCCAAATTATGAGCGAAGTTGGGCAAAGTATTAAGCAATGTACTTTTCAAATTATTCGGATTGGAATGAGTCTTTGTTTGTATTGTGTTCATTATCCTGGAGTTGTGAATTATCAGATTGTAGTTTCTCATTTTGTTTCAATTACTGCTATCTACTATAACTTAAACATTAGAAAAATGTAGATTCGAGCTTTTATATTTTGATTTGAATATCCTCATACTTTTCAGTATTGATCTCCTGATAAAGAGTAAGATCTAAAGGTTGAGGATTTTCATCAACTTGAATCATTGATATAATTAATTTGCCACACGAATCAATAATACAATTTAATATAGAGGCATAATTTATGACGAATCTTTATAATTAATTAAAGTGAATCAAAATAGCAATTCATAATAAACTCTATCTCCTAAAGCTTTAATATATCAATTTCTAACTCAATAAATAAGACTACTATCAATTTTATTAATATTAACAATATTTATATAGCTGCTTTTAATTAGCAGTTAATCGGAATTAAAATTTCTCATATTCATACTCTACATATCCTGGAATATTCTCAAAATCCTATTCCAATATTACATTAAAGGCACTAAAGCTGAGAGATTTTTCATCTTCTATTTGATTTCAGACAGTGATTCCCAGACAATTAAATATAATTGGATTGCATGGACCAACCGGACAATGAAAGGTTTGAAATTATGAATTTATAATTATTAAATTTATGCCCAATTTTTTTAAGTCTAAGATGTCAAACATAGAAAAATTAAGATATTTTCTATAAACTTAAATAAAACTCTTTATTAAAAAAATAAATACAAATTTTAATTATTTAATTATTTTTCTCTAAATGAAAATCTTTCCTTGAAACAATCCATAATTGTAATCAAGTATAAAATGTTCTAAATGTAAATAATATTTGTCTAGTTGAGTCAACATCAATAGTGACAAAAATGTAAAATATAAAAAGCATAATGAAAAATTAAGATTTCATTAGGTTTTCATTTGTTTTAAAATGTCTTTGATAGTTGTTATTTTTATCTTTTTAATGATGATTACTATTTTAGGATGGCTTAACTGCAATTACGAATTTGGTATGGGATTAAGACAGGGGATGAATTCTAATTAACTTTGATTTCTTTTTACTTCATTGATTATGAGGGTTTACTCTTTTTGGCATATTTAAGACTTGTTAAATGTTCTCTGAAATTCTGTTAATCCAAAACTCAACAATGAATTCTTTTTTTCTAAAGTATAGATATAAAATTTATGATTAATTAATTATTTATATATATTTTATTCAAATTAAATCTCCATCTTTATTATTATCGTGAAAACAAAAATCTTTATCCATTAATTATTGTAAGTTTTCATCTTATGATAATGACATATCATTTCTACTAGGTTATAAAACACTAATCTAAGATTAGCTCTGATTTTGGAAAATGAGGATAGAATTATTAAAATTTGGTTGAGCTGAAGGCTAGATCTAGTATATTTATGATGTTGGAGCAATGGATTTTCTGGATAATTAAGGTTTAGCTTTTGATTATAATTGTACGTAATGTTATTGTTGTTACATCTATTATTATTATTGTTATTGCAACTATTGCATAGTATGGTTTATTTATGTCTATTGTAGAATTTTTTATGAAAACTATTATTAGACGCTCTTTAAAGATTAAGATTGGAGAATATTACTATCCGATAAAGATTATTGATTAATCGGACTCATAGTAATTATAGGTTATTATGGTTATGGAAATGGCATAGGAAGTTTGGACATAGGATTTTATAACTCAGAAGTTGCTTCTTTTTACATTGTTTATATCTATTATTTTGACTTTAGTTTTTTCTATTTTTTTTATTCTTCTAAATGGTTTACTTTGATAAAAGAAATAAATACTTCCTTCATTAATCTAAATATCATCTTGCTAAATAAAGGTCATTGACTTTTGATTTAATTGTGGAATAGAAGGTTTTAATAATTAACTTTGAGGCTGTTCAGATATTTGTTTCTGGCAAACAGTTTCATTTATTTGGATTGGACATTATTGTAAAAATCTGTAATAGTTATAATAAATTTTACTTTTCAAAACCTAATGAAAACAGTTTTTCTTATGATAATAAGTTGTAGTACTCATTGAAATCAAGTTTCAATAATAAAAACTTCATTTTTTCTTCGTTTTATAGTTGCTTAATCAATTCTAATATTTACTCTTTATGCATTTATCTTAATTGCAATAATAATTTAATAATTTCTTATCCTTTAAACTCTGGATCAATATTGATACTATAAGTTGATGTAGTTTTATGTGATACTCTTGGATCCATTGATTACTCAAACCTATCACTTCTATCCTTAGCCATCAATTCTCTCACATACAGAAATAGATGCTCTAAATTCTATTTATATCTGAATGAAATTTCGAATAGTTTCAGTAAGATTATCTGAATTTATTCTTGTTTTTAATTCAAGAATACTTTATCAATAATTTCATTCAACAGTTGTTCATGTAATTGAATGAGATGATCTAAATTTTCTATTTAATTAATTTAATCCATGAACTTTTTCCAAGGAGCTTCAATTGCATCTAACATCAAGTAACTAAAGAAACTTTTAATGAAATGGATCATTGAATTCATGATTTACAAACTCAAATGAAGAGCCTTATTTACATTTGACTTAACGTTTAAGTAACATTTGTTTTTAATTTATTACATCCATGATTAGATTAGAGTGTATTCCACTCTTTTAATACGCCATAAATAATTGAATATTTTATAATAATTGAGCATAGTCTTGCGATTAAATAATGTTCTCAGTGGTTCTTCAAATTCATAATCTAAACAAAAGATGTCCCAACCTATATCATTTTTTTGGGCCTCCAACAATTTAACTGACAATCTCTATAATACTATCTACTTTGCATTGCTCATTCTGAGTGTAGATTCAACTAACCCAGTCAAAGTATGTTTATAAACTAAGTTACCTTTTTTTGATAACTCCTTATATAGGGTTTCAATCAATAATTGAGAGAAATTACCGTTACCCAAAAGGAAGTACTATTTAATAATATTGAAATGATCCATTAATTTGAATTTACCAAATAGTAAATTAACTAATTCAGTATTTGTCTTTTTGTTAGCTTAATTTATCAACTAAGATAATTCCTTGGTCTAAAGAATATTGATGGTTAATGGCTAAATTTTTAGATACCAATTCCTATTATCACATTATATTCTCAACCAATTTATAGCTCTACCAGTGTCATAGATTTTATACGCCTCATCATAAGAAATAACAACTGGGACCTTATCATAATTAATCCTATATTATTTTCTCCATAATTCTCCTTAATCCTTAGTTATTGCCTTTTAATCATCCTTTTCTATAAAGAATTCATTCGCTATATCCAGTAGATTCCCTTCAAAGATCCATTCATTTATATACTTCATTAATGGCTAGCAACTTGCTTTCTGTAGACGTGCGAATAGTTCTGCCATTTGAGAGCATCCATGCTTTGAAAATTGATCTAAAACATTAATAATTAAACAAGATGTAGCTCCAAGGGGAGTACTAGTTTGAATAATTGAAAGTAATTGATTTATTTATATCATGTAGTCATAAGAGGATTGGAGATGAAAGTGAATTCTCTTAAATGTGATTACTAAATAATATTGTAACATTACATTATGAAGACAGGATCATGCCTTCAAGATTTGCAATCAATTTATAATATTCTGATAATTCTAATTTGATTACATTTTGAAGTGCTTAGACTATCAGGTTTGGTTATTGGACCTGACAAAAAGAGGAAATCTTCTTGTATAACCATCCGCATTCAGAAATCAAGTTTACTAGTTGTCGTACTGATATTGAAATATTAACATCTTTCCTTAGGCAAAATGAATCTGATGATGCATCATACTGAATATATTAGCCTTCAATTCCCTAAAGACAAAATAGTATATCCTTCATTAAATCTTTGTCATTCACCTCCTACGTAATACTATTCTATATTTTTGTAATTTATTACTTATTATTTTTCTAGTATTATACTTGTGATTAAACTATTATCTAGTTTGTTGATAGTTTGATTAGTTGTCTATTGATTTTCAATATCGATAGACGACTTAATGATATTTGAATTTTCAAAAAATAGCTATTCTTAACTGTTGTTCGAGATTTCTTATTTTCCTAATTAACTTACTCTGAGTATAAAATGAATTATTTCTTAATTTTTTTAAATTTTAGATTTCAGTAGTTTTGTGAAGCATTCTCGTAATCTCATTTAAAGTACTTTCTATTTTTATAGTAGTTTACTTATACATTCTCATTTTCATTTATTTCCTTCTCTATTATGATATCATCTAATACTTAATATTTAGTTTTTAGATTCAAAATCCTACATAAATAATTCTTACAATTGATTAATGTATTTTCTTCTGTGTATTATGGAAAAGATAGTTTTACTAATTCAAACACATTCTTTTGTGCATTAAATTCCATCCTTAATTCGATATTTGTATTAATATTTATTCTCCATAAAAATTTAAAATATTTTTATTTCTTGGCTTCATAATTTATAAATTCTTTATATAAATTAAAGAATTATTAAAAAATAGAAAAATTAGATTTGAAATTATTATTTTTTGAATATAATTTAATGATGAAAATATCAAAACGTTCATTTAATCACAATTTTTCTATGAGTAATAAATTAATCTTTTTCCTAATATTATTAACTGTGTCTTTCAGTAAGAAAATTTAGACGTTTGTTTTCTAGTTAAAAATAATGTGTTATAAATACAGAATTCTTCATCTAAATGAGGTTCGTTATGATTATTTAAGTTTTAAAGATTCAATTTGAAATCAAATTTTTTATGATTTTATATAGATTGGGTGGCCAATTAAATGTACTTTTTTACAATATCATCTGTTTTTTGTGTGTTGATATTCAGTAATTTCGATTGGCTATGATTCGCCTATTGCTAATGTTATGATTTGGTAGCGAAATCAAATCCTGCAGTTTTCTTGGTGTATTGAGATTTGGCTTTGTTATTGTTGGCTACTTTGAAAGTGGACATTGCATTATACTGAGAGGGTATCATGTAATTGGATTCAGGTTTTTTGATGGATTCTGCATTTTATGAACTTTTGATTTTGATATCATGCAACTTGGTAAACAAGTCTTCAGAAATGGGCAACTATTTCATATTTCTATCAGTTAGACAACCTCCTTTTGTGATTCGATCTAATTAATTTTAGTTTATTTTTTTTTATGAGACTGGTTAATAGACTTTCTTAATTTATTCTTGTCTTTATGATATATTTTATATACTACCATTATTGTTATTTTGATCTTATTTAATACTTTTTTAAGAACCTTAAAATCCCTATATAAGAGTAGATGTACTTGCAACTAATTGGTCTTATGAAATTGTGGATTTTAATTATCTTTTCTGATTACCCTAATATTCCTTAAGCATCTTTTAAATAGTGAAATTATCACTCTGAATTCTAGACATCTTATTCTTACCTTCCATGTCAGATGGCTCAATTTATCCGTTGACACAATCACAAAACTAATCAACTTGTTGATCGACTGAGTCTTTGATTTTTGAAATCTTGAAACTCGATTGAGAATGCTTTGATTCGCTCTTGGAATTAGCGAAAATTGCTAGAGAGAATATAGAAATTCAAATACCCTTCTTCTCCCTGAGATCCATATTATTGGTTCTTCTCTGGACACTTTTCATTGTATGCAGATCCTTAATGAGGTTGGTTTAAATGTTTTATTGACTTAGGGGAGGAGACCTGATGTAAAAATTTGGAGAGAGTAATTTATTTTTGTTGGTCATTTTATTAATAGTGTGATATTGCTTATCCAATAATTCATGATATAATTTGCTGTCTTCAAAATCGTTGAGGAGACTAATGCCTTTGAAATCTAAGCGATTTTGTTTCTGTGGTTGATCCTCAGAAGAATAGATATCGTGTTCTTCAGTCTCGTAACTGATTTGAGATTTAGATGATAGTTTTGAATTGAGGACATTATTAACAACAACAGGATTCTATGATTGAGTGTGATTTTCACTCTCTTGCATTCTCTAATAATATAGTTTATCAATTTTCTTGTTTCTTTTTGTCAGCAAAGCATGACTCTCAACAACTAGTAAGTTGGGATGAACCTCTTTGTAATTTGTCACATAAAAGTCTGTCAAAATATCTAGTCTGGGTTTGACTTCGTCTTTGTTGTAATATCTACATGTTAAGGAAGTTCTACTACCTTTTCATGTATTCTTATTGTTCATCTAATATCACATAATCCTTAAAATAGATTACATGAGGAGTATTAGGTATTTGAGATAGAATTTCATTGATGGGTTTTGCAAAGTAGAAGTTGAAGGCTTCGAAATATTTCAATTGCAGTTTCTCTAGAATGAGCATTTGTTAACTCTACCCACACAGTTTGCAATTATTTTACATTAATTTTAATCTAATATAAATAATATATAAAAACTATGAAGAAATTGAAGAGTAAACTAGAAAGTACAAATACGGATAGTTTTGGAATTTCAAGAACTGACTTCTCAAGAACTCAAAAATCGCATAGGAGATATTTGATTAACACCTCACTCAAATTTAAAACTAGCTCAAGCGAATTGAATAGAATGGAGTTACAGGAAGAGGATTCGAAGATCGTCAATCCAATTTATTTGAATAATATACGATCGTAGAAGAAATCTCGCAATAATTTTAAAAGGGCTGATTATTTTAACTTGAAAAAGGTTCCTTCAACAAATAGTCAAGATATATGTCACAAAAGCACCAGATTGCAATAATTATCCTCAAGTATTATCAAGTGTTATTCTGACGAGATGGCGAGTCTCAAAGACATATAAACCATCGACGCCATAGAGTTCGAAAATTATGTATCAAGATACTTAAACGAAGCCTCAATAAGTATTGATATCTTAATTAAGAAATTATAATATTTGTAGCAATACAAATAGAACAGAGAGAAGAGTGAATAGGAAATGAAGGAAATAATGTAGGAGTGTTTTAAACAGAAGAATGTTTGCATTCAATAAAGGTTTTGCTATATTTTTGGTAAGATGGAGTAGTTATTTTTTAATCCAATATCTGGGGCGATTTACTTTAAGTTATGCAAACGTCTATCTGATAATGAATAGTATTATAGAAACAAAATGAAAGCCTATAGGGGTTTGGGAGAATGTCTATTAAGAGTTAGGCCCAAATTAAGCTAACTCTATTTTACTAAGTACTTGATGTCAGCTTGGAAGTTAAACGAAAAGAATCACGAACTCTATGCTTACGATTTGCTGGGCAAATATTACTTCTATGTTGGCTAAATCGAAAAGGCTAAGTAATTTCATGAGAAGATGATTGGAGGATATTGTGAAGTATTTTGCATCTAGATTTATACAAAGGTTCCAGATTCCAGAGTGAGAGTTCTAGCTCAAAGTAGATTAGAATAAGGAAGTCTATCAAATAGAATTAATAGGGAACATTAAGTAGTTGATATTGATGTTGTAACATCAGACGACGAATGCTATGAAATTGTATTAACTTAGCCTTAACAGGTACAAGTTACATTCGTTGGTTCTGGTAAGTATTTTTAAAGGAAAATACCTGATCCAAAAACCGTCAAAGAGGAAGCCAATACTAACATCAGATAGAAGAAACCTAAGTTTAATTCACAAATTCTGGAATCTGGTGGCCAATTTGATATGTCTAAATTAGTGATATCGAATCCACACCTCAATATTGGGGTTATAAAAGATAGGGTTTTATTGAGTCACATGACTCCAAATAGAAAACTTGAAATGTATTAATATCTCTGTTTAGCAAATGATAAGAATGCTTTCAACAATGTCAATCATTTGTCAGGATTGTATGATAGATTCGAGGTTAGTAAAATTAATAAGTATTTGAATAAGCTCATCTCTCTAATGAGCAATGTTTAGCAATGGCTTATCAACTAATCAAGAGTGAAAACAAACATAAAAAAATATCCTCTTGCTTGACTCAAACATATTTATTTAGTTTAATTATTAATATATATTTATATACTATTATTATAATGTCCAACAGAATTAAAAAATCAAAGAGTCCTCAAATAAATAAATAAGGCAACATTGACAAAGATTTAATGAAATATCACATTTTATAAAAGATCAACAAACCCTAAGGTCCAGTGCAATAAATAATTAAAACTTAACCAGATGAAGAACAAGAACCTATGGATTTTAAACAGGAAATTGAATTTAAGTACTAAAAAAATCATTTGGTAGATATTAGAATTGCTAAATTAATCATGCATTTTGCTTCCCTAAAGAAGATTATGAATCCTCATCTGATAATTCTCTTTAATCTCTCAAAGATACTACAATTTATAATCTTAATTGCAACAATATAGAGCGTTTGACTGATGCCACCTCTCCCCAATTTATGAAGGCCTTGAATGAAAAGCTATCGAAATTGACCGAATCAATAGAAAATGACTCTTCCTAAAATACCATTCAAAAACTCAACACTTCCATTCCAAAACAGCCAAAGTTCTTATTCTCCTTTATAATTAGCTCCCAGAAGCCCCCTGGTCAAAATCAATCCAGCACTTCAATTGGAAGAATCATCGATCATTATATTGTTAATATGAATCCGGTTAGTTAGAATAATAATCTAAATCGAGATAGTGTAACCAATAAAGCTTAAAAAAATCAATATTTCAGAGCTACTCCTACAATTTCATCTGAGAAGAAGAAATAATCTAAGTAGATCCTTCAAATCTTAAAAATTGCTTAATAACGTAAAATTAATAATCATAGTAATAAGTATATGAAATTCATATATTTATAGCACTACTTTTAATAAAAGAACTACTCAAATTAATAGTTATTCTTTTAATAACACACATAGTAAATTTTTGAATGGCCAAAGGAATGGCGAAAACATAAGAGTACAAACCGAATCTGATGATTTTGAAGGAAGCCTATAGAAGTTTCAAATAATTCCAAAATCAAGGTAAGGTCTAATAATTAAATTCAAGATCAAAAGTTAGAGAAAATGTAGCAAAATTCAAGAAGCTAGAAAGTTCGCAGGAATGTAAGATACTTAATTATACTATGGATAATCTTTCAATAGGTCCTGGAAGGAATGCAAAGAGTTAAAATAGAAGTTATAAAGTTTGATTATGTATTATTTTACTTCTATTAATTTTCTCATTGTATTTTTATAATTTTTATTTTTGAGAATTAATTCGAATAAGAAATTAATATAAAAATCTCTTTTTTACTGAAATTTGTGTATTACTTAAATAAAATCCAAAACCATTTAAATAAATAATGCCACCGATATATCTTGCAATATAAAATACCTTCTATGAGTATAAAATTCAAATAGCATCTACATATACTATCCAATATAATCAGCAGTCATTACTTCCATATTTTCAAGAAGAAGAACAAGCTTAATTGCAATTTAAAACTCAAGAATTTAATGTCACTCTTATTAATGAGGTAGGGTAGGAAGGGTGTACAATAAGTGTTCTTAACATTTCTCATACAAATTATTAGTTGTTGCAATAAGCCTTTTCAATATTTGGTGATATTGCTTATATCATTTATTAAAGGAAGATGATGATGTTGTAGAAAAATGGAAATAATTTAATAATGTATAAAATAAAAAGAGATTTTAAAAGAAAAGGGTTAATTATAATTCCAATCTGGGTTAAAAATGAATTAGTGAAAATAACAAGAAATAACATAAGAGAAATAGGAATATCGTAATTAAAAACTAAAGGGAAAAAAAAGATATTAAATTACATAAAATGCGATACTTATAAATATTTAATCAAATCAGCCAACAGTTTTATTAAATCCTTGATTTTAATTTGTAAGCTTACTATCATCCTTATGTTAGTCATCCTAATCTTAATCAATAATTTCTTCAATATCAATGTCTTCTTTCCTGTTTAAAGCTGCTTCTCTGTAAGTCATTTAAATAGAATTCAAGGCTTATATGCAATTTCCATATTTATCATAGCCAGTTGCAATTGCATTTGTTAATAATTTAACAAAAAATGGTAACATAAAGATTATGAAAGGGAAACTGAAAAATGCATATATTGTTCTTGCAAAAAATAACAAATCTCCAAATGATTATCTTGGGTCATTCATTGTGTGTGAGAAATAGACAATAACTAAGTATATATTCTAGAATCATACTTGATGCACAAACAGTTACAACTAAACAAATCAGATCATAAATTAAAAAGTATTTTAATCTACCTCCTTTCTCTTCTTATGTTATTGTTAGTTCTGCTTTTAAAACTTCCCCCTGGGAATGAGACCTTTTTAACAAATAAAAAGCTATCCAAACATTAATACACTGAGCCAAAAATGTGAAAAGGAGCACAAAAATAGGCTGATGATATGATGGTCCTTGATCATAGAAAAAATAATAGAAGTAGGCAATTAGACAGGGAATTATTCCATTAGTTAAAAACTATATAGACTTATAATCTGCTATGTAATTAACTAATTAATATTCTTCCTAATTTATAAATTTATAATTTACTTTGTTGATACAAAGTAGAATGATACAAAACATTAATGGTTATATACCCACATATGGTATGTATTGACATAATTTCAGCACCTTAAAAGAAATTCTATTCATGTGATCTTTAGTTGTGAGATCTGCAGGATAAAGGGAATAAAGGATAAAATTTCTTAATATATTTAAAGGACCTTTAACTTCTCTTTTCTTGATTTCAACTTTCTTACTATCAAATTTTGCCCTTAATTCTAATCTGACTAAATCTGTGAAATCTTTCCACAAATTAATGGCTGCATCATGCATGAAGTCTTACATAAAATCAAAAGGGACTGATTTCTTTACACTCTCTGTTATTTTTGGTTCCATGTTACTCATTAAAGATACAATTTTAGCATCTAATTGTCCTGCTATCCAAAGGTTGATATGTTGTTTCTTTTCTAAAATTTTTTTTTTGACATGAGCATCTAGTTTTTTGAGAGATTTCTAAGGATATATATAATAAAAATTACTTTGACCTGTTATTGCACACTTGTAGCCTTTGTTATTACAAAATGTTTTAATTAGAACATAGTACTGTTTTATTCCTTTGCTTTTTTGGCTGCTATTTCGTAGTAGTTTTCACCATTTTCATTTAAACATATTTTTTTTGTTAAAAATTCTGGCATATCATCATTTTTTTTAGGCTTCTTGTAACTCTTTTTGTTGTTTTCAATGGCAATCTCCTTAATTTCTTCTTCCTGCATTTATTATTTCAGTTCTTCTGGTATGAGTGCTTTAGTGAAATCTATTTAAGTTCTGTCTGAAATTTCGATAACTTGCTCCTGGTTATTATTTATTTCTTAAATATAAATGTTGATTACAGCAGTTGTTATCGGTCTGATTGAATTGGAGAGTAGCATTAAATTATGAGAATAGCGAATCTGCTTACTTGTTGTTCTTTTCTTCTTCCATTTCTTCATATTTCTCATTTCCAAATCTCTGATTATATGCTCCCTTGGCTGACTATTGCAATTTCTTCAACATTTGGAATAAGTTTTATTATTTTATTTTAACCTATTTAATTGAAGTTAATTATTTAGCTGATATATGTTTGAGCGAGTCTTATGTCTTAGCTTTTCTGATATAATATGAAAATCTTGAAGTAAAGAATGATTCAGAAACACTCTTTTTATTAATTGTAATTAAAGATATGAGAATCGAGATATTTATATGATTAAATAAATATATATATATAATTTATTTCTTAGATAATTGTTTAGTTAGATAAAGTAAAAATTATGAGGTCTGTAAATAATACAATAAGAGCCGCTAGTTAAAGGTACTTATGTTTTAATTATAAATACAGTAATGGGAAGCATAGATTTCTGAAAGTTCCTACAAAAAACAAGCATCATGTCACCCTTGCGCCAATAAATAGATTCATTCAAATTAAAGATTGTGCTTAAAAGGATGGCCAATACAAACTAGGTAGATTGATTGGTTCTGGTTCAAATGCTCAAGTATATCAGGCAATGAACATGAATACTGGCGAGGTTGTGGCTTGTAAAAAAATACTGTTCAAATTCAAGAATCAGTAAAAAGTAGATGTAAGATATACAAATTTAATTAGATTGAACTGTCATTTCTATAAATCCTATAACACCAAAACATAATCAAATATATATCTCATGTGTCCACCAAGGATAGTTTATTAATTTATTAAGAATATATGCCAATGGGTATGATTCAATTTATTTATTATAGGCTCAATTTCTCAATTATTAAATGAATTTGGCCCAATGACAGAGTCAACTATCAAAACCTATACTCATCAAATCCTCAACGGCTTAGAATACTTACATAATAAAGGGATATTACATTTAGATCTAAAATCTAGTAACATCTTGTTAGACTCATGTGGTGACATTAAAATCTCAGATTTTGGTTGTAGCAGACATATCAAACAAGATTTATGTCAGAGTATTCTTCAAGGGAGTGTTCCTTGGATGGCCCCAGAAGTCGTTAGATAAGAACAAATTGATACTCCAGCAGACATTTGGTCATTTGGATGTGTGATTTTAGAGATGTTAACTGGGAAACATCCTTGGTTTGAATAACTTGATTTTGATAATGTTGCATCAACACTTCTCGCAATTGCATTTAATCAAGAATCACCTAAAATTCCAGGCTACGTTTCTGAAGAATTAAAGAACTTTCTTCTAATGTGTTTCTCGTAAGATCCATTATAAAGAGCAACAATATAACAACTTAGATAGAGTGCTTTTTTATAATGAATTTTTTGTCTTTATAATTTGTAAGTTAATAAAAATCTTTATTTTATAAATACAACAGTGTTATCTGAATCAAATAGTTAAATTATTTTTATAACTATTAGGTTTATGAGTCAATCCCAAGACCAAATCAGATCCTAATAAGTCGACCTAGAAGTTAAGTATTGTAAAATTAATCATAGTTTTCCAATGAAGTTAATCGTATATGTTTATTCAATTTTGTGTGCTAATTCTACATGCTAATCTTTAGTTTAAAGCTCATCTGGCTCTTTGATTCTAAATACATAATTATCTTTGCTTGGTTAATGGATTTAATCACATTCATTGTTATATTACTCGACAAAAACATATCCAAAGCAATCTCTGGCATCCATTTTCTTGAAAAAGTTTTAAGTGTTTCATTTAAAGTACTATTTTTGCATCTCCAATTTTATAAGATCACAATAATAATACATTTTGAAATTAAGGAGATCAATTTGTATTATATTCCAGCTCTTTAAATAATTGTGACGATCGGAATATTATTTCATTAAGTTATACAATAGGAGAGAAACAAAAGAAAGAACCTTATCGTATAATTTAAATTTATATAGATTGCTTATTCCTATTCAATTCTTTATATCCTATAATTGTTATTGTTATCTTTGAAGTGGAATAAGTATTTTGTTTATTCATATTATCAAACCTTCATCATTACGTGGACAGCATTGGGAATCAACACATTTTTGATGGTCTTGTTGCTTATCGCTTTTGTTGAAAAGTGTTTTCAAAAGGATATTCCTGAAATTGATGGTATTATGTTCAAATATCAAGGATCTATCATTTTATGGTTACTTTATTATATTTTTGGATTAACAATTATTCCATTCTTCTTATTAAAAGAGATATGCTAATTTTATGAAAGGGATACTATCTAAATTAATATTAGAATAGCTGGTATTACTGTCTTGATTTCTATCATTCTCTACCTTATCTCATTTAGTTACTATACTAATAAAATCAGAAAGCAATTGATGTATTTAAAATTTCATTATCAAAATAGAATTGTTTTAAAATTGGAAAATAGGTAAACTCAAGTACCAATTCCTCAATCTCCCTAAATAGAACCTCCAAAGAAGAAATGGTCTAAACTCAAAATTCCTGTTATGTTCATTCGAATTTCTGCTTCATATTATAAATTAGTATCAAAGAAAAAGATTAATGAAATGAATAATAGAAATATAAGTTCAATTCCAATCTGTAGTGATGTTTTACGACCTGATTCTCTTAACTTTAGATAATCTCCATGCTTAACTATGATGAAATAGATGAAATCAATACCAAGAGATTAAGATTCTTGCGATATTTGCTTAATTTGCTTTGAAAATGAACCAGATATTATCTTAAGTCCATGCAACCACGGAGGTATTTGTACATCTTGCTCTGAAAATCTTAAGAAAACTACAAAACAATGTTTCTTATGCAGAACTGATATAAAGTACACTCTTAAATTAAATCAAAAAATAGGAGAAATTTTAGAAGTAACAGATGTATAAAAAGTTTGATATATTAAAATATTCTATTATCAATCAGTTAATCATAATTTCTAGATTCTCTTGTGTTTTTATTGTTTTTATTTTAATTATTAGATTAATTCTTCAGTTTGTTTAATCTTTTTCAATTGTTCATCCTCATTTTATCTTTAAACATCTTTTTTAATGCTAGGCAAGAGTGGCAATAAAGGTTGTCTATCATCGCTTGCATTTTTAGGGCTATAACTATCATGAAACAATATTTTACGATTTTATAATCAAAGGCTTCAGGTCCCCATCCAATTCATTTCTTCTTATTGCTTTCAGATCATGCTTTTAAGACTTATTTGAAATTCTTAAATCCTTTTTCTTCGGATGGATGCCAACTCCATATATTTAATTAATTTAGTTATTCTTATTATTAACGTTGTCCAATTAAATATCATCAACTTTTTTGTTATTTCTTGAGACAACTGAGTTATCAAGACTCTCCTCATTTCTTTTATTTAAACGAGGCAAGAAATCAACATGCAATGAATGATTTTCCTCTAAATTTTCTTAATTTAATTTCTAAATGGCCAAAGTCTAGATGAACTATTATTTATCAATTTTAGTCATTCTAATTGGATTATAATTAGGTTTTGGCAATCTATCTGTCAAATAATGCATATTTCTGGGAACTCTTATTGTTTATAATAAAAATTTAGCTCCTTCTTCCTCAACCAAAACTTTATCATCTAGTCTATTTACTATAGCAGACAATTAAAGTATTTTGTCACAACTGGGTCTCAAGTGTGGTTGAACTTAAAGCAAAGCTCTGATTACATTGCTTAAATCTTAGCTGTAGATGGTAGGTATTTTTGGATAATAACCCTTAACAACTTTTTTGTACAAACCATTCATATCCTCAGCTCTAAAAGGTGGCTTTAATGTTGTCATTTCATACAAGACACATCCCAATGACCAAATATCAGATTTGGAATCATAAGGTTGATCTTTCCAGACCTCTGGAGAAGCATAATAGGGAGTTCCAGTTTGGGTGTAGAGTAATATTTTTCTTGCAACTTTGGAGACATTCATATCTCCCAATTTGACAGTTCCGTCTGTATTCATGAAGACATTTGCAGATTTCAGATCTCTATGGTAGATTTTCATATCATGCAATGCTTTTAAACCTTTGACAATCTGTAATATTAATATGGATTAAGAAATACTTATATTAATATATTCCAAATGTCATTTTCAGACATAAGAACTCCCTTCTTTTAACATTCTACTATTTTTTAATAGAGATCTCCATCATCTGCATACTCCATTACGATGCTTAAAATAATTGCATCTAAATAGTTACCATAATGTTTAAGATTATTCTTCCAAAAAGGCTTCTTTATATTGAATAACATTAGCATGTCTTACACTGGCCAATATTCTTACCTCGTTAAGAGCATTTTATTTCTCTTTATCAGAAAGAGACTGCAAATTAACTTTTTTAAGAGCATACTCCTATTAATCTGCGATTCTTTTTATTTTAAATACTTTAGAATAGGCTCCCTCACCTAATTTGCATATTTACAATACCTAATTCTTGCAATATCTGAAAGTCCTTTAATGACATATAATAAATTATTATTTAAATACTCACATATATGTATGACAATAAATAATTTAATTATCATTTTCATTACTCCAAAACAACCATAGTTTTCTGTACTTAAATATTAAATCTACTATTACATGCATAAAATATGGAATCTATGATCCCAGCTATCGTAAATACTCCCCCCAGAATAGCACAAAGTTGGACGATGAAATGATTAAAGCTTTCATAATATTTAGTAAATTGGACAGTAACAGGAGATATATCATATCGAAAGTAAACAGCGGGCATTTATGTTGTCTAAGCTTCGTTTGTATTGGCTGCAAATTGATTTACAAAATATTCTTTATTATCGATGTCAACGTAGAGTGTTGGAACAATAGAAATATAATATTGATGAGTCACTCCAACATTTGTTAGTTCCTATGTCTTTATTCTGCGTATGCCATCTAAAGGATTAAGCAGCCCTTATTTGAACTTCTCCCTAATTTTTTATATGTCATTTTATTTTCCAAAGGACAGGTGTTTTATTGAATGCGATAAATCAATGACTGACAATCCAACAAAAGGCAGTACCATATTCACTTACCCTCCATATGGGTGAGCAGATATATGGAAGTTACCAGGAACTCTACTTATTATGATATATCCAGCCAGATCACAGCCTTCTTTTTATTGGTATGCTTACTAGGCTCTCTCCAAATTCAATGAATCATTTGTTGATAACTAAATAATTACTATTTAATTTTTACATATTTATCAATGACTTTCCCATTTAGTGTTCTGCTTTTGTACAGCTCTCCTTCAACATTTTATTAATGAGTTCCGATTACATCTTGTTAATCTATACTTATAAAATCACATGGCATATTAGGAAATGAGATATCCATATTAACTAAAAGTTTATCATCCTTATTTTAATCGATATACATCTCTGTTTATACTTGTTGAGTGAGATATTCCTTTCCTTATGACTTTGAATTACCTAGAATTCTGTAATAAATAATATAAACATCAAAATCAATGATGTAAAAGAGATCAATGCACCTGATTTCGATGGCTCTATCAAATCCTATGGCAACTTACGATATAAATCAAATTTCAGCATATTTATATTTATTTAATTTTGGATAATTGAATTCAGATTACTGACTGCATTCTAGAAAATTTATGGTATTCACAAAAATTAAATATTTGTATAATATTGTGTAATGATTGGTGCTAGTCTTTTATTTCTTAGCATAATTTTGACTCTCTAAAAAGATTATTAATGTTTAAAATAAATGAAAAATTATTATCCAATTCAATTATTCTTTGTAAGTAGTATTATATTGACAGTTGTACTTACAATAAGATGTACTTTTTCAGCCTTATTTATTTGTTTGATTTTGAATATTTTAGAATGCTTAGCATCCCTCATTTTTATCAAGAAGCATACAACCTTTGTGATTGTCATCCATAAACTATCAAATATAGCACTAATAACATCATTTTTCTTTTAACGCACTTTTTATGATTGCACTACTTTAATACTTTACATCATATCTGATACTCAACCCATTTTAGCCCTCATTGAAAAAAAATAGTTTTTCTTAAATTTCTAATATGCTGTCATATTTTACGCTAGCGTAAGTGCAACGTTAAATAAACAATTAAATGATCAACTATTTTTGATTATGACAATGTTTGTATATTTCATATCCTCAGCCCCATAATAAATATTTTGGTCAATCGCTGAAAAAATTACAAATAAGAGCTCAATTTAGTTATAGCAATCACAAATATAAAATCGATAACTATAAAATCAATTGAATTAATTATAGCTCTAGTCATCACATAAAGAAATGAAGGAGTTTATTGATTTAGATCAACCAAATTCAGGTAAAATGGATTCATTTCTTGACAATCATGAATTGCCGTTTAAAAAATCCAATATTTCTATCTAATTGTCTTCAGGAAGACCACTAAAGCAGTCAGAACAAATATCCATAGAAATTTGTCATTAATCTTAACTTTAAGATAAGATTTGGAAACAAAGATTAAAAAGTATACCAGTTGGAATCGCATTAATTGATAAAAATACCAACGATTTCACTTATAAAAATTAGTATCTAGATCAAATGATGACCAAAACTCTTCAGATAGAACTCGATGATTACCCAGCATATTTATTAAATCAATTGAAATTTAAAATCATTGATTAAGGATCTGAATACAAAAGAAGCTATTACTCACACTACTTTAGTATGAAGCAAAGCAAGGCCAATATTCAAGTCGAATTCCCAGGAAGGACTCTAACATAATCTTACCATACACACAAAAAAAAAGGTTCAGAATCTTCAAAAAACATAAGCGAATTTGAAATTCATCACCCATAAAAGGTATATTCACTTAATCAAATAATCAATAAACTGTAAGATGGATTCTTTGATAATTAATTGAATGACCAGGATCACACTCTAGAACTATATTGTAAATATTAATTGAATGTTAATAACGTTATTCATTTGAATCTTAAGGTACTCTATAGTCCTGATCAAGTTGAAATGACAGTTATCATTTAGGATTACACAAGATAAAATAAGTTATAAAGATTTGAAGAGTAAGAAGAATTCAAATCTAAAATGATCAGTTCATTTAGTCACGAATTACGTACTCCATTAAACAGTGCCACACTATTCTTTAAATCAGCTTTACTTGATAATAGATTAGATAAACACATTCGAGATGCTTACATATTACCAGGACTATCATCACTAACCAGACAATCCCATCTTGTTAATGATATTATAGACTTTTCATAAATTAATGCTGAAATATTGGAATTGCAATATTCTGAGTTCTATTTGAAAGAATTAACTTAAGAATTAACATAATTATTCAAATTTGAATTCAAAGCCAAAAAAATTGGATTAGCCTTTAAAGTAGATTACAATATTCCACCTACAATCAAATCTGATTATCAAAGATTACTTTAAATATTAGTTAATCTGCTTTATAATGCATTAAAATATTCACAACACGGGTATGTTTTGGTTACCATTAACGCAGACAATTAATATAACAATATTGAATTCACAATTGCCGATGAAGGAGTAGGGATAACCTCTGAAAAGTTAAACCAAATTCAGAATGTCTTAAAAGATCATCACACTTCGACTTAAGATTGGAATGGCTTTGGATTGATTTTGTCTCAAATGCTATTACGATACTTGGGACCTCTTCAAAATAATGATCTTATTATTAATTCTTTGGGTTTGGGTTTAGGAACCACTGTACAATTTAGAATTTCAAATCATGTCAATATTTATGATTATTATGTAAAAACAAGAAAAAATTTAAAGACACATAATCAAATATTGACATTGCCTGATTTAGATGAATATAATGGATTGTTAATTACAATTAAAAGTTAAACAGAAAGCAAGTAAATTTTAAATAAGTCATTAACATCATATACTGCTATTGATGAATTCATGAAGATTCCTGATGCATAAAATCATTTGGTTTCTGAGTTAAATCAATTATATACGAATGGATGGATTGATAAGACCAAAAATTTTAAAATTCAAAAATCACAAGAATAGAAATACTAAAAATGTAACTGCAGAACCATTCTTTCAGTTGATGATGAAATATTTAATTAGTAATCCTTAACTTGTATATTGCAAAAATTCAATTTTGAAATTGAAACCGCTTATAATGGTTAATAAGCAATTAAAATGATTGAGTAAAAAAAGTCATGCGGTTAACTTTGCCGTAAATATTTACTAATTTTAATGGATTGTCAAATGCCTGTCTTAGATGGATGGTAAACCACGAGAATACTTAAATAAAAGTTTTAATAAGGGCAACTTAAACCAATTCCTATAGTGGGGTTTACAGCTTTTACTAGTAAGTCAGATCTTGAACAATGCAAGCAAGTTGGCATGATAGAAGTATTGAATAAACCCCTATAAGTAAAGAAACTCAAATGTATAATGGAGAAACTAAAGTTATTATGATTATAGAGTTTACTATATTTTACAAATTTATAGATTATAAACGACATTTAATTAAACTTATAAAATATTAAATTCTATTCAATCTGAGTTCCAAATTACAGAATAAAAATTGTTCAATTTGAAAGAAATTTATCAACTTAAATTAAGGATTCCAAAAAGTTGAATTAAATTAATAAATCAAACAGATATATATTTCAACATTATAATATTGATAGAAGAACTATTCTTTACTGAATAAAATCAAATTGCTTAAAACATTCAGAATATTGAAGATTCTTTAGAAATATAAAAATCTAATGGATCCTTACCATTAATCTTCTGAGAAAAATTTATAAAAATAATAATGGAGAAGGAAACCCAAAAATAAATGAGAAATAAGAGTATAATATTTTTAAATTTTCTAATAATTATTAAAGAAGCAATAATGAGCATTTTTACATTTTAATCTAAATAAATAATCAGTATACACATGCATAATCACATTATCTGCAAAATCTATAACAAAAAATAAACACTAGATAATTTAAAAGTGAGAATGAGAATAAGCAACAAGATTAAATAATCTTATTAATAATGAATATAATTTAAGTCAAATGAATATAAAAAAGGATTAGAAATAAATACTGATAAATGGAATTGGAAAATGTTTTTAATTTTTCAAACCAAAAATATTATTTTAATGTATTGTGTATTTATTAAATTGTTTATTTCTTAAATGTAAATGTTTTAAATAAAGAATTAAGGAATTATTAGGATTTAATAGAAAAACCCAATAGAAGAAAAGTATTTACATAAAATTTATTAGTAATAGGATTGAAATTAGTTATCAAGAAGATGTTGAATAATATTCATAATTAAATACTATCTTATAATCTAAACATTTGTAGGAAAATGTATCAATTTGTAAAATCTAAGATATTACTTTATATTTTTCTTGAGTTCTATTACATTATCAGATTCTTCTAATCATTTTATCAGTTTCTAACTAAGAATTATTATAAATAGTTTCTGAATTAATCAAATTTGCTGAAAATATTATAAAATTGAAAATATTACTCTTATAAATTTATTATGATTTATTTACTTTCCTCAACCTTTTGAAGAATATTGCAAAATAGTTTCAAAGTTTTTCAGACGATTTCGAAACAATAAGTTTATACTAAACTTGATATGAATTTTAGGTGGAAAATTATAAATTTAAATGGTAATATATTTCGAAAATTAATAATGAATAAAATTATTATATTATTTACAGACATTTTTAATTCTAGTTAAGTAAAATTATATTTTTGCTATAAAGAATATTAATGAAACAGGATTCTATATTAATCAATCCGAATCAAATGTAACAATTTAAACTGGTTCTTAATTGTGTATTTATGGTTTCTTACAAGCGTTCTAAAATCCTTATAAAAATATAGAGTTTTGCAAAGGGGCAATTGATGTTTCAGTAAAAATAATAGAACAAATATTTGTATAAAATTCATATTCTTAAATTTATTATCTTTCTTATTATTTCAAAGATGTTAAATCCAGACTAAAAGTAGTAAATAAGGGATCTGCATTTTAAGTAGTTTATTTTTGAATATCAATTATCTAAAAAATTTATGAAATATTAATATATTGTAGATCTATTTTATTTTAAACATGTTAGATGAAACTTTAATAATTATCACGAAGCCTATGAAGTAAAATAAAGTTTTCAGATGTAGATGATTATGTTTATTAAAATTAGTTATTTTTAGATTAATTTTTATGGGTGGGTTTCGATTCAACTTAATTACTTTATTTAAGATATTATCCTTTTGAATGAAATTGAAAATTATTCAATTAAGGGCTATCCGAAGCACAATTAAAGTCATTTGTATTAATTACTGGATTATCTTAATCTTTTATTTATTGATTTAAGTTCTATCTAAAGGAGGCTTGATATTCTTTGTGTTAATTACTGAATTATCTTAATTTTAGTTATTCATTTAAGTTCCATCTAACGGAGGTTTGATATTCTTTGTATTAACTACTGAATTATCTTAATTTTAGTTATTGATTTAAGTTCTATCTAAAGGAGGCTTGATATTCTTTGTGTTAATTACTGAATTATCTTAATTTTAGTTATTCATTTAAGTTCCATCTAACGGAGGTTTGATATTCTTCGTATTAACTACTGAATTGTCTTAATTTTAGTTATTGATTTAAGTTCTATCTAAAGGAGGTTTGATATTCTTTGTGTTAATTACTGAATTATCTTAATTTTAGTTATTCATTTAAGTTCCATCTAACGGAGGTTTGATATTCTTCGTATTAACTACTGAATTGTCTTAATTTTAGTTATTGATTTAAGTTCTATCTAAAGGAGGCTTGATATTCTTTGTGTTAATTACTGAATTATCTTAATTTTAGTTATTCATTTAAGTTCCATCTAAAGGAGGTTTGATATTCTTTGTATTATAACTACTGAATTGTCTTTAATTTTAGTTATTGATTTAAGTTCTATCTAAAGGAGGTTTGATATTATTTGTATTAATTACTGAATTATCTTAATTTTAGATATTCATTTAAGTTCCATCTAAAGGAGGTTTGATATTCTTTGTATTAACTACTGAATTGTCTTAATTTTAGTTATTGATTTAAGTTCTATCTAAAGGAGGTTTGATATTATTTGTATTTAATTACTTAATTATCTTAATTTTATATATTCATTTAATTTCCATCATAAGGAGGTTTGATATTCTTTGTATTAACTACTGAATTGTCTTAATTTTAGTTATTGATTTAAGTTCTATCTAAAGGAGGCTTGATATTCTATGTGTTAATTACTGAATTATCTTATTTTTAGATATTCATTTAAGTTCCATCTAAAGGAGGTTTGATATTATTTGTATTAATTACTGAATTGTCTTAGTTTTAGGTATTGATTTAAGTTTCATCCAAGGGACCATTTAAAGTACCAGTATTAAGTACTTCAGTCTATTAATTGTAGTTTTTTACTTTAGTTCCATCTAAAGGAAGTTCCAAATCATTTGTATTGATCACATCTGTAATTTCCTTTTTATTATTAATTTCAAATTAATCATCTTTTTGTTAAGTTTCATTATTTGGTGGATCAAACTTATTTTAATTTTTTTCAAATTACGATTAATCGTTTGGATTGTTAAAACTATTTGTATTTGGTACTTATGATGAGGGTTAATTATTAACTTTCTATTTCTGATTATTTATCTTATTTACTTTATAATGTAGTTATAAACTACTATCTCCTTAACTTTTTTGCCTCTCGTCATCTAAACAAAATTAAATTAATTAAACTTCATTAATGCTCTCACTAGGTTAACATAATATTTCTTGAAAGCTATTTTTTTATTGCTAAAATAAATTTAAATCTATAAATAATATTCCTTCTTGTATTTTTTTAGTGTTTATTATTAAAGAGATTTAATGTTCATTATATTTATTTTGGCAAATAACTAAAGGACTTTATAAATTAATATTCTTTTAGTATTTCAGTAAAGTTAAATTGACTAATAGGTATGGCTCATCTTAGTTAAAAATCCTTTGGTTGTCATCTCATTTAATTAAGTAATAATCAATTGGGAGTGAAGGCCATGGTGGCGGCAGAATTGATGGTTGTTTAGGGTCAAAACTCAATCTTATTTCTTCTAATTCTTTAAGAAGCCCTGGATCATTTTTCTTATCATATTATAATTTTATCAACAAATCTATGTATTTTGAAATTACTCATTGGGATTCTTTATCTAATTTTCCTTTAAAAATCCAACACTCCAAATTTTTCTCATCTTTCTCATCCAAAAAATAACTATCTTTGATTGATTAATTCTTTTTAAAATATCTCAAGTGCTTTCTCTTAAAATTAAATGTAAATTAGAAAATTATTTCTTAGTTTTTTTAACGACCTAAGTAATATCCATAAGAAAATTGATTTCTATATGGAGCCTTTTCAATTTAGAATTCACACCTTACATCTACCAAATTATTAATATTAATCTCATATTTTGGTGTTAATTTTGCATCGATATTACCATATTTTAGGAAGCCATTATAAAGTATTAGAGCTCTTTTATTGAATTTGGAGAGTAATACAGAAATGTGAGATCTTGCTTATTTTTCAACATTTATTTATTCCTACAAGAGTTTTTTCCAACCTTAATTTAAATAAAAACATTACATTTTGATGAAGTAAGTTTGTAAGCAATAAATTTTTCGGAATCAGCAATTTCTAAATTTTCCATTTTATCCAGAAGGTATTTAATTTTTACTAATATAAAGGAAATTATATCTATCCGATTTATATATGAATGATTAAAATATTAAAATATTCTATAAATGATCTGGTAATTTATCTTAACATTCAAATCTTGAAATCTAATTGGGTCAATTATTACGAGGTTTAACTCAAAAGACTAATGACGTTTTCAAATAAATTTCTTATTAAAATTCATACTTATTATTGAATTCAATTTGAAGGATTTTGATAATGTCATATTTAAGATTAAAAATTATGTAAAGTTAACCCTGACAAAAATAATAGTTATAGTACACTATAAATGTGAAGATTAAAAGCTCATAATAGCTATTGGTGAACAATTTCTTTATTGTCTAAAATAACTCTATTAGATTTAATTAGGATAAATAGCTTTTAATTTAGGTAAATAGCTAAGTAAGAGTAAAGTCATGAAATATATCTTATGTTTGTGTTTATGTATCTTCTGAATAAAACAATTAATAACTTTTTCTAAATTTAAAATTTTGCTTAATTTTGAATATAAATTAATATACAATTATTTTAATCATTTATTCTACGATAGTTTGCTTTGCTTTATTTCTTAAGTAGTCTTAGAAATTATAATAGAAAAATTATAAATTATGACTTTTATATATAATAAAGAACCTATGCAATTGTTACCATAAATGAACAAGAAGAGATTAATTTCTCAAATAATAATAATGTTTGAACAAGTTAGAGAGATAAAATAATGAAATTTTTCAATTAAAATTGAAATGATTAAGTTGATTATCAACAAAGTGGCATATCAATTTCAAAAATTAAAAATGGAAATATTATTATTTTGCATCAATCAAGCATTTTGCAATTTAGTTTAATCAATAGTAGCAAAAAGCCATCTCTTTTTTTTAATAAATTTGTATTTTCCAAATTTTATTCATAAAATAAATAGTATTTTGATGATAAATAGAATTATATAACACATTGATCATAAATATGGAATAATAGAATTAGTATATAAGTATTTGTTGATAATTGAAAAAAGAGTTTATTTCTATATTAATTTAATTAATATTTTTTGATGAACATGAATTGCTTTCAAAATCATTTCAATGAATCAACCAATTGGAAAGATATTATAAACAAATGACCCTAAGGAGGATGTCAAATTTGTAAACTAATTCAATCTTCACGAAATGAATGACTTGTACATATAATAATTTATTATTTAGAACAGATTGAAGATTTATAAAGAGCTTAAATACTCATGTAATATTATAAAGTTATGCTTTTGTTTGAGAGGCATCAAAAATAATAGTTTTCTATTCAAAAAATATAATTACCTCTCAAACTTATTTTAATTTTTAATCATGTATTTTTTCCACCCCCGGTCATTTTTTTATCAAGATTTTTAAGGTGAATAAACAAAAAATAATAATTAAAATAATTTGTTTTCCAAAGAATCTCTCTTACTCTAGAAATCGTTATTGAAGCTATGACGACCTTTTGTGTATAACTAAATTTAAATTTTTGATATCTAGCAAATCGAAGATGTTTTTTAAGTCCACTTAACTTCAGAATAAGCAAGAGTGGTTGCAAAGAGATTACCCCCTGGTTTTAGCATTAATTTAAGCAGATAATCAAAAAGAGATGTTAAAGTTTGCTAATCAAATAATAAAATTTTAGAAATTTTAATAGGATATTTCATCAGATGAGGAGAATAAAGTCACAAAAAAGACATATGTAGCACCTCCTTATAGAGCAGAAAATACTGATGAAATGAAAAGATGCTTAGCATTACTCTAAAAATTAAAAAAACACTAGTTAGCAGCTCCATTTCTAAGGAAATTAGAAAATGTTAATTATCCTTAAGAATTCGAATACGTTGACTTATAAATTGTTGAATAAAATCTAAAAAACAGTACTTAACTTATCCAATCTTAATTTAGATGAGTATCTTACTGCCACGTAATTTTGGGGAGATATAAAAAAAATCTGGTAAATGTCCTATGCCATGAATAACAAAGGCACCTAATTATATGCAATGACTCAAGAATTAGAATAGCATTTTAATGAATTATACAAAGAATTAGATAAGCCTTATCCATAAAAATAAGTTGTTGAGCAACCACTAAAATAGGAAAAATAGAAAAAGCCACCTCCCATGTAATAAACTAATAGCAATAGTAATCACAATAATTAACATAACAAAAAGCCAATGTAAAATACCCAATTTTAATATTAGAAAACAACCAAGCCTAATGGAACAACCTATGAATATGTAGGAAAAAAGAGCCTTAGTTTCAAACATAAATAGCTTACCTCCCGAACATCTCAGAGGAGTTTGGGAAATAGTTTCTGATGGATTGAAAATTTAAGAATAAAATGATGAATTAGAATTTGATATCGATACTTTACCTGTTAAAAAGACAAGATAATTGGAGAAATATGTAAACACAAAACTTGAATATTTAAAAAAACAACAAAGTAAAAAAGCAGCAGAAGATAGTAAAACTTAAGAAAAAAATGATAGAATTGTATTAATTTGATAAATATTTTAGGTTCATGCAGCAAATAATACATATAATCATGCTCCATAGCCAGTTTCACAATTAAAGCAAACTGACACTGGAGACAGTTCATTTAGCAGTGATGCTGAAGAATCTGTATGAGTTTTTTTTATTTTTGTTTTTTGATTTATATCATAAAGATACAATAAAATTTCAACTTCAGATTTATATTTTCTAACTTATTATTAAAGATCTAATAGCAAATTTATTCAATTGCCAAAAAATTATTCTTATTATCTATTTTTAGAGTTTGATATGCTCTAATAATCTATTATAGAAGCAAAGAATCACAACTTAATTTAAGAACAGCCTTAAAGTTTTATAATTCTAATTTTTTTTAAATTCCATAATCTCATTTAAATAACAGAAGAACGCATTATATCTTATAAAAAATCATGTAATTAATTAAAAGATCAGATGTAACAGCCATCGACGATGTCCCTC
>NW_001799632.1:158224-266896 GCF_000165425.1 Paramecium tetraurelia | reverse complement strand
TTGTTATTATTACTATTATTATTGTAATTGTAATTATGATTACGATTATTGTTATAAAAATTACTATTATGATTATTCTTGTTGATGTTCCTCCTTAATCTCATGTATTATGTTATTCTCCACCTACATGTAAGGCTGATCATTATTATATAAAATAGTATCCTTATTATTGTTATTATTATTGATGTTAATGTTATTATTGTTGTTGATCGTTTTTCGTATTCTCTTACTAGTTAATGGTACTGGTCCTTCATAATCTTTTCCTTATAAATTGGCCAACAGTTTATTAATTGCAATATCTTCATTATCCAATTACTAATACTATATTCAATTTATACGTTCTATCTCCTATAATTATTCATCATAGAATTGTATTAATTTTTTACTTAATTTTCAGTCCTTCCCTAAATGCGTTTTGAGATCAAAGACCATCGCTTTCCTATTTCTTGCACAAGCAATAATAATTACAATTATTCTGGTTACCCCCATTCAGATCTAAATAATTTTATTATAATACTTTTTTAAGTCTGGATTTAAATAATTATTCCATCTTTCTCGGATTTATTTGGCATGCCTAACTATTTTTGTTGGATTTGCTCGATTAAAATCAATAGTTATCTAAGTCCAATTCTTATTTTCACTTGGATCTGTAATCAATTGTTGTAAAACTTCGTCCTCCTCTGTATTCCAAGGTGCCATTTTTAAATTAGTTTTAAGCATACTAATCCATTTTAAATTCAACAATTATTCTGTCACTCCAAGCACTGAAGAAAGATATTGCCAATCTTAATCAGACTATGCTATTTATAAGACATACAGGATTGAGATCAGTCTTATTCGTTAATTCAAAATATTTCAATACAGTCCAAACAAATAGTATTTTATCTTTTCTATGCCACTTAGTACGATGTTCTTCGTTAGTTCGTCTACTTTTATTGTAAACATCTACTTTGAAAACTCTTAGAAATAATAGTTAAGGATATTTTTGCAAGGCGGAAAACTTTTTTCATTTATTTTCAGAACTTTTTTGATCTATTTTAATTTAACAGGCCTTTCCTTGAAATCGCTGATGTCCTCAAGAAATTAAGCAAAATTTGACATATTTATTATTAAAAAAATAATTATTCAATTCTTGAAATAAATCCTTTATTCAATAGCCAAACTAATTTTGAATTGTAGAACATACTTGATTTATAATAGCATATTTAAATTAAATAATGAAAAAATTAATATCTTTATCAATTCTCAGAAAGCTAATATCAATTTAAAGGAATATCTAATTCTTTAACATATAAGCTAAATTTAGCTATTTTAAATTATTTCGTGAATTATTAGTATACATAAAATACAAAAATGATATTTAGAAAGGATTTATTATAAATCCAAGATTGTTTTTTCAGTTATCTTAAGCACACAACAACATTATTTTTTTTTAATATAAGCCAAATAACTGAAGAAATACTATTCATTCTCCTTTTGGAATTCTTTCCTTTTGCAATAGATAAATTAAGGTTCTCAACATTTATTAATTTATGATTTTTTTCAAAATTTGGTTGAATAAAATATTATACAGTAACCTATTTCAAATAAGAGGTAATTAGTACCACAAAATTATAGATATTATGATTATCTGAATGAAAATTAATCTCAGAATTACCTATTAAATACGACGGCAAATAATTTATTTTTGATTTATCAGAATGAACTATATTTAGAATTTAATATTTATTAGAAATATAAGTTTTTATAAATTAGATTGTCCACTCTAAAATTGAAGTAATTCTTTAATTTTCATAACTTAAGGTACTTTTATTCCTAGCTCCATAAAATTGATTTTTTATCGATTTCTAGGTGGAGTATCCACTGTATTTGGATGAACTTTTCAAAATTACTATTTAATTATTCTATATAAATATTGTTATAAAAAGTCTTGTATTTAATAATCTTAAGTTTTATATCCTCTAAAATATGAATAATCTTTCAATTTTAATTTCATCACCACCTCTTAAAACAGATTTATCATGATTACCAGTAATTTTTATTACTCATAACATTCAACTTATGATTAATGGCAAACTTCCGAAGATCTTGGCATTCTCTTGGGATACGTGTAACAATAAGTATAGACTAAAAATTAACAGAATATTGATTAATTCTTCACAATCAATGAACTTGCAGTGATCATTAGAATGTAATTTCTATCTTATAATAATGATTTTACTAGTTCTAATATTTTTGGATTAATCCTATAATGATAGCTTTTATAAAATCCTTCTTTTAATAATACTGTTAAATTAATTGAATGAATAACCATTATTTTTTAATATATGATAAATCAAAGTTTTGCTAAATACTAGCGAAGTTAATCCTGTTTAAGGGTTGCTTTTTCCATAAATGACTTAAATTAACTCCAAGAAAGCTAATTAAATTTAATAAACGTACAAATAAAAGTTAATTTTAATAAGAATGTTAATCTTAATTTCCTTCTTGTAGTGATTTAGCTATTTCCGCTATCAAATCATCAACCATATCATCAAAATTTAATGCTGAATTTAATTTCTGAATTATATGTAATTGTTATATACCTTAAAACTTGTTCTTAGATCTTTCATTGAATTTTTCAATAAATCCTTGATATCTTTAATCGATAGCATGCCATTGTGATCTTTATCATACTCATTAAATTAATGTTGCAGTGTTCCTCTAAAAACAAATTTACCTTTTTCATTTACACAAAGATACTTAATCCATTCATCTCTTGTAATTTTTCCAGATTGATCCATATCTAGAATCTCCATTTCTGTTTGCAATCTATAATAATCTGGTTTGTCTCCTTCATATGCATATATTAAATATTTCAACTCTGACATGGAAACCTCATTATCTTAGTTTATATCAGAGGCATCAAAAGCAGCCCAAGCATTCATTACATCTTAATATGCTTATTTGCATATCCATCCGTCATTCTTTTTATCTAAGTAAGCATTAGAAGAATCCTATAAAGTATTAAAAAGCAATTCAAGAATTTCTATTTATTAATTATTGAATTCAGTCAAAAATAATTGTTTAATTAATTCTAATTCGCATACGTCACATTTGTCATTTCCAACTGCATTGATAAAAAAGTTTTCATAGAGAATCCTCTTTTCTTTATATCTTCTGGTTGCATTTTCATATGTTTAAATAAGTGCGTATTTTAAAAGAAAGTCTTATAATTCAAAATTTCCTATAATCCATAGCTTAAACTCATTAAACGAGATTGTATAGCTATAATCTCTGTCTAATTCTAGAAATAAGCGTTCTGCATAAAAATCAATATCCTTTATTGAAGGAGCAGGTAAATGTACTAATTTACATAAACCACGGATGCATTTTTCTAAGGCACCCACTAGCTCTTGCTTTTCAATTTCACCTGACTTATCAGTGTCAAATAATTGGAAAATGAACTGTAATTTAAGTTCTTACTCTTCGTCGCTAAATATAGTCTATATGTTAATTCATTTAGTTACAAAGACTGCTAATGATTCATAAATATCATTAGATCCTTCTAGAGAAGAGTTAGAGGACAACAGTTAGAATACATTTTACGTCCAAATTTCTAATATTGGGTTGAACACATCGCAATAATCACTATACTCTAAATACTTTGAATATGGAAATTTAGTATTTACAACATCGATTGCCTAGTTTAGTATTATATTACTTCGTTAATGTGTTAAAGTTTACGAGATTTAAGAAATTCGATCATTTCTTTGTCAAGTTTATCTTTAGGTTTAGTTTTAAAATAGTTTCCCATGATTTGTGGATTAATAAATTTAAATAAAAAACTAGATAGAAATATATATTATGATTCCTGATACTGTTTTTTTACTCCTTACTTTTTGATTATAATTTATAAGAATTTACCTTAAAAATTCTTTGACTTAAATCACTTTTTAATTGGATTATTGAAACCAGATATCAAAAATACCCTTTTATAATTCGACCCGGTTGTTGATTACCTAAAAATAGAATGAAATAATTAGGAAGATTTTTCTGTATCTTAACACAAAATTAGAGTATTCGCATTATTTTAAATCGATATGTATTGAGGATATCTGCTCCTGGATTATGGGAATGACTTGAAATTTAGTTTAAGTGATGAAATAACAACTTTGAGGATAATTATATTCTTGGAATTAATAAATGGAGACATTATGCTCAAAAGAGTGTTAATAGACTTAGCGACAAAGAATATCTGCGATGAGTAAATCTTAAAGGGAGACTAGACTCAGGTTTGATTATAATTATCAAATTTTTTCCATAATGTTTATGATATATCATTTATTTATTATATATAGAAAATAAAAATCAATAATATTAATGTCTGAATAATAACACAAATCAACGTCATAGTTTGCGTTACTCATTTCAAATGCAGTTTTAGGGGCATTTTTCTTTGGATATTCTGTGTCCTACATGAATCCAGCTATTAAGACGGCAGATACTCAATTTGGCATTACAAATGATAAAGATCTCATAAATGGATTGATAAATGGTATTGATGTGAATTTATAATTAATTAGCATTTCCTGCTTTGGGAGCAGCAGCGGGAGCTATAACATCTGGCAAAATATAACATTAATTTGGTTTGAGAACATCGTTTTTATTTGCTGATTTGATTGGTGTTGCTGGATTTCTTTTTTAATTGCCCCTGAATCTCGCAACTTTACTGATTGGAAGATTAGTGATAGGATATGCAGTTGGTATGAATTCGTCTTTGGTGCCTCAATACATAAAGGAATTTTCTCCTGAATCTTTGTCAGGACCATTTGGAGCTATGTTTCAGATGACAATCAATATTGGTTGTTTGGTTGCTTTAATAATGGGAATGTACAAATTATTTTGAAAAGAGGTTCTTTAATGCAGATGGAGAGAGTCTTGATTATTTCAGATTTGTCGTTGTATTCCCAATGATCATTTGTGCATTAAGGATTTTCTTTTTGGCATTTGCTTTTTAGGACAATCCCCCATCCTATTATATTTATAGAAACTAGTACAAAGCGGTAAATGAAAGCATTATCATAGGCCAAAGCAGTAATCAGAAATTACTATAAACGAAGATTCGCTGACTAAATTTTCGATGAATTGAAATAATAAATTGAGGCAAAACAATCTGAAGCATAGGATAGCAAAACCCAAGACTCAGCTTCATATAAAAGTCGCTTGATTGTAGGTTGCACTCTTTAGATTATTCAATAATTTAGTGGAATTAATGCAGTGCTTATTTATTCTTCTGGTTTATTCATTAATGTAATAATCCACTAAGTTTTTAGATAACTGGAGGCAACAATGAATTAAAAAATTGGCTCAACATAGCAGTTGGTCTTGTTAATTTGGTATTTAGTATGATTGCTATCCCGCTTTTAAACAACTTTGGAAGAAGACCACTTTTGTTGTTGGGAACTTCTGCTTGTACATTGTTTTTAGGATTTATCAGTTTATTTTCTTTCTTTTTGCCGAGTGAAGACGATTACGAAGTCACCACATCAGCGATCATGGTGATTATATTTATGTTCTTATATTTGGCTGCATTTTAATTATCCTTAGGACCAGTCGTGTGGGTAATAGAAATGGCTAATATTTAAGATTTACGATGCTGATGTATTAGATGAGAAGGGAATGTCGATTGCTGTTCTGTGCAATTGGTTGGGCTGTGCCATAGTTGCATAATTCTTTGGATTTATCAATAATCATGGAGGAATGCAAACCAGTTTTGGATTATTCTTTGTTTTCTGTTTGTTGGGGTAATTTATGAATGAATGATTAAAAGGACTATCTATATCTATTTCTAGGTAAAAGAGACGAAGGGCAAGAATCCTAAAGATATTGATTAAATGTTCATGTTGGGAAAGGTGGATTTGGATGATTGAACATTATCATCAAATTATTAAATAAATTGTATAAATTTAATTATGGGAAGTGCAGTGGTCACAATATAAAAGAATATCTTCGAGCAAGCATCTTTATTTAGAAATAGAAAGACCTTCCTAAATGAGAAAGTAATATTTCTAATATCTCAAGTAAAAATAAACAAATAATCTCCTCAAACTCTATTTCTTATCTACATTCGCAGTGTTACTCACAGTATTATTTTATTGATATCAATAAAGCAATTAGCAATTATGCAATAAGAGAATGTGATATTTCAGATGTATGGCGATTATCGAAAGAAGATAGAGCAGGAAAGGAAGTTTGTTAGAGAAACATTATGACATTATTTTAGTATTAATGTGTATATTAATAATTTTCATTATTTTTTTAGCGATTTTTTGAATTTGAATTAATCTAGATTTATATTCGAAGAATCAAATGAGTTATCTCTTCTCTTATCAGGTTGTCTTTTAACTTCATCCAACAATTTTCTCTTTTTCTTTTATTAAACATTTTATCTTGATTAATCAGGCTTGTTTAAATTAAGTACAACCTAATTTATTCTTCTGCTATTAATAATAGCAATTTTGCTTGTTACTCTAAAGAAGTCTGTTATCTTTTTCTAATCCTCCTTTTGAATGATCTTCTGAAAAGGAATCTCTATTATAGATGACAATTGTTACTTATGGTTTCTTCTACTCTCTCTTAAGAATATCTTAACTATTATGAACAAAATTCAATAATCTTTTCTACAGCTGGTTACCCCCAAGTAAATTATTCCAATGATTCATCTACCCTTGGTTTCATATATCCATTAATCACTTCGATGTTAGGAAAATCTGATGGTAATTCCCAATATTTTTTATAATTTTTATGAAATTCCTTGTAAATCCTTTCTTTTTCAGGTATATTTTCATAATGAGATGAAGCATTCTCTAATAACACATCAGCTTTAGATGCCCAAGATGTGAATCTTTTCAATGCCTCCACATTGTCAAACACTTCAACAATTTCCATAGCATTAACAATACCCACTCCTTTGATTCCTAAGGTATAATCACTTCCCAAAAAGAGAGCCAAATAAATCAATTAATCTCTATTCAATCCCAAATCTTCTTTTATATACTATGTATAAATTATGTTATGTTACTTAAGTATCATAATAAACCAGAGAAGTTTTTGATTCAAAAAAACCTTTAAGGACCTTAGTGGCTCCAAACAGAAAAACGTCGGAATCTTCTGTAATCACACAGTCTACTAAACCATTCTATTAGAGATATGCACATTAAGCTTCAGCTTCACCAGGAGCTATAATCCATGGGATTCCAAATAATGCTAAAAGTTATCTGATATCTTCAAATTTTTATTGCATAGTTACTGAATCAAGAGATTAGAGATTTTGGTTTCTTCGAATGTTGTCTATCATTTCATAGGCATCCAATTCTTCGCCATTATTGTCAGCTTAAGTAAATAATTAATCTATTTATTCATCAGTTATTATCTAATTAGAGTTTTGAATATTATTTTATTAAACAGTTGGTTTTGTCTATTGGATCTCTTGTTATTACTTAGGGTTAAGATCTAAGAATTACTACTGAAGGTCTTAGGATAGAAAATTATTAGTATTATTAAGATCTTCTTTTAATGAATACTATTTAGGTAAATTATTTGAATTGATTGATTCCTGATTAAGTTTTGAATTACTATTATGATAAGATGAATTTTAGAACTATTTCTACTGGATTTGTTACACAAATGCATTATCACTTTCAGATTCACTATCACTATCACTTGTATGGGAATCATCTTTCTCGCTCACTTATGGTAAATTATTATCTTGTTAGTTTTTGTTTGATTCTTATTAACTTTAATCTACTTTCTACATATTTTCTTAGTTATCAAATGAACATTACTATTAAATTTATTAGGAACTAGAATCTTCCTTCATTTATTGTAATTGTCTATACTCTTCATCCATTTTCTATTCAATTAAATCTAAGTCAAAACAATCATATTTATCCATCAAATCTTCGACTTCCTAGTGTTCTACTTAATTTGGATTCTCTGGTACTACTTCTTCATTAAGCCTCTCTCTATATCTCCTTTTTAATGCTTCTCTAATATTCTTCAAATGTTCATTTTCAATTTCGTAATCTTTTAGTTTTCTTTTTGGTTTCTTTTATTATCCATATAACAATTTAACTAATTCTTATCTTTTTTCTTAATCTTGCAAATAAACATACACGTTATTCACTCCAAATTATCCCATTTTAATGATTAGATCCTCATTCTTGTTCAAATACTCTCTCAATAATTCGCTTTCTTTATCATTGTATTATTCTAAGATCTTTTCAATCCTAAGTGTTTCTATTTACTTTACAGCTTCAATTCTGATTTATTTAATCTTCTCCTTTTAATCTGCATTCATTAAAAATCGCTTGAGTGAAATGCTTTGATCCTCTGCATATTACCCTTGTCTCTCCTCGATTAACTACTCTATGATTTCTTCTTTAGTTTACAAATCCAGATCATGGAATCCTTAAGTAGTTCCTTTCAAATAAGCAAATTGCAAATTGAGTATCTCATGATTTTGTTAATCTATAATTTCTTGTTCTTCTGGTGGTAATTGAGAATCAGAATCATCTTCAAATACTATCTCCTCAATCAACTCTTGATTTTACTATGTTATATCATATCCCTTCTCTATTAATTTTACAACATACTTCTCTGCTAATTTTTATAAATTGATATTGTATTGTTATCTTTACTGAGCTCTCTTTATTAAGGTTTGTCTCTTCAATTCCGGAGCAGGTCCATCAAATACAAATACTGGTTTAATGCCATTTTCCAAAAGAAACATAATTCTTTTTAATATACCAATCAAATGCACATTCTCAAAATTGACTCCTGAATTCGACATTCCATGCAATAACTTAATCATCCATATGCTGACATCAATAGCTACTCTTAGTCCCCTCAAAGATGCTATGTCTATATTTCTTCCTGCTGCCGCCAATAACTTCCATAAATTATAAACTCCCATTATTTAAAATTATAATATTATTATAACTCATCAATTCTCCAATGCCTCCTCAATATCGATCTCATCCTATTATTCCAGTGGTAACTCTTCATAATTCAATTTCATCTAATTAATGCATGGTACCACATTCCCATATTAATCATAAGCAGTTGGAATGGCACTAGTGAACATCCTAACAAAAAATGGAACCACAAATATCACAAAAGGCAGACTCAAAAATCCATACATCAAGTGCGAAAAGTATATCAAATTACCGACATATGGCAACATATAGAATGTATCCTCCTTCTTATAATAGTAATTGTAATAGATATATCCAGTCAATGAACATGTCCCCACAAAGCAGATTAAATCATATATCATAAACCCAGTTAATCTTCCACCTCTCTTTATGGATTCTTATCTTTTGATTTCATTACTTATGAAATCTGCCCTTGATTTTGTTTTATGCAACACTGCAAATGCACACCAAATCAAAATTACCTAGGTAAAATAACTGATCTATGATAAAATTAAGTGACTTTCAGCACCTGGACCATGAGAAAAACAGTAATTCAACTTGAGTCCTTGATCTTTTTCATTGATGAAATCGTGAGCTGGTTTGAGAGTTGCACAATAGAAGTAACTAAAAAATCCAATAAGCGCATTTAGAACACCTGCAGTAAAAAATTGAATGTTTTTGTAATCCAAAATATAATTTACGACTTAATACTCTTCAGTCTTGTCGATAGCCAAGAAAATTATAAGGAAAGTGAAGACTTGGATTCCATAGAAGGGTATCACTTATAAAAGCTTGATAAATAGAAAGGAAGGAGATCTTAACTGTTTTCCAGGCTCGACATCAAATGGGTATAAGGAATACAATATCCAATTCCTTAATCGATACCAGGGCTTTAACCATCTGATTTTGTCTGGCCTTTTAGATAATGTTATTATGGGCTCGTCGATGCTAACTCTTAATTCGAAACGTATCAGATTGCTTGCATCCGTCCATAGACTTAGAACTGCATCATTGACAAAATCAAAGCAACATGAACTGGGAACAGCCTTTTAAACACTGAGTGAGATTTTGGTTTCCATTTATTTGAGAGATCTCGAGATTCTTTGATCTATTTTAAGGGCTATCCATTTGTTGAAGCTTTATTTTTATTTCAATATAGCCTACTTCACACTTATATCCACCTTTTGTAATTGAAGCTTATTTATATTATATGTAATTGATTACTGTAACAGTCTTCTAGGCCTCAACTACCTTATTACTTAGGTAGTCACCTGCAGCAGTTAGATTTGTCTTGATATATGAAATGGTTCCTTGTCTAGGCTTTTCTTCAGGTTTGTTAGGAGCAGAGTCATCGTTTTTTGGCTATTCATCAATTACTTTTTCTTGATCCATTTTATTTTCTTGCTATTTATTTTCCTGACCTCTGTTTTCTTCATTCTTATCGATATTGATAGTTCAATACCATTTCTTGATATTATTCATTCTTCTTTTTCATAATTTGATTGTATTTTTCTTGTGCTTAGTTCTTGATTTTGGTTACAAAACTCATATAAGAATAAAAATAATTAAAAATATAGAACAAATAGAATATGTAGAATTTATTACATATACATACACTCATTCTTGTCTCTGATACCCTTCGTTGGGTTGTGGTTCATTATTAAAGGCCTTGAGGAAATTCAAAAAGCCAAGGATAGTCAATCCCACCTCAATCCACCAAGTCGATGCAATTGTGTCATAGCCATCTTCATACTAAATTTATATATAAATGAATTACGTATTTTACTCCCACAATCATTCCGATAAAAACTAATACGAAACCTAACCAAAGACTACCAAGGATCGCTAATTTCATGAATCTATGCGTGAAAAGATAAGTTGCAATCAATCCAAGAAATGCTAACATCATAAAAACCTATCCAGAAATTGCGAATCTCACATAAGTCAAACTTTCATTTCTATGTGGATGTTCATTCATATAAGAATATTCTGTTAAGAGAACGATCTCTATCATGAGTAGAGCTATGTTGCTAATTGCCAATTGCTTTTTTGCATCACTATAATAGAATATGTAAATTCATTACAATTCAACCATGAAAAATGATATTATAAAATAATTTATTATGAAATTCACATAATTTATTGCTATTAAAAAATGGACATTCACTATTACCAATCATAATCACTTAGTTTGTTTCGCCTTTTGTTTTTATCTATTCACATCTTTGAAGCATATTTTTTCCTCCTTTTAACAGTCCCTATACAAAATCCATAAACTGCGAAATTAAATGAGCTATATTGCCTTGTGAATAGATCACTTTTGTCTAAAATAACACCTTTCATTAAAATTTTGAATAACTTTATAATATAAATATCTCAAAGAAATCTATAAAATGGCAATTATACTTTAAAAATCAAAATCTACTGTTCTACTCTACCAATTAATAAACGATAAATATTATATAAAGTTTTTTATCAATATATAAAATATGCTTACACACAATCATCAATCTTAGAATCTCTATATTACAATTTATACAAATCATTCACTACTCTATCCATTTTCTCGGCTAGTTTCTTTGATTTGGCACAAACTGAAATAGGCAATTCACCTTATACAGCATAGCCACTTATATGATAATAATATCCATAATAAGCCTTAACAGGAGTTACTTAATGGCATCCCTTGTGAGTACAGTTCTTGGCTGCTAGATGTTATTCCATTTGCAATTTCAAACTATCCCTTAAATTTACTAATTTATCCACAATTGAGTCATCACTTTAAGTAGATAGATTATCATTTGGGGTTTTTTAATCTAAAAAGGCTTATATTTATTCTTATGACTCTTGAATTAAATCTTGACTCATTTAAACCAATTCTTATGACACACTATCATTTATTTAAGATAGTCTTCCCCTCAATTTGTCTTATAAATTAGGAAAGAAGATTTTCAATTGATCTCTTTCCAATTAGTAATCAGTATGCCACATAGCAGTTATCAATCGTTTTAATTAATCATTATAGATTTTACTAATGTTGATTGGTTTAAATTATTGCAGAGCATCTTTAGTCTTTTCAACTTTATTAGTTACTTGTTTTTTAGTTGTTGAAATACTTATATCAATTTACTTATTAATTTGATCCTTTAAGGAATCAATTATTTTATTTAGTTAAATTCTCATTCTTTCTATATCACCGTTAAATAACCTTTTGAGATTGGAACCCTTTTTCTCAAAATTCTAGCATTCTGCTTCTAAAGCATAAGCTTACTCTTGTATTTCTGCATACTTCTTGTTAGTTTAATTTACAAATTAGGTTTTCTCAAGAGTCATTGTATTTCCTTTATGTTGATGCAATTATTCAATACAATCAGAACAACAAATCTGAGGATAAGTCAGACAATCAGGATTTAAGCAGGTCATCATCTTTTTAGAGTGCAATTGTGTTTTACATTGTGCTTTATCATCATCAAATAATATCACGCACTTTGACATTTTATTATATATAAATTTATAAATTTGATGAATTTAACTCCAACATCCCAAGCAATCTTTTAATCCTTTTTTATTTAAAAGAGTAAATTGCAATCTTCAAACCACACTCAATATAAGTCCACATTGTCAAATAAATTAGGTTGTAGCAAAATTAAATAGTTCCATGAAAGACCAAGCAGCACTATGATATAATAAATTGGGAGTGTAGATTTATCGTAAATTGGACTAGATAGAACTCGAAAAATCTCTTTAAATGAATCTCAATTAACAGTTAGAGGGATTAGGAGACCCTTTAAAATATCATCAAGCATTGAGTAAACTTAATAGGTTCCATAGATATCTTAATACTAAAAAAGAAAAACTAGATGGATTCAGATAACTGATAGACAATCGTCACCATTTACAAGAATCAATAGTCCTGAATAAGAAAAAGAGATTAAAAATATAAAAAGACTCAAGCTTCAATTATTGAGTAGAGATAGCAAATATCCAAAGTTTCAATTAAATCTTTTGAAGAACAAACTTTAAAATTAGGATGGGGTTTGTGAATATTTTAATGATAAGCATTTTCATAAATAAAAAAATATTCCTGAATTAAGTGATTAAATAAGAATTATTATCACAAGAGAATAATAAACATTAGAACCTCTTGATATGTGTAGGATAGAAAAATTTAGAAATTATCATTGATTATATGGATTAATATTTGAATCAAGTCAAATTGGTTTGATTTTCAATAATTAATTTTATCATCTAATTTTATAATTATATATATATAACATAATATAATGTCTGAAAATGATGTTATCTTAGTAACTTCGTCATATGATCATAATTTTATATTTTGGGATGCTACAACAGGATAACAAAAACATGAAATCAATTATGGGGATAAAGTTATTGTTAACAGAATTGACACATCTTAAGACAAAAAGTATTTGGCTGCAGGTGGAAATTTCTTTGCTTCTTACTACGATATACACTCTTAAAAGAATACTCCTGTTTATGTTTATGATGGATATAAGAACAATATTACAGGAATAGGATTTTTGAAGGATAGTAATTTCTTTTATACCTGTTCTGAAGATGGATTTATAAGAATACATGATCTAAGATCTAATAGTATTTGAATCAATGCTTATGTAGATTTATCAAGAGAATACTAAGAGAAGGAACCATTAAATACAATATGCTTGCATCCAAATGAGACTGAATTAATTGTTGGGGATCAAATGGGAAATGTCAAAATATATGATTTTTAGTAAAACAAGGTAAGATTGAGACTATCTCCTTGTCCTGAGGTTGGCATTAGATCTATATCGATTGCTTATAATGCTAGTCAGATTGTAGCTGCTGATTCATAAGGGCAATGTCACACTTATGTTATGAATAACATGGACCTTACAGAACAGAGTTTTTTGTATAGGTTTGAAGCTCATTAAGATTACATACTGAAAGCCTCTATTTCCGCAGATTTAAGGTATTTGGCAACTTGCAGTGCTGATAAAACAGTAAAGTTATGGACTTTGAATGAGAAGAATTTAGGAAATGACAGATATCCCAGATGGGAATTGTTCTCCACTCTCTATGGTAATCAATATTGAGAAAATGTTTATAGGACATGGGAAATGGGTGTGGGATTGTGCATTCTCATGTGATTCGGAGTATATTATAACAGCTTCGTCAGACTTAACTACTAAAATATGGTAAACTGATAGTGCTGCAGTGCTTAGAACTTTAAAGGGACACAAATAGGCTGTTACTAGTTTGTCAATTAATGATATAGCAATTGATTGATATTATTATTATCACTTCTTTTTCTCCTTTTTTTATTCTTTTTATTATACTTTTTATTATTCACCTTTCAAACTCCATTTAATATACACAATCGACTCAAATAGATTAAAAATCTATGGATCATTATGACAATAAATACAATCAATAATGCAAATGGGATAAAGCTAAAGTTGACTACTATTAATGAGTTGATCTTCCAATGATCACCTAAAAAGATAGTATGCAATTCCAATTATAAAAATAAACTTGTTAAAAACAACTAAATAATCTGATTTAATTATTACATATGAACACACTTGGATGATCTTGTAGAATGAAAAGATTTATGCATAAATTCCGACAAAAGTATTATATTTTAAGATTTAATCTATTTTCTTTATTGCTAACACTGTTGTGAAATTCTTTGTTATTTTTAAGACTCCACCAGACAACACTACCCAGTATAAATGTTCATCTTCGATGTGTTGGAGGATGATTGAAAACAGCAATGCATTTTTACAAATTGATTACATTGACTTTGAACAAATCCATCTTGTTTTATCAGTTGTTGGAGCAGCAACAATAATTTCAATTGCAAAAGCAGCTACTAATGCGAAAAAAGTATTTGTGTTATTGTCTGCCGATAGGAATTTACCAAATGCAAAGAGCCCAATTTATATGAATTGAAGCACTATAGTGATCATTTTATTAAATAAATAAAAAAAGTAATTCTTTTCATTTTTGAGTATTGTCATAATTTATTTAATCCACAAATAAGTAAATAAAATTAGATAGGCTTTAATTCCAAAGTGATGAATTCTTTCTATTAGCCTTAAATGAAAATTTCTAAATTATTTTGTTAAAATAACCACTTCTAGCTTTTTGACGACGATTCCTTTATTTAACAACAAATAATTGGAGTTTGCACAAGAACAGAATGTAAAGAGAAATTAGTTTGTGTTGAATGTCAAGATACCTTACATAAAGATCACATAGGAATGATATTATCCTATGAATAGCTAAAAGAACAAATAAGTCATAGGTATTCAGATATTGAAATTACATCTCTAAATGCTGAATTATTAAGTTAATAATTTCTTTGCCTTCACAAGGATTTATTAGATTCTATTAGTAAAGTTGAGAAGTAATTTACAGAAAGCAGCATTCTCTATCAATAACTAGAATAAACTCAAAATATTATTAGACTCATCCAATCAGATCGATATTATGAGATAAAAAATGAATAATTTCATACATTCTTTTAGGTAATACAGGATAAGGCATTGGACTCTTAATAACTTGATTATCTGGTCAAACTAATCTAAAGTAAAATGGAAGCATCCATCGAATGTTTAGACTAATTGAACTAATCTATTAACAATTAACCTTAGTAATATAATCCCTAAAATATCGTCAACCAACATATCAGCTTAAAAAAAATCAAATAGTTTTATTTGCAAAATCCATTAGATTATACAAAAATACCAAAGGAGTTAAACATTTAAAATTATGGGTCGATTAAAGAATTTAAAAATGAAAATGAAATTTATCATGGAGAAATTGACGATAAGGCACAAAAGCATGGAAAAGGTATATTAAAAAACATGTGAAAAATTAGGAATCCAAATCTAGAAGAAGGGAGATATCATATATGAAGGCATTTGGGTTGATAACTAATTGAGATGGGGCTAAAAGACCCAATTCAATGAATTATAAGAATGCAGCATCTTAATGGGGTGTATGAGAGATAAAAAATTGAATGGGCAGGGAATTAAAATTACTTCTTCTGGAGATCTGTATATATATTCAGTTATATAGATATAAAGGATAATTTACTGATGATAAACTAAATTAGGAAGGCTATTAAGTGACGAGTAACGGAGAAATGTACATATATATATGTTGAAAGTAGATATAAGGGGAGTTTCAAGGATAACAAGAGACATGGACAGGGGGAACTGGAAAATAGAGATGGAGAATTGTACATTACATTATATATTATAATTAGTTATATTGGAGCTTTCAAAAATGGCAAAAAGAATGGGGAGGGATACATGAATCTAAAAAATGGAGACAAGTATTGAAATATATTCACCTCAGCTATTCAGGGTGTTTCTAGGATGATAAATTTCATGGGAAAGGGGAGTACACTGCTAAAAAGGACAATTCAAAGTTTAAAGGGTCTTTTTAAAATAACAAAAAGGAAGGAAATTTTGAAATAATATATAATGATAAATCATTGTATTCATTTATAATAATTTAAGGGAAACTGGAACATTTTAGAATGATATCAGACATGGATAATTTAGATACTATCCTCCAAATTAACAGACACCATCGAAAGTAGTTTAATATAACAATGGTAAAGTTTGTAAATGATAAATAAATTTGAATATATATATTGTAATTATATAATTTTAAATTTGAAAATGGAAACTTAATCATATTCCCCAATGTTGGATAGAGTTATGGCTCAAGAAATCCAATCAGTTAGTTGGAGTAAGACAATGGATGTTTGTGCAATCCTCTATGTTAATAACCAATTGGAAATATGCAGAGTGAGTGAATAATTGTAAAGGATGTTCATAATCCAGGAGGACGATGCCATTAGCAATATAATAGTGGAAAGTATTAAGTGTCATATAATTAGGTATGTTTCTGGCTTACAATGTTGGAAATAAATTATACTTCTATCACTTGGCTTCTCATTAAAAAATCATTCAATCCACTCTAATCAAGAATTCAGATAAAATCACCTAGATGCTTCTTGTGTAAGTGAATGCAAAAATAATTAAAGAGCAGGAATTATAAGCAGCCATAATTCCATTATCGACCACAAACTTGTAATTTTCATACTTAATTATTAGGAAAAATTGGCAAAATCTTTGCTTTCTAAAATAACAATAGATAAACAATATCATATTCTCATTAACTAATAAGTAAATTGCCTATAATTTTAATGGGATTCTACATTTAGGAGAAATCGAACATTCAAGCACAACATAATTATTCCAATTAGAAAATGAGTTGCATTGTTTTTCAAAATAGTTTGTTGAAATTTACGATATTGGCTTATTGAAACATCAATAAATTTTAGTAAAGCATACATTTTATCTAGAAATACATTTAATAATTGAGCTACTTAAATGAATTACTTTGTTTTTTGAAAACATCAATTCTCTTAATCAACACCCAATTACAAGACATCTTCAAATGCTATCAATTGAACATAATAGGTCCTTTGGTAGCTTTTGGACCTCAAGAAACAATCAATTATCACATTTTGCAATTTTATCAAAAGGGAAATTGCCCTCAAGAACTTGTTCAATTCTTTTAGAAGGAACTCTACAATACAAAAATATTGTAGAAAATGGATGATGTAATATAATTATACAATCTTATTATTTTAGAATATCACAAACAGCTTCAATAACATTTAAGAAATAATATAGGACTCATTGATGAATGTGTTATCTAGAATTTTAATTATCATCAACTTCTTTATTTAATCAAAGAACATGTAAGTATTTATGTTTGAATTAGGCCCTTTTATTAAGGATTGCATAAAACTCCTTTTGAAGAATTATAGGAAACAATTTAAAAGATTTAAAAAGTGTTTAGCAGATTTTAAATTGAATGTCATTAGACTAAGTTACACTTGAGAAACTTCTTTGTTTGGCTAAATTTATGCGCAATTAAGGCTGGAAATGAGTAAGAAGTGGAATGCGAGAATGTTAACTCTCCTCTCAATAAAATAGAAGTAGATCTGTCAAAATTATTTGATTTCTTAAAGGATAACCATTTATTTTAGTTAAGAAATCTGTAATGCTTCTATTAAGAAAAAATAAGTATCCAACTAATTTAATTTAAATAGCACCAAAAACATTTTTTACTAAAGTAGTTGTGTAGAAAAACGTGGAGTTCAAATAAACAGAAAATGTTACAAAGATTTTAAAGAATGTCTTTAGAGATAGTTATATAGACAACATTTAATAAAAACAAAATAAAATAGAATAAGAGGATCCTTTTGTAACTGTCAACTCATTAGTTCGCTAATTGTAAAATTATTTAGATAAGATATCCATCAACTTGAAGCCTCAACTTATAAACAAAATCAACATTGATCTGTCAAGTTCAATAATCAGATTTTCTGAGCAATCCGAAAATTCATACATGGTATCTGTTTTAATAAACAATTCAATTGTTTAATATACATATTAATAAAAGAGTTTTTAACAAATACATTAGATTCAATTCAACAATAAATATATCAAGGAACTATAATACTTTGATGGAAAACTTATCATTTTGAGTACAAACCATTAAGACAATTAAATTTAATAGTAATTAACAGCATACATTTCATCAGAAGATTTGGAAACTCTAAATAAATTTGAATGCCACTCAATCAAAGATCTGTAAGTAAGCAAGAAAGGACTAATATCAATAATTATAGATTCTAAAAAATTAATTATTCTTTCCATTTGAATATTATATATTTATTTAGTAATGTAAATTTATTGATTTATGTAATATCAATTCTGTTCTTATTGGGCTGCTTATAGCTTCTATAAGGATGATACATTACTTCTTTTTTTAAATCAGCAACTTCCCTCTTCAATCTAATATTCTCATCCTTAAGTTTCTCATATTCTAATTTGAGTTTGTCAACATCAATATCAACAGGCGATCCCAAGTACTTTTTCACATAGCTACAATCGATTTTAAACTTACTCAATAGCATTGTTAGGTTTTTCTGGTTCTTCATACAATCCTACTAGAACCCTTGTTAACTGATCAATAACGCCAGCCTTTTCTAAGTATTTTCTAAATTCTTCCTTCTTGGAATCAGTTGTCTATCAAATAATATGCATTAACTACTTAGAAGCTCATCTTAAAATATTATTATTATATTATTAATATATATGTATATAAAAGAGGTAGTTACCTAAAATAATTTTTAATATGAATAAGAAATGGTAGTGGTTTAATAAGATAAAATGTGATTGTTTATTAGGATCACTGTTATTGCAAAATGATTATTTTTATATATTGTTTAAATAATAAAATAGTTATAAAAATGGATTTTAGTAATGAGCTTATAAACTTCATCAAGGAGTTGGCTCCAAGAATGAGCAGCCAAGATATTAACAATGAATTGAAGAAGGCTCATGGCAGAATTGATTATGATCAAAATTTAATGCATCATCAATGCAATAAAGGCTAATTACTTAGCTTCATTGAAACAGATTCTCTACAAGCGATTGAAGAGAATCAATAAAAGAGCAAGGATATTTAAGCCTATTTGGGGCAGATAGTTAAAAGGTGGTCTCAATAATGTGCAAAAGAAAAAAGGATCAATGAGGATCATTTAAAATATTGTTCAGCTGTATTGTTGCCTTATGGATCAGTGTTACTGGGTGTGGCAGACAGCAAATCCGATATAGATTTAATATGCATAGCTCCAGAATTTATAGATAGAAGGGAACAATTTTTTAATGGGTATTTATGATTGAAATGTATTAAAGTTTATTTTATTTGTTATCCAATGAGTAAGGAATGGAATAGATAAATAAAATAGAGAGCACTTCAAATCCTATTATAAAGATGATTTACAAAGGATTTCATATAGATATTAATTTTGCTCAATTAAATTCAGATAGAGTTCCTGAAAATATTGATGATAATTTAGATGAACTAAGAAGAAACCTATTGTAAAGTGAAGATAAATCAATGTATGCTTTGAATGGTCGAAAGAATGGTATTTTGATTAGTAAATCAATGCCTGATCATTCTCAATTTGTTCAGGCGTTGAGAATAATAAAGTAATGGGCAAAGAAGAGAAAGGTGTCAAGCAATATAATTGGTTATTTGGGAGGTATTAGTTGGGCAATTTTAATGGCAAAGATTTGTTAATTGTTTCCTCGAGTGGATTTGTGTTAAACTGTGAGTCTATTTTTCCAAATTTATTCTCAATGGAATTGGAAAGTACCTGTTGTGATTGATGAATCTGAGTAAGAGATTATATGTTATTATTTATAGTCCAGAGATAGAGACATTTAAGACGCTTTGCTGGAAGAGAGATGAAGATAAAAGGAATGATAAGATAATGCAAATCATAACTCCGGCATATCCATTCTTTAATACCACATTCAAAGTCCATAAGATCACTTTTCAAACCATCTTCCAAGAATTCTAGATCGGAGCTTAGAAATTAGGAGATTGGAATGAAGTATTGAGACCATTTGATTTTTTTGATTGTTTTTAATACTTTGTTGCACTATCTATAGTTTCTAAGACCTCTGAGAACTTTCATAAGTGGACTGGGTTTTGTGAAGCCCAATTGCCTAAACTTTTAAAGTTGGTTGGGAACAACGAGGAGGTTTACGATACTAAAAGTTTTGAGTTGAGAATAACACCTGAGGGGGAGGAGAATCTTGAAAGAGACCATGCTAAATCTCTCACTTATTTCTTGGGAATTAAGAAGTTGAAGCAAGAAGCATGGCCGCTCTTCCTAAGACTTCCTATCACTTAGTTTGCAATAGAATTAAATTAGAGAAAACTATAGAGTTTTAAAAATGAAGACGAATTCAATATGAAAATATATGTTGCTAATGTGACTGATATCGATTAGTTAAGGGGAAAATTGTCTCCAAAAATGTTTGATGACTCAGACTCCATTGTGAAGAAGATTAAGACTAATGTAGAGGATAAAAATGGAAGTGCATATTTGGTTAAGAGAATCTCTTCAATTTAAAGTACTGGAATCAACTAGGATATATTAAATGATATGTTTTGACAGATTTAGTGATGTGAATTTGCAAATATACAATTATGATTATTTTTAATTCATTTTAATTTTTATAAATTGTTTATTAAAGTTTACTGGTTTCCACCTGTCCATCTCTCTTTCTATTATCCATTTTCATAAATAATAAATGTTGGGATACTGGACACTTATAAAGAGTCTGCAATCTCTCGAACCTTAACAATTCTAAAGAATAGATTACCTTATCAATATTCACATTATAAAAATTGATGTGAGGGTGTTCGAGGGATAATTTATGAAACAATGGTTTTATAGTCTTGCATGGTCCACACCAATCGGTATAGAAATCAACAATGCTGACTGGACTGCTCTCTATCAAACATAAGTAAGTGGTCAAGTCATCAATTGCTGTAACATTCGTATCTGTTATTGTTTGTTGTTGAGGTGGTTACTAGGCTGGTTAAACTTTTTGGTTTAATGAAATTGGCTATGATGATTGAGGTTATGGTTGTAGTAGTGCTTAGTTTATAATTTAAGCATTAATATTTTAGCTACTTGGTGGTGGTTATAATTATTAATTCTGAGGTTCATTAAAATGCTCAGTTTAAGCTGTAGCCTATTTATTAGTAAACTACTCAATGGCGGGTTTAAGCATTTATCCTAATTGAGTATTTAAAAATTCTTGGGGCAATCCTAATGTGAATAGTGATAATAGAGATTACCTATTATATTTTCAGGAATGCCTTTGCCTACTAAAAATAAAGCGCATTCATTAGTAAAATTATTACAATTATTCTCAAATAAATCATATTTTTCCATAGAATATTTCGAACTGATGCTTCTTAAGAATTCTTCAAATGTGCCTTGAGGTATTTCAGTTTCTCCCAATTCTCTTTCCTAATCATCAAATCAAAACATGAAACCTCAATAGGATATCCATAGATAGTTGATTTTGGAGTCTATGCACAGATGCCACCACCAAAATAATATTCTTTTCCATAAACTACAATTCCAGTATGCCAGATTGCATCAATTTATTTCCCCAAAAACATAGGCGAAAATTGTCTGGCCATTCCTTATGACAAATCATACATGTTAAGTGACACCTTATACTTATGATGGTCCATTTTTATAATATACTACAAAAATTAATCAACTTATTTTATTCAAAATATACTCACTCAAACCACTTGTTTAAAGTATTCCCCCAAGTCCATACCCTCTATCCAATTTAATTACGCTCAAATTTGCGAATATTACTTATTCACAATTTAATTGGCATCCCAATAATTAATAAAATTAATTAACTGAAATGAATAGAGCCAGGTATGATGAAACCAATCGCAAATTTTAAGTATTTCTTTATCACATTCATCAGGAATATTAAGCTGAATTCAAAATTCCAATTCTGCCCACCAACCAATAAGAAAACTTTAATGCTCAAACATTATATAGGCTTTATCCTGAATTGATCCCATTTCAAGCCATAAAACCACATCAAGCTCAAGCTTTCAATCCCGAAAAGACCAGACTGTATATAGAGGCTTTGCAAAAGCAGAATCAAGAGATAAATTATGAATTAAAGCAATAAGCTCATGATATTGTTACTTTGTCTTAGATGGTTAATACATTGATTGATGAAAATCGAAGTCTTTCATTGCTACTTGAACAAAAGGATTTAGAAACGCATTCGATCGTCGAAACTATGACCATTAATGAAGCAGAAGAAATCTCTGACCTCAGACATCAATTAAGATTATTGGAGGATGAAAATTCTGTCCTTTTAAAACATGTCAAAGAACAAAGGTAGCAATTAGATGATAAAACACAAGATGGTTATGAATTAGAAAAACAATTCTAAAATTCAAAAAAATATTGTCTCCAATTAGAACAGTAGATCGAAAAGCACAAGTTATCAGAAATAGCATAATCTGAATAAATGTAAATTCTTAAGGAAAATTGCAGAACTGAATTAGAACTTAAGAGTTCTTATCAATTCGAAAACCAGAAGAAGGATAGTGTTATCACATCATTAACCTTCACTGTTGAAAAGTTGAATAAACAACTACTGTAATTATCAACAGATTACGAGAAATTGCAATCAGATAAAACTGAATTGCTTTCTCAAAGCAATCTCAAGATCTATGAATTGAATCAAGAATTAGACGATTTGAAGAATGAATTGTAAAAGTATCAGATTACTAATGATACGTTAATTAAGGAAATCAATTAATAGCATGAAGATTTGAAAGATAAATAATTATTATGCGATCAATTAGCTGATTAAAACGATGATATTATTTAAAAATTGTCGATGGAAATAGAGAAATCGAAAAAACTAACCGAAAACGAAAATAGACTCTAAAATCATATTGGAGAATTGAGTATATAAAATATTCAATACTACAACACCATGGAATAGAGATCAGAACAATTGACTTAATTGTTCAATCAGAATACTGTGGATTTAGATTATTAGAAGTTGAAATTCAATTAAACTATGTAGAAGTTAAAATAAGAACATGAGGAGGAACTTAAAGAAAAAAAAATGGAGATCGAAGAACTTGAATAGAAGAACACTTCAATCTCAAAAGATTTGAATAATATTAAGAATGATTATGAATTACTTAAGATAGATTATGAATAGAGCAAGAAAGAGATTAGTGATTATCAATAATAGAAGAGAATCATAGAATAGCTTTAGTTACAGAACAGACAATTAAAACTTCAATTGGAAGAAAACAAGTCTTTGTTACAAGAATTTGTAACACACAAAGGTGGAGTCTAGGCAGACATTGAGGAAAGAGATAAACATATACAAAAGATCATCAATCAGAAAGATGATAGAATTGCTGAATTAGAAAGAGATTTTCAGATGTATTATGAGAAATGCGCCATTCTTTAATAGCATCAAAAGAATAATGAACATTTAGAGCAATTGAACTTCACTTATAGAGAATAAAAAGAATTATTTGAATAAGAAAATGAAAGATTAAAATAGGAGATTTCGAAATTACAAACTCAAATCAATAATTATGCAACCGTATAAAAATAATAGAAGATCAGAGCAGAAAATAAGATCAACGAGGAAAATTAATAACTCAGAAAAGAGTGCAATGATTTGTCCAATGAACTCCAAAAACTAAAAGATCAACAAGCTAATATGAACACCTTACCCATACCTCCTAAACAATCAAGTGAAGCTGGAAGCAGAGTACGATAAGGAGGACCTTCTTAAGACTTTTAGCAAACCAAATAAAACTAAGTCTACCTTCAACCATAATAACTAATCTAGGTATGAATTAATACTTATACATTAAGCCTCCATCTCCTCATCATTCATAGCATTCACCTGTTCTATCGAGAAGAAACATTTAGGAATCAGATGATGGTTCCGTTAAGGGAGGAGGTAATAATGATGAACAAGTCAAATAACTTAAATAACAATAAATATAAAGATAGAGAGACAGAGAAAACTCCTATCATTCTAACATGTCAAATGCTCCATACAGAAGAAAATCATAATAATAATGATACTATTTTATTAAAAATATTATTTTATTAAAGTATTCAATCTTATTTTAATTTTGAGAGTAAAAAATCCCTCATCTCAGATGGATTTCGCAATTTTGATTAGATCTCACTTATCTCTAACATGTGTATACAAGTATATGGACCACAATCATTTCCATTCTTTTAGACATGACATTAATTTGATAAAGTTATCCTCTTTATTTTATTATCAAATATCTAATTGAGAATGTCTTTTGCAAAGTTGTAATATTGATGCTTATTTTTAAGACTATCCATAACAACCATTTCATAATTTCTTAAATTTAGTTATATTAAAAACCAATGAGCGTTATTTCTATTAACAATAAAATTAACTCTATCAAAGATTTTCTCTATTTTGTATTCTATTATCTTATACTCAAGAAAATGCTTTTGAAATATCTCCTGATTACCATCTTTTTTTTCATTCTACATTGAAGTAAAAATCTAACTTGGAATAAACACTTATCTTAAAGCCTATCTCCTTTCATTAGGGTCAATTTAAAAATATTTCTCTTCCATTTTTATATTTAGATATAAGGCAAAGCTGTCTATAATTGAGCTTGTGAACCATTTGCTTTTACTCTATAATCTATCTATATCATGCTCAGAAATCTATTAATTATATTTTATCCAATCATCTACTCTTTTCCTTTTCTCTATCTGCCTTTTATTCTAACTAACTATCTAATCACCATCTCTAATAATAAACTTTATTAGCGATTATCTTTCTAACTAATCTGTTTAAAATTTTTCTTTCCGTTGAGACACCATTTTATCATTCTTCCATTCACCTTCATAATAAACATTCTCAGATTTCTAACCATACAATTTCCCTATGCCATGTTTTAATCCATTTAAAAATTAGCCTTCGTATAATTCATAATTTGGATTTAAGTTATTATCATAAGTCACCTTGTATTAAAAACCCTCTCCTGTAAAAGAGTCAGAATTATTGTCAATGAATTTTTTTGCATATAAGATCTCATTAGTTTAGCATTTAATTTAAACACTATTCTCGCTTTTAAGGTTGGTTTAATTAGAATATTATGCAATAAAAAATTTTTCGTAATGGCGAATGATAAAATTACTTTAGCTTTTTTTTTCTTTTTATTTTTATTATTGTGGTAGGAGTGGAGGTACTTTGTCTTAAAAGAAACCCTAAATATTTTCAGAAATTTATGTAATCACATCATCATAATCTTACGAACATGATTGGGCGACTTTTTGAATTAATTTTTTTAATTAATTTTGTTATTCCCCATGTATTTTATGACCTAAATATGAAACAATAACAATTAGCAAAAGTGTTACTTATATGAACTAATCTTTTTCTAACATAATTCTATAATTTTAAATGTAAAAACAAAGAATAATTATTCTTATATTTAATAATATTGTATCTTCTCAAATAGAGAAATATTCCATAAGTGTTAATATTGTATTTCTATATAAATTTTTTATGATTTGTGTGATAGATTTTAAAATCTCTACTATTCTTTATCATTTAAATAGGGCTTTCTTTTTGCTTTCACAAATTACATTTAATAGAAATAATATTTTGTAATAGAGAAATTAACCCACACAAACTGAATATTCAATCATTTCACATTTTATCAAAATTCTTTAAAATACAAAAACTTTATAATTTTATTATATTATTTATTATAATAAATGAAATTTTATCATTCCTAACTCAGCTCTAAAAGCTTTATTGCCTTTCATTTATTATCAATTACAACAGGAATCTTTTTCATATTACCCTTAATATTTACTTAGATGCAATTCATAGTTTGCACTTTTACTATGGGATTGCTAGGAATATGGCAATGCATTATATTTAGCAGATTTTAAAAATTGCAAATTTACATCTATTCATTTATTTTATCCCTATCATTTTTGCTACCAAACACTTACACGAAGGCTGTAATAATTGGAGGTTGCTTAGGATTGATCACCAATTTGCAAAATCAATTTACTCAAACATTACAATTTCAATTTTTATAAGAATGCCAATATTTTGGGCTCCTTCTCTACTATTTGCTTTTAAGAAACATTCCAATATAGTCAATGTCTATATTTACATTCATAAGCTCCTCAATTATACGATTATTTTTATATGAACATAACTCAGATCAAGCAATCTCTAAACCATAACCATTAATAATTAAACAGAAACAATAATACTTATCAATTTTAGGTCAATTTGTTATTGATTTAGTATTCTTTGGAACCTTGTACTTATTGTATTAGTTAGAAAATCATTTGATCGTTATAGCTTTATCTTTATTGCTGCTGGCAAGTATCATTGTTAACTTATTTCAAAACATTTTAAGATAACTTATATATGCTATTCTCATCATACAAGTAAAATTTTCAGATTACTAATTTAGATTGTAGCCATAATATAATTAATCTTGATAGATTTGGTTGTTTTGATCCCTGTTTAGTTTATTATCATAATATTGTTTGTGTGTAGACCGATAAATGACATCTACTTAAAGAACAATCTAGGTTTTGAATTGTACTAATCAGAACATAAGAACTCTTTAATCATAAGCACAATTTCAACAATTTTTGCAGCCCTTCTGATATTCTGATTGTAATTACAATTTTATATTAATTGATAACTTTATTCTTATTCATTTAATGTTAAATTAGAAATAAAAATAATAATGAAATAAGTACTTTTGATTCTCTGTCTCATTTCAATTATTATTGTGTTCACAAAAGCAGCTCCTTAAACAAATTTTAAGGACCTAAAGAAAATGAGTGATTAAATAGCAGCAAAGAATAAAAACTCTAAATCTTCATAAACAAATACTAAACCTATTTAAAGCAAAACGTAAAAAAAGGAAAAATCAACTTTTAAAAATTTAAAGGAAACCCAATTATAGATCATGAATGTTTTGAAACCGCTGTTTGGAGTAACCAAATTTATAATATATAATCATAGTTAAGAACAAAAGATTAAAATCGAGATGAGAATGGGAAAGTAACCAATCCTAATACTACAGAAGATAATAAACCATAAAACAAAACTAATAAAAAAACAAGCAAAAATAAAGGGAATGACCGATTCATTTTTTAATGGGATCAAAAGATGGGTGATTTTGAACCAGAATTTATATTAAGTTTTGATTTAGATCCTGGAAGTATAGAAGTATATCTAAAGTATTTTGTAGGTGTTTTATGAAGAAATCTTAAAACCTACATCTATCAAAGGAGCCTTTTTTATACCCTAATTTAAGGTCGAAGATAAAATCGATTTCTTTATAAAGACTTCAAACAATACCTTGATTTATTCTAAGGAGAAAGTTAATGAAGCAATATTCAATATTGATATTTTAGAAAAAGGAGAATACAAATTTATTTTCTAAAATAAAAGAGTATGAGAATTTACTATTTATAATCTAGTCAAAATACAGCAAAACTGTTACGTTTACTTTAGATGTGCATGATTCAGAATAAGAATTTTTGAAGATGGCAGATTTAGATCCTTTGGCCCTTAGAGTGGAAAGAATACTAATGGCTATGAAAGTATCTGAATTAATCTTATAATAAGGATAATTATTTTTTTGATAAAATAGCAGGATAACAATTCGAGGGTAATTTAGAGGAGATCCAAAATTCGAATTCTAAATTGTTACTATTTAGTTTGATCGAAATTTTGGGAGTGATCTTTATTACTATTTGGCAAGTGTTTTACTTGAAAAGAATAGTTGGCAATCAAAGAATATTTTGAGCTTATTACCATAGAATTATGTTTATAAATTTAGCTATTAGATATATTCGTAAGTAATATACACATTAATCATTGATAATGAATATATTTTTAGATATTTAAAATAAATGAAATAACAATAAATATCTACACCCACAGCTTAACTTGGATTTAGGCACTCTCTATAAATCTAATCTTCTCCAAATATAAAATTATACTAATAATCTCCTTATCAATCACCTTACCAATCACCATTATTGTAATAACCATCTACCTAACAATAAAGACAACCAATATAACAAAGCAATTTTAACAATGTTAATAAAACTCTATTCAATGATTCTCAAAGCAAGAAGAGCAAACAATTGCAATTAGTAGATTTGAATCATGTTGAGGAACCATGGAAATAAAAAGTGCAAGAATTATAGAGGAAAGTTCAACAATTGGAATAATAATAAAAAAATGAAGACTTTGATTAAAATGAGAGTGAACTCTCTCAAGTTTATAGTCAAATCTAACAGTTAGTGAATACTATAAAAATATTGCAAGAGGAAATTTAAAATATGCAAGAAAAATTAAGCATAAAATAACATATCATTGACGGTTATGATTCACAGTTAATTGCAAAAGACAAGGAATTGGAAGATTAAAATCATTACATCTAAGATTTACACAATTAGTTGGAAGAACAAACCTTACAAATGGAGGATAAACAAAAGTTTTTACTTGATGAAATCAGCACATGGAAGAGGAAGTTTATTGAGTAAAATAGGTACACATATTGTATTATATTTGTAGGGGATTACATTAAATTTAAGAAGAATAAATTATGCTATAGACATAAATTGATAATCTTAAAAATATTAAACTGATGTTAAATAAATAGAGTGAATAAACATGAACATATATCTTTGCTCTCATTAATTACTATCTTTATTAATCGATTAAATTCTTTAATAATTATTTATTTATTTATCTACATTGTAATGTGGAAAATAGTCATCAAACTGACTAATTTTTTCAAATGATTGCATAAAATTACCTTCAATTGAAATTCTGCCTTTTTTTGGATTATCAACTACTGAACTATTGCTCATCATTGTTTAATTTTTTCTTAAATTTCGTTTTTGCTGTTTCTGCTAGACATCTGTTTGATATTTCTAATATTATGCTTGTTTATCAGCTATATTCTTTTTGTATTTTATCCTAGTTTACAATAAGCTATCTTGCACCCTCTATAAGGGATTTAATTAAAAGGAGGATCCCTACATTTCTTCCAACTGTCCATATTTTTAGAATTTAGACTGGCCTACTTCTTTCCCTTCATTCTAGATTATTTTTCTACTGCTGTTACTGCTGCTTACTCCTTAAACAGAAAAATGGTTATCTGAATCCATCTTTTTAGAATAGAGTGTCTATCCACTGTGAGAATAACTCACATAAGGAACTGAACTTATTTCAAGTTAATTTATTGGATTATTGTTGTTATTCAAACTTAAGGATGAATTAGATGAAGGTAGAATCTTATTGAAGGGTGCAACCTTATCCTTCTCTTCCGACTCAAAGGATTCTGAATCTTCCTAAGCATTTGCTGATTTAATGAGTATTTTCGTCTTTTTTGTCTGTACTTCCTAATTATATTATAAAAGAATATTACTCTTTTGAAATCTGACACTCTGCTTTATACTTTATGATTTTTATCACTATTAATTATAAAATATTTATTAGGCTTATAATTGACAAAAGGGCATTGTGTGATATCATGAGCTTAATGGCATCCAAAACAAAAAATGTTAGCCAATTTTGGATCATTGTCTAATACAATGGTATCTACCAACATTCTGTACTTTTAAAATTCTTTTGGACACTGTTTAATTAATTGATGAAATGATTAAGAATTTAAACAAGCTACTTTCGAGTGTCCTATGCTCTCAAACTGAATTCCTTACATCTAATTTTTAAAAAAGGCTATGTTGTTAAAGATTGAATAAGGATTTCTAATTTTAGTTAATTTAAACTCCTGTAGAGAGGAATCGTTCTTTTAAACCAATTAGATTACTCCTTGCAGATGAATGTACAATGCTTATTTTTGCACTATAATTTCATTGGGTCTTAATATTTGCTCTTGAATCAGATCACAAATATTGAGTAAAGTCTATGTAGAGAAGGATGCATTAAATATTGGGATTTCGGACAAAATCTTAAAATACTTCTCTCTCTTCATCTTCCTTTACAAAAAACTAGGCATCAAATTGATATCGAAAATATTCTCTCTAATTTAATGGGTGTATTCATAGATCAACTTTTATGTATTTGGCTAGTAATTCAAGTATTAATCAAGTGAAAGTGACTGGTAATTCATGATTTGTTTGAACTTGTAAAAGTAGAATATTATCAATAAGATCTTAATCAGATAAATAAGAAAGTAGTATTGACCCGATATCTAAGGAGTTATGAATATTAAGGTAAATATACTTTGTATGTAGATGATGTAGTCTTATTGGGATAAAGCGAACATAAAAATGATGGTCTAAGCCATACAAGTAGAAAAGTGTAATTAGATGGCTGTCTGGATGATAAAGATGTAATCTTATTAATTAGAGTAGAAATTTAAATTCTGAATAAAATTATTAATTTTCCTAATTCTGATCAAATACAATAAATAAATTAACTTCTATGATTATTAATTGTCAATTTGATATGAAATAAATGGTATTAATCCCAAATTATCAACTATGATATTCCCAATGTTCCCCCTATAAGAAATCACTTGATTTGAAAAGTCCATTACTTGAGTGATTAACAATATGTACTAGAATATAGCCAAATTTGATATAGCCAATTAATTGCACCCAATTTCGATTAATAGGACTGTTAAATAGAATAACAGAAAAATGAAATACAGACTGAATAGGAACAATTTGGGAACACATTCACTTTTAAGGAATTTTTCTATTTAATCTTTTAAAGGGACAAAGTATTAGGCTGACAAATCATTTATCAGCTTAAATTGCTTTTTTGAAATAATTAGATTCTAAATAAGTGTTGCTTTCTCTCTGTAAAGTAGAGACATTGATGACTAAGAGTTTCTGCTTTTATTAAAAATAGACTTCCTATATAATTGATCTGAATGCTTCATCTTTTTAATCATGCTTAGTTATTGAGATTCCTCCTTGTTGCTGGGTTCTTCGTTTATGAGAAGCAAATCTTGTTAATTATGCGGTGACGCTCTGTCTGATGCGATCTATACACTGACTTATGTTAAAGTAGGTGATTTTGGATGAGTAATCTTCATTTATTGAGTTTCAGATTGAATTTTTCGACTTTCTTCAGAAGGCTTACGCACTCTCATTTATTGCTAATTCATAGTCGACATGAGCTGAATAATAGGTTTGCACAGAGAATCCTCATTTGGAGGTGTTGTTGTAGAATTTTAAATCATTATTTATTATATTAAATCATGCTTATTTTAGATTTGCCATCTCTGGTTGTTCAAGAAATTCCTTTAAAGTTTCAGGACATCTGGAAGCACTTTGGCCACCATTTTATTTATTTAAATCTTCATCAAAAATAAAACATAATAGCACTGCATCACATGCCATCCCATATATTGACATGAAAAGCACAGCTAATGCATAAGCAATGATGAAAACAACCTAAGTAATTTTATTAATATTATTACAATGCAGGGGAAAACTGGAGAGAAAATCTTTTCTTTAAAGTAATCCATAGTTGTAATTACATAATAAAAGATCATTAAAGTGACAATTGAGATGCAGAATTTACCAACAAAAATGAATGCCCCTCCAATACCATTAACTAAAGAAAATCTCATACTATTAGCCCATATAGTTTCAAAGGCAGCTTTAGCAGCAGAACAAAAGTTTTTACCAGTTAGAGCAATCATAATGTAGGCATTATTATTCAAAAATCTAATGAACCTTTCAAAACATGCCATGCAGCAACTCAAACATCTTAATAAACATTTGACTGCTTTATTTTCAGAACCAGCCACTTTCTCAGTTTGATATCTAATATATTCCAACATGATTCTGATGAGTTATACAATAGCCAAGATCAAAGAACCAAATGCTAAGGAACCTGCATGATATCTGAAGACTCTATAGAGAGATTATGAAATGGCTCTTTCATCACCTCCAGCACCTTGTTGTGCAAAGTACCAAAAACAACAAGTAGAGGCTATCACAAAGTTATTAATGGCCTAAATGAATGCATTTATCCATAATCCACCAAATATGAAATACCAAATATATTATATTTGCAATTCAGTATGTGTGACTTCAGCAAATGGACTGCTGCCTGTTCCTTTAATATCTCCAACTGCATACACGTATGCTGCAGTGTAGATCCACCAAAACCAGAGGCCTGCCAATACTATAGCTGTAATTTAAGGAACAAAGATTAGTAGGAAATGATCCTTGACACACATGGCTGCAGTCTTAATAACAGCTATAGCCAATCTTATCTTATTGAAAATGCAGATCAATCCCATAACAGCAAAGGCACAGATAGCATACATAACATATGTCAAATATTGGAATGTTAATTAATTATCTGTGGCTTTATTGGTTTGTTCAACTGTGTACTTGCCAGTTGTGTCATTCATAATATCTTAGTAATAGAGATCTTGTTGATGACACCAATAGGTTCCAAATCCCAATCCTACTAAAAAGAGAAATATGGATGTCCAAACCAGTACTCCAGCTAGCAATCTTGTGAAATACAAATATATTATTCTATGCTATAGTTTAACCTATATACCCCATTAAGAATGCCACTGCAAATGAGCAATAAATAGCCTCCTTTGTTTATGTTAAATCTTCGATGTAACCGGTAAGAACATCCATGGCAAATTAGGATCCATACTCTTGGTAATTATCAAATAGTGCCAACAAGGCATCTGGATAACAAACTCGATCAAATACTTAAACATCTTAATCACATTTTACAGATTGATGAATTAAAGATACAGACGAAATCTTTGAATATAGCAGTGCTATTAGACGTTGCCAAAGTCTTGAGTGCACTAGCAGCATCGCATTTCTAGTCACAACTCTTAACCAAATTGTTTGGTTGACAATCCAGAGATGTTGGCTTGCTAGTTTCATCTGCATACAAAGGACATTCTTTCACACACACTGTTCTATTAAAGTAATCTCCAAAAGGTATTGCAAAATACAAATAAGGGTAATCCACATTTGTGTCGAATCCACAAGGCACACCTTTCATTGAATATTTAACATTCTTTACCATTTGGATCGTACATTGCAAGAAGTCGTTTTGGTTCTCCCTTTGAATAAGCCTCTTTGGAGATGAATCTACTTTAAATAGGGTAAATACATCAATATAGCCATCCCAGCAATAAAAAGTAGTAAGCAAAGTATATCAGTACAACCTCTTTCTGCCAAAGGTCCAGCAATAAGTCGAGGATCTAATTATTTCTAATTCCCTTATTGATCTGGTATTGTTGTGAGAGCCTTCTATGAGATCTCTGGACTTATGGTACCCTATGCAACCACCTATACTTAGTTGGCAGGTTAAACTTTATTATTTTTTCTCATTTATTAAATAAAATTACAAAAGTAAATATTATTAATTTACAACACTATACAAATAAACATTAAGCAACAAAATTTCCATTTTTCAAAGCTCATCCTTAACATCTTCATGTTTTAAAAAATTTGAAAGAATTCATCAGCAACAATCAGTTCTTAGTCATATTTGCTAATTATAAATAAAAGTATTTAAATTTAACAAATTAATATTTATAAAATAAATAGGCATTAAATAAAGTATTTTAATTTTTGATGAAACAATAGAATTTTTAAGTTTATTAGTTCTAATCACTAAGTTAAACAAAAATAGCAAAGACTTTGAACTGGAAAACAGCTAATTAGAAATGATATAATTAAAGATTTATTGGATAATACCACCTAAACCATAAGAATAAAAAAAATTGAAAATAATAATATCAAATAGAAGTTGTTGATAAAGAAGCAGTTATTTTGAGGAGAAGAGTGAATTAATCAAGATTAGCAGGGAATAATAATTATTGAAATGAGAACGATAATAAAATAAGAATAAATGAAAGAAGAATGCAAAAGAATAAAAAGAAAAAGCAAAAATGAATAAGATGATAATTCTAAAAAATAGAGGAAGAAGAGATTAGTTTAAATGAAGAAAAAGTAAAAATTCTTGATAGAATGAGAGTAAGGATCAAAATTATAATTTTAAATTCTGTAAAAGCTGGTGCTGCTCATGCAGTTAACAAGGAGGGGGGTAAATTAGATGAAACTAATAAATTCTTTAAATAGTTTAAAAAAGTTGATTATTAATTATATTTAACATTGAGAGGTATGATAGATGATTATAAAATTAAGAAAAATTGAATAATCTTCATTTTACTTTCGGATTATTAATTGCTTTATTTCTTAATAGCTGCTGAATTGTTTCCAATTTTAATGGAAATGCTATATATATATATTAGATTTAAATACATGGCTATAGGTATTGTTATTCAGTATTTGTTCTTGGTCTATTTTGAGGAGTTTTATTATGATGCAGTTATTGTTAACGCTATTTTTGGGCATTCAGATAAGATGAATCAGGAGATCGATTATTAACTCTATAACTAATAGGAGTGTAAGAATTCTATTGTTCAGTCATTACTTATCTTTCTGTCCTACAAGCATCTGAAAGAAAAGTCTTTAACTGTGTATTATTGTTGTTAGTTGGACTTGACTGTTTAATCATATTATTTAGAGTATTTTTGATACTGTTATTCTTATATGGCTATAATTGAATGGTCATGGCACTATTAACAATGTCTTGTGTAGTATCAGTGTTTAAATTGCTAGTGTTACATGGGTTAGATTGTTTTTTTAAATAGACACTGAAATCAAAATCTGCTTAGTTCTATTATTTGATTGAGTTCCTTTAATTGGTTGGAGATGAGTCTGACCCTCTTTTTTTATTAATCATTTATTCTAAAAGATTGGTTTAAATTTTGACTGTTTCGCTAATTAAATTTTTGACTGATTATTTTTGAGATTATTTTGGAGGTGATCTGGAATTAAGAAACGATTTAATGAAATTACCTGTGAGCTTTGGAGATTGATCTTATTTTTCAAATTTTGAATTTGGAAGTTCTTTATTAACTTATATTTGCAACATCTTCCCTTTAACTTTAGGTTACTCTTATTCTTCTACTATCTTTTCAGATGCTGTCGATTGTAAAGATTCTTCTCGAATAACGTCAAGATTAATATTATAATGTTTATGATAGCTAGTAATAAGATGAGAAATGTATGGTGATTGATATTAGATATGTCTACAAGCGATTTCTATAGATTTAAGATGGTATAGCTCACTCAGTTTAAACTCTTCAGTATTGATTTTATCGTCTTTGACACCATGTTATTTGGCTTTTTCTAATTCAACAAATCTCAATTCAGTTGCAATGGTGAAATATGATATTGAGAGATAGATGACTTTTTCCAATAGTTACCTCTTAGCTAATTCCAAAATCATTTCCCCAAATTATGTGAATTCCTCATAAATTTGAGGAGCCATATGCATAATTGAGCCAATATTAAAGTTCTTAATCCAATCAGCCAAGTTTTGATTACCTAACAAAGATCTATATTCTTCATTTTGAGTCACTAACTTTAACTCTTTTCTGATTGATTTATCATTATTTTCTGGGTTGTTTCTCCAATTGTATAATTGCCGTTTGGTTTCTTTGAGTAACTATTTTTGATCTAAACGAACAGAGGACAAATCCTCTTATTTAATCATATCCTTCAATACATCTTGGGCACCATCAATGACAACCCTCCCAAATTCGATTTCATCTTTGAGTTGATAAGTTTAGCTCTTCTTCTTTTTATCCAGATTATGAGAGGACTCATCTTGATTATAAGAACAGTAACTTACTTCTGACAGATACATTAGATTATGATGTTGTGGCAGTCCCCTGAGAGCCGTTAACCTGTAGCCACGACTGGCAAAAAGAGTTGGCTACCTTAAACAACTCTCTCATGGTTTGAGCTGCTTTTTGGGAATTAAGCAACGCTTACTTGTGTCTATGTATATATTGTAAATTACTTTCCTAATTAACTCAGTATTGCAGTGTATTACAGGTATGCTTTAACTAGAAATGCTTATCTCTTGATGAGTTGCGCTTGTTTCTCTTACATGTTGGGAAGAGTCTGCAAATCCTGCTCATCTTCTTTGATGCCAATTTCCATGTTGTAGATGACTCCATCCAGATACTTAGAGCATTTATCCAGGATCCATTGGCTGTAATAATAAGGATAACCATATACCATTGATAAGCACATGCTTGGTTATACAAGATAATAATGATTAAGTTCCTATCGATGACTCTACCGCAACTGGCAGCAAACTAAGAAAAATGTAAATGAGTGATACTTCGAGCATCTGCTCAGATTGTTGCAATAGTTTCAATGCTTCTTTATGTTTTTATTGCTTAATCTTAGCAGTAGCCTATTCATTTAGGAGGTTAATTTGCTGCATGAAAGAATCTAATAATTTTAGGTTTTTTTGAAGTTACCCGAATTCTTGAACAATTATTTTAGATTAGTCGATTGCGTGTACTCTTACAAGTCATCGTCGTCTTCTTCATCATAAGATTCCTCTTCCGGCTGTTGTTCTTACTTGGAGTTATTTGAAATTATTTGTTAATTATTCATTAATAAAATAATAATGGATTAAAAGAAGGACATTATTCTCAAGAAAATTGCTGAGAACGAGGAAACCACAATTTAAAAGTTACCCCCTCAGATTAGACTGGCCATCCCTTTGAAACACAAAGTCCAATGTGGTGGAGGCACATTTGAAATTTACACTCATTATGAGTTATAGCGTAATATTGGAAATGGAGCCTTTGGCTTTGTTTGTTCAGGGAAGGACAAATTGAATAACATAGACGTCGCCATCAAGAAAGTATGATCATCAATTATCTCTAGATTGCAATGGTTTTCAGAGATTTGCTGGATGCAAAAAAGGTGCTAAGAGAAATAAAACTATTGAGTATTATTAGCATTTAAAAGTAGAGTTCTTCGATAATCCCAACATCGTTAAATTGCTAGACATCATTATCCCTGATGAGTAGGACACCTACAAGGATTTGTATTTGGTGTTTCAACTAATGCACCTGGATTTGGAAAAAGTCATTCAATCTCCCTAACCTTTGACTGATAAGAAGATCAATTGGTGCATGTATCAGATCATCAGTGGTTTATATTATATGCATTCAGCCAACATCATCCATAGAGATCTCAAACCCAATAACATATTTATAAATGCGAATTGCCATATAAAAATAGGGGATTTGAATTTAGCTCGAAAATAAGTATTAGAGAATGCTTCAATTCAAACTGATTATGTCGTACAGAGATGGTATCGAGCTCCTGAGGTTTTGCTGTCCTCCAGTGAATATACCAAAGCAATAGACATCTGGTCTTTGGGTTGCATTTTGGGAGAACTATTAGGCAGAACTATTTTGTTTAAGGGCATGCATCATTAAGAATAAATTGAAAAAATAGTGGCAGTCCTTGGCAAACCCAAATAGGAAGATCTGCCTTATGAAATTGATGAATAGTCTACTGAATTCCTATAGCAATTGCCAGAAAGAGAAGCCATCAAATGGGCAGACTTTTTTCCCTTCGCCTCTCCTCTGGCTCTGGATTTGTTGGAACATATGTTAGTATACTTCCTTCATTGATCTTAGGTCTACAATCCGAATAAACGCTTTACAATCTAACAGTGCATCGAGCATCCATACTTTAAGCAACAATACATCGACCATCCACCCCAGATTTGCAAGGAATCCTTCGATTGGTCTTTCGATGATATTGAACTTAAGGAACAAGCCTTGCGAAAAGCTCTGTATTAAGAGGCACTTGAGTTCTTAAAGCCAAAAAAATGATAGTAATAATGATTTATATACTTAAATCAAGTAAAAAATTTTCTCTACAAATGCAATTAAGGAAAAGCTTGCATCATATTGATTTTTTTAGGGGAGACCTTTTGTTCTTTGATAAAGAAATTATTTGCAAATGTGAAAGCACATTCATCTCGAGTTATTGGAGAACTTTGCTTAGATTCAATCTGAGGCAACATTGAACGTTTATAATTTTAAGATATTGACTGCTTATCCAAAAAGTATCCATAATCATCTGCAGTATTCTATTTCTCATGAGGTTGCAGTAAACTACGCGAATTTCTTTGAGACAACAAGAGTTCTGGGATTTCTTTTCTTTATTTCATCCTCGTGTCAATTATTTTCTGCTTTTAATTTATCGTCAATCGAAGTCTTTCATTTTCGGAGATTATCCTCTTGATCTACTCAATCGGATCCACTTTTTTAACAGTAACTAATTATTTTTGGGAATTGCAGTTGAAGAAGTTGAATTGATTGGTCTTTTCATCATCAATAGGCGATACCAACCCTTAGAGAAGATTGCTTTCTCGAGATTCTCTCACATTAGTCGATGGTGTAACTAGGGCATCTGTCAATACTCTGTCTAAAATTAACAAAAAGCAACATACCAGGAAATTGAGGAGCCTTCTTTAACTTAAGCCCAGCCTTTTTTTTTAATATTATTTTTTAGCCTTGATCCTTGCACTTTAGGTCCATATGTGATCTTATAAGGTTTAATTTTATATTAAAATTAATTATGCCAATCACTGATATTTTCATTACAACAAACTTAATCTAACTGAGCAATTTCTTCTATTAAACTTAGAATTCCAACTCTTAGTTAGTATTTAAATTCACTTCAAGATTTGATTAAGTTCCATCATTTAATCAAAAAAATTAAATTTGTATTATACTCAATCAAATTATTCCCATGGAATCACGGCTTAAGAATCAAAACGATGTTTATACCAATTTGTTATTAGAAAGCTCTAATTAATTGTTTAATTTATATTTCATTTTTGTTTCGACTCAGTTTACTCATTATTTTTATTCTTCTTTCTTGTAATGATTTTGAATTTGCTAGTATAAAGTTAAAATTTACAAACGAGATTTTTAACCCAATCTAAATCTAAAAATTATATACAAAGATATCTTCTTTTGACATTTTAAATTAAATTTGAGAAAAATATTGGTTTCTTCCACTAAAACTCATAAAGAATTATATTTGAATATTTTTATTGATTTATTCATAAACACTTATATTCAATTTAATAAAGTAAATGGAGGTCTTATATATCCTATTATTATCTATTTTATTATCTCTCCTTATGAATTGAAATAAATACAGTATTATATATATTAAATCATAAATATACAGCAATTATATTTTGTTAAAATACTCTATTTTCATAGATAACAAATAAACTATAAAAATATTCAGCTAGATATCAAGTTTATCATGATTTCCTAAATTCTAATTATTTCTTAAGCTTATCCTATTGCTTTTTGGTATTAGATATTCAAGTAAATCATATATTACTACATTAATTAATCAAATTAATAAATATTGGATTTAATGATGCCATGTCAGTAAAACTTTTAATTAATATATGGTTATATTCTCATTCAAAAATTTGAGGTATCTATTCTTGTATTATTTATAATTCTTATCAGCATAAAATCGTATAAATTTGTAATTGACTCAGCTATCTTATGTAAGCATTTAGAACATTTTAACAATTGTTTTTATTCATAAACATTCTAAAAAAATTAATTATAAGCGAGAATATTTTATATAATTATTTGCATTCTAAATTATTTGATATTGATTATATAAACTCTTTTTTATAAACTTTTATTTTAGCTCACTCAAAAAGTGGACTTTTAATATTGTAGTATTAAGAATCCAGGCTCTATAACAAATTTTAAGCAAATCTTAAGGAATTAACTAGTAAGAATATAATTATAAGTTTAATAGAAATTTATATGCTTAATTTAATAAGAATTACATAGAATTCCATGAAAGCGATACATAGATTGATATTTTCCAAGGGTGAATAAGTCTCAATCTACAAATTCTGAGTGATACTGAAGTTAGAGCTTAAGTATTCAAAGATTATAAAGAGATTTAAATATTATTATTTGATGATAAATTTATATATATACAAGAATGTAAAAATATAGTCTGAAATGGATGAGATAAAATAACGTTTGCTTTTCAAAAATAAGATAAGCAGCTGCTTATCTTAAATTTAGGGAATGTAATTAAATTCAGAAATAAATTTAATTAAAAGTGATAGATGGGCTTATCCGGTATATTTGGATACTTAAAAAGCCTTGAAGCCAAAAACTCGTTGCATGTAGCAATAGGGTATATTTTGGTTGCTTACTTTTTTCATGCTGTCTAGATAACATTTTACAAATCAGCTCATTTTACTGTTGTGCCATAAAGCTTATTTTTGCGATCCTTTTTTTCCCTAATCTTTATATTTATATTCCAATACAAGGAAAACTATTATCCAAAGAATAGAACTCGATATATGGTATAATCATAGACATTAGGGGCTTTTGGATCATTATTTTACTTTTATGGAATAAATTTCATCTCTCTATCAGAGGGAGCTATTCTATTTGCTACAAATTCAATATGGAGTCAATTGATGGTCAGTTTAATGAATAGAGAAAGAATAACAAAATCTAGATTATTAAATTCTATTATCTGTATTATCGGAATAGTGTTAGTTGTTAACCCGACACTCACAGTTGATGATCCTGTAATGCACATAGTTGGTTGTCTCTGTATATTGATTTGTAGCGTAATACAATCACTTGGATTCATCATAATGAAAAAGATTGGTCCAGAAGTGCCTTCCACGATCACTACCTCATATTTTCATATAATGATCATTTTCACTTCAAGTCTACAATAACAATACATTGGCAGATTCGAGTATTTCGATGGTTATTATAAATACATAGCTGGATTCTCTATATTCACTATGTTGGGATAGCTCATTTAATTTAGAGCCCAAACATTGGTTACGTATGATAAGCTATGCAATTATACTTACTCACAGACTCTGTACATTATCATAATAGATTATGTAATCTTCAATAAGATACTAAGTTTGAATGGTATGATTGGAGGAAGTTTGATTTTATTCGGGGTTTTCAAATAATTAGCAGAAGACAAGAAATCGAAAGGTTGATTATTAAATTTGTGTGTGTAGAAGCTAATAATAATATTACATTAGATATCTAAATTATACATAATTAATTGTTTAATTTTCAAAAATTGCTTAGAGTGGAAATGTCTCAAAAGGCTTATCAAAGTATTATGGATGCGAACATTTCAGCTACGTAATTGTTGCAAGAAGGTAAACAAGAATAAAATCAAAAATAGAAAAATACAATTAAGGATATTAAATATTGAGGAGAATTGAAACTACTCTGAAGCAAGAAAAGGAAGCTCCTACTATTCCATTATCATAAATTAATCATCTTCTCTCTGTGGTAACCAACAATATTGGTTGTTTTTATTATATGTAAATTTCATTCAATTTAGCATCAGGGTTGACAAATTTCAAGCAGCCGAGAAATATCTCAAGTAATCAATTGAATACTTACAATTATCCATTCCAGATGAAACCTTGCTAATCACCTTAATTAACTTAGTTATTCTCTTTATCAAAAATGAAAAATACTCAGAAGCTAGCAGATACATAGAATAAAGCTTTACTGAATTGAATTAATTGCAAGATCAACAACTCAATCCCAAAATTAGATTATTCTTGGGAGATCATTCCTCCATTATGACCTTACAATCTTTGGAGGCCATTTTGCTCTTTTATAGCGGATTGACATTTTATGAATTGGGATAATCAAGCAATGCCCTCTAAGCTTGGAAAAAAGTGATTGACATTTTGCAATCAAACACTAAATCACCTTATTACATTTTAACCAAATCAAAAATTCAAAATTTAGAGGTTGAAAATGTAGCCAAAAATAATAAAGGGAATCTATATTCTAGTCGATCACATCTAAAATCAGATCGAATCAATAAAATCTTGGAGTAGTATTCTAAGGATAATGAAAAATAAAATTAATAAAGTTTTCGTCTATTGAGTTAGAAAATCAAGAAAAAGGTAAATTTAATAATATAAAAAGATAGGTAATGAAATTGGTGATTATCAATAACCAAAATGGCAGAATAAAATTGAACATAATGAAAAGAAAATTGAAATCAATAATTACTTTAGTGATTAGAAGAAAATACAAGTGCAAATCAATGTCAAAGATCTCTTGCATTAGAAATCTATAACTTAGAGAGACAAAACCAGAGATATGCCTCTAAGTTCTCACACTTCTAGTGTTAATTAGTAACTTAACAAAGCATTAAAAAAGAGACCAACCTAACACATTGAAATTATTGAAAAGTTGAATAAAACACACAATGAAATCTATAAAAGTTACTTAGCACAAAGAAGCAATAATGGAAGTAAAACCCAACGAGGAGATTCAAGTATTCTTTTTATTTCCAATTCTTAGATATTGATATCAGAATTAAAGTCAATGATAAAAGCTCTCACTCTTAGAATACTATTCAACACAACAAAAGTCATGATAAAAAGTCTGTTGATCTCAGGGAATCCCCTGAATTATGCGGAAGTCCCCAACAATTCTTTAATATGCTCCAATCTACTTAGAGTGTCATTAAAAGTCAGTTGATGAGATCAGGCAGTTAAGGAAGTGTATCTTAAACATCTCCCTTTAGATTGGCATAGAGTTAGGGAGAACAACCAAAAAACACATCTAAATTACCTCTTGATTACGCCAAAACTCATCGTCCTTTGGTTGATACTTATGATAAAGCCATTAAAGAGTTATATCAAAACTAATACGTTCAAATTGAGAACAAAAAGTTCAATAGAATTTATGATTTGGCTTAGAGTGTCAAAAATAGGATGTCAAATATTAATAAAATGCTTATCCAATAAGAAAAAAGTCAGCAAGTCCTTTAAAAGCAATTTTAATATGAGTTTAATTAATCTTAAGATGAAGACAGTTGCGAGACTATCATTAGTATGGATTGAATTAAGTAGTATATAATCACTATTAAATTAAAAAAATCAAAATTTATATTAAAATTTAATGGATTCAACAATTGCTATGAACCAAAGCAATTATCCTGGTCCGCACATACAAGAGGATTTACAATAAATAGAACATTACTACTAATAACCAGGAAAAAATTAGATTAATAAATGTTCCTTATTTTTCTTGATTTTTCAAAATATTGTTATTTTTACCTCTTTTTTGAGTGTTATGATTGGGAATTCAAAATAATTGGGATGCCCTTTTGATTCAAATGGTATATATCCTTCACTCTAAAAAATAAGGTAATATCTGTGGGGGGAGTCCAGGCCTAGAATAATACAAATATATATATTTTAGTAATCCCAGCACTGATAAATCGCTATATTTAACAGTTTGCGTAAAAGAATGCCCAGTAAAAGAGATTGAAAATGAAATAGATGGTTTTAAGTAATAAATATTTATTAGAGCTGCTGGAAATATAGTGTATGCCAAATCAATTTATTAAATCTTGCAAAAATACTCTATTTATTGGAGATAACGATTTTAGTTTGATATACTACGATTCTCTGAAATTCATAAATGTCTGTCTGCCGACAAAATCAAATTATTTACAAAATGTTTTGGTTGGTTTAGAATCACCAGAAGTCATTAAATTTTTTAAGGATCTCGAAAATGGTGCTTTAATCATATTTTGTACATTTGTCTTTTCTATATTGATCAAGTATTTAAACTTAGTCATTTGATAGTTAGATAGTATATGTCTTACTGATAAAATTGTAATAGAAAACTATTTGGATTATTTAAGTGACATTAATATTGATGCTTTTTCTATAAGCTTTTTTGTGCATCAATAATTATCTGTTTGTAATCAAATTGCAATAAGCCAATAAAAATTCAAAATTAACACTTCCAGAAGTGGTTAGCATTGTGTAAAATGAAAACTCAAATTTCACTATCTCTTTTTTACCGTTAATTTTGGGTATTTTTTTTGTCATCCTTGCGATATATTATATTTCGGATTTAATTTATAATTATAAGTAATATTAGACCATCGGAATTAAGATTAAAATTGTCAATTATTTTTATGATTATTCCTCTCAAGCATTATAAGATTCCCAAAATAAAAGTAAATCTAATTTTCAGCATTTTTACCTCATACCTATAGTTTTCGGAATTACTAATGCAGGTCTCTTTTTCGTTTGGGTATTAATTGCAAAGTAATCAACTTATTTAAATATAGTTTCATCTTGACAATCGGAAATGTGACAACTCATAGATACCCTTTTAATACTTTTCAACTAAATTTACTTGCCTATGCATTCGGGATTATTCATATTTTAGGCTTACTACTACTTCTTTTGGTAATTTCAGGTATTAGCAAATTTCTTATAATCGGCATCATGCTTAAACAGTATGGTGTTTTTGTAAATGAAAAATCAAATAGTCATTTACTTAATGAGCAAAAATCAACAATGTAAATACTAAAGACTTTGATTTTCAAAAATATAGATGCAATAATTTTAGGTTAAGTGTTGATATCTCTTTTATGGATACCAAGAGCGTTAATCAAAATATATTTGTGGATGCTCAGCAATCCAAATTATTTAGAATCAAATCTAATATAAAATATTCTATCTATTAATGAGAGGGCTTACTTACTTTCTTTTATAAGAACTGAAGGCTTTCTATAAAATGCAAAGTGTTAATATCTATTTGACCAAAAACTAATGAAACATACATAGATTTAATAACATGGCCAACTATTTATGAATTCATGTAGTCTTACTATATCAATTCTGTGCATGTCATTCACATATTTGCTCTTGATCTATACTAGAACAACCATAATTATCCAAGCTCCAATCTATTTCCTAGTGTTTTCATTTTTTTCGTCCTACTTTGTAAATTTTAAATACTATTTTAGGTTACAAAATTCTTCTCCCATATTTATGGAATTAGTATTGATTATCTAACAATATTATTGTATAGAGATGTAACAGTTGACGGTTAAGTTGTTGGAAAAAGCGTTAGAAAACCAATAAGACTGTTAAAGGAAACCTTAATAAATATATATGAATGATTATAATATGATCTTTCGAAAAAATGTTATTAATATATTAATGCTGATGATTATGAAAAGATCTTGAAGACTCGATCAATAAGATCTTTTCTAAAAGTGAATTATACTTAACTGAATAAACTAAGATACTGTTTATTGATTGGATCTAGTCAAAGTATCTGTACTCAATATAGATGAATTGAAAACACTGAGAGTTTAAATTCTATGTTACTAGAAATACAACACCAAAGAATTTTTATATTTGGATAGCCTTAAAATTCTATTAAATTTTGTAGCATCTCTAATGTGATCAGTATGATAAAAATGGTTTCATTTGTCATGCATGGGATTAACATAGGAGTTAGCCAATTAACTAGAAGTATATAGGAACAGAATATGTAAAATATGAGTGTGTAATGTTTTCATATTAAAAACTTATTCATCAATTTATTTGAGTTAACGTTATTGATAATAGATTTAATCTAATCCATTTTTTTAATTGCACTTATTGCTTTTATTGGACTGCTTTTCTAATTCTACAATAAATTCTTTTAAATTGAAATACTTTCTTCATATAAAGAATTCAATTTGGCTAGTATAATAGAAACAATTGACATACCTTCAGTCTCACTAATCATCGATTCATCCATAAGTAATTGATTATCTATTTCATCAGGATTCTTCTTGTTTCTTTTTAGTATCCATTTGATAGATGCCAAAGGTCTCCCACTAAAATCTTTAGAATTCTCAAGTCTGTCACTTGTTAAACTAATTGATTAGTAGTCATTATATTACTTATAATTCTCTAGATTCCCTAATTCTTCTGTTAGTTTTTATATCTATTGCGAAGGTTAATGTGGGATTTAATTCACAATATAATCAGAAGAGGCTCTGAATGACTACATTCATAAAATTTAAATCTTTAGTACTTTAGCATAGTTGCTGTAAATTAGCTATTGCGATGCATTCTGTTATTTCAATTAGGAGATTTTTAAGCCTATTTTGTTGTCTGAATGTTATCTAAGATTTATTAATTCTTTACTTAATGATTGCAATCTGCTTTGATCTTATCTTAATTTTATTGTTATATTCTTGTATTCATCAAATTATATAAATACTTTATTAATTATTAGGTTCTATGTCATTTGATATATTTCTACTTTTTATCCTGTCCCTAAATGATGCCAATATTAAGTTTAAATGATTGAGTCTCTTTTCGTTTTAATATTACTAAGTTTATTGTTGATTAGCCTTTTTTGTAAATGGTTCATCTTCATATTGATGATCGACTTCTTTAATGAAATGTTTAATTTCATTAAAATCTATTTAATTTTTTATTTCACAACTTGTCTTCCTATTTATGGATGGCTAGTGGAAATAAATTTTAAACTTACTCTGATGTGACAGGAATTAGTATTCCTTTACTTTTCGATCGCAATATAAGGTTTAGTATCAGTAGCATCTTCAGTGACTTTATTAATTTTTATCCACAATTTCTTATTTGTACTTTAGTTTTAGGAATGTTAAGAGTATCCTCTATTTAAATAGGACGTATCTATGCGACTGGTTGGTCTGTTTGTAGTTAAGGCTGACTCAGAGGTTAGTTTATTTGATTTAAGCATATAAATAAATAAAATTCATAAATAGTAATTCCTCTTCACTAAATATGGTTTATTGTGATTGCTTAAGTTGCTCAACATACTGTTTTTTTGATTGCTGTCAAAGCACTCATTTGAGAAGTACTTGCTATTATGCACCATATTCGTGGGAGTCTGGTTGGTTGAGAAATTTAACTAAGTATTATTAATTTGATTAGAAGTGTTTAATTAAATCTTATTACACCCAAGATTTCTATTGACCAGAGTTTCTAGATGATCAAGAGATATCAGTATAGTATTAGTTGAGATCTCATTCGCTTAGATCTTACTTAAATCAAAAACTTGTAATTTACTAAATATGTCCTCTATCTTCTTCTAAATTTTAATCAATTGGCAATTAAATTCACTAATTATGCTAAAATAAAAATTATGATTTACTTCTCATAATATTCCACATCTGCTTAAACCTTAATTTATAATGTATTATATTTTTATTAGATCTGATTAACACTTTACAATTCATCAATTTATTTAAAGTATTAAGTGTTTAAATCTTAATTTATTTAATTCTAATCAATAGCTTACTACTGTAATATTTCCATCTACTCAACTTATTCCTATCTTTCCTATTGAAGTTTTTCGATTTTCTGATTCAAATCTTATATCTCCCTATTGAGATCAGCTTCTTTCTCTATGAGACTAGAATTTTATTAAAGCACTTCTTAATGCTACTATGTAATCGCAATTAGTTGTTTATTCTATTATTCAATCTATGATAGTTAATTACTCAACTTCTCTTGATACTCCCCTAATTTCTAATGTAACATCAATTACTGCTAAAAGTCTTAGAGTGTTTGCTTATTGATTTTTATCATTTAATCCAAACCCTATTATTACTTTTGAATAAGGTTAGTGTTCCTTGATGATTTCAAATTGCTATCAAACTCACAAACACTATGATTATCTTGCATCTGTGTAAATTGAAGTTAACTTTGTTTGTCATCAGATTGTCTAATTATCATATGTATTTAAGATGCACTATCATTAAATTTTCTACTTAAATCCTTATTTTATTGTTCATAATCTTGTAGTTATCGTTGCAACATAGTAATTTATTATTGATACTTCATAATTTCATCCTGCAATAAACATTTGTTCTTATTTTGCATCTCACTAATTTCTTTAATGAATTCCTCTTTGTCCATCAATTCAATGTTGTACTGTTCTATTTATTTTTATAATTGCAAAATCATAATTTTCATTTCCTTTTGTTTTAAATCCTACTGATCATTTTATGATTTTAATTGTTCAGCAATATCCTTCTACTTGTCAACATAATCTAGCAAGGACTCCTTCTCTTGTTCTAATTGATTAATAGTTTGATTGGCTAAGGTCAGTTTTGAGATGGCCTATTCAATTGATTTACTTAATTCCTGATTCTAACGCTGATATTCAGATAGGTCGATGTATTCATTAGGCCTATTTTCATGGTTTTAAATGACTGCTTATAATTATTGGATTTAGTTTTCATAATAATCCTTCTATCTTTTTAACTCCATATAAAAGTCAACACATTTCCCATTATTTTATTTGATAACAAAAACTCCACAATTAAACAACTTTTTTTCCAACTCCAATTTCAATAGGTTATTGTAAATCATCAATTACTCATAACTCTAGTGATCACTCTCAACTGATTGATTATGATTACTATGATGTGTCGATTGAGTTGACTATAATGGAGCATATTATTATTTCAATTTATTCAAATACGAAGTAGGTTGACTGGGCGATTTCTTTTTGGTATAATTATTAGGAGGTAGGCTACTATTATGATATCTGTTTATAAAATTTGAATCTTATTGGGATTACTTTGCGCTCATATTAACTACCTAATTTTAACCGTATGGAGCAAAAGTGTATTCTCTGTGAGAATTATGAATACTCGATGACTTTTGTTGTTATGATGAGACATCTGCTAGTTAACCATAATTGTCAATATAATTTAAATTCATTAATATTTTTATATTAACTCAAATATCATCATAAGCATTCTTGATCCCCTGTTTGAAAGTATTAAACACTGTTGAAAATGTTCTGTCAGCCTTGTTTATTTCATCTCTTAATGGCAAGAACAACTTATGATGCAAAGAGAAGTAATATGCTTGATCCAAGTTAATCGCAAAATAAAATCCTGCTGTAAATCCAATTACTAGATATCCCACTTACAACTTATTTATCATAAATATTTTATTAAAATTAATAATGGTTTATAGAGTATTCCAAAATTGTATTACATTAAATATGATTTAATAATATATACTTGTATTTAATACTCTTCATATTCTAGATATATTAATAGTAGTTTATACACCCATATATATATTTATCATAGTTTTAAGTCTGAAATACTTTTTTTCTACTTCTAGTCGTTCTTAAAATGTGCAGTTTCAGCGAGCATTGTGAGATTATCATTCTCCTTATCCTACTATGACTTTCTCGTATTGTATAACCTTATTGATGATAATTGTGATTAATTTAGGTTTGGTTTTAACTTTGTCTCTGATTTCACTGAAGCCACAGACTAATTCCTATTTTCTAATCTGCTTTAAAGATTTCCTTATCTTAAATTAATATTAGGTTTGAATGTTAACTCTTTGTCATATTCTTATTGTATTAAATTCAAAGTTCGTTTCCTTTGGTTTACATGATTTTTCATTCTTTCGTAAAGTGACTCGTTTGTCGCTATAGTTTTTGGATTAGTCTTCTATCTTTTTTGGCTTTCATCCAATCCTGTTTATTTAGATTTAGATGACAACATGTACAATCTATCAAAGGCAGGTTGAGAACTCGGAGAAAAATTAGAATGAGTATTAATTTTAGGTTTAAATGTACAGCTCTCTATTTCCTTTGTGTCCGATTCAAGTTTTTAAAAGGCCTTTATTTACTATTTTTCAGCTGATTCATTATGTAATCTTGCAAAGACTAATTAAGTTGTAATTATTCATTACTATCATCACCACTTCTATTCAATTATCTTTAAGATATTTAAGGCTTAAAGGTACATTACTAAAGCTCTCTTTCTTCTCTAGTTGGAGCCAAACTCAATTTCATATTATTTCTATTGATGGATTCTTAAAATAGTCTCTCAAAAATTTATTCTATAGGTTAATAGTTCGAAATCGACTATTATTTAGTAATCTAAGGAGTGAATGTACATTAAACAATTTCTTGTTTCTGTTTCACTTCTGAAAAGTCATTTTTGCATGCAAGTTGACTCTTATATAAGCGATCAAAGACTTCAGTGTCATTAGTACACAGCTTTTCTGCTGATATCTAAGGCTTAAAGGTGCAATCTCTTAATTCTTATTTGCATTTCTCTTGCTCAAAGTATTCTCTATGTCAGTTAGTATAATTTTACTTTTTTACTTTCTAAGCTATTCCATCCTAGTATAATCTCTCACATGTATCATTGAAACCCATTTAACTTAGTTTGCATTTATCTAAAGGAGATTAATATTAAAGCTCTTGTTAGCTAAGTGACCTTTACTAATTTCTAATTAGCTAGGGACTGTTCAAATTCTTCTAAGAGTTCAATATTCTAAATGGCTTTCCTAAAGCTATCTTTGTTATTATCTTAACTAAGGATGCTGGGTTTTATTTTTGCTTTAATTTTAATTTCCAACTATCATATATTCTGTTGGCCATATCAAATGAATCTGAGGCAGTTAAATTTTTCAAATAATCTGATAGTTCGAACATCATATTGTTGGGTGATATTTGTGAATTGTTAGCAATAATGCCAGTGTCAACTAAATAATCGATAAATTTTGCCATTTTATAATTAAATTTATAATCATTGTTTTAATCTATTAATAAAGCTTTGTCTTTTTAATTATGTAAATAATTTTCTATCTCTCCTTCCCTTCAAAAATCTAGCAATCACTTTGCATGCCATGTATTTCTCTATTTAATTCTCCCACAATTGGCTATACTTTTGTTTATTTTCAGTCAACTTCTATATGATTTAATTAGCATAATGTTCTTTCTAATTCAATTCCTGGAATATATTGATTATATGATTACTTCAATAATCTGCTGTTATTTACTGAATTTTTCCTATAGTTACCTTAATGTCAGTTTTGCTTAAGATAATTCTTCTTACCTCTTGGTACTAACCTCAATCATAACTCTCTCTTTCTCCTTAGTTTCTTGCAATTCTTGGAACATCTTAGAAATTTGTGTGTTATTCGACAACAAATACTTTTCTAAGTCAGATCTCATATTCATCAATTCTTATTTTCTTTCTTGAGCATTTTTCGCCTTATAAATTACTTTTTTAGATGTCTTATTCAAACTCTCATTAGATTTATTTTTCTTGCTATTATTGTCTTAATCTAATCTATTCTAAGACTATTTAAATTCAGCTTATTATAGTTATTGCTTCGAGATTTTAGAAAATTCTTATTCCTTATTTTATACTTTGTTATCTTCATCGATCTCAAAGTTTTCTTCTTCATATCCATATTCAAAATTATTTTCACTTTCAATTAGTTAAATAGGATTTTTTGGAGTATACTTTTATTATTTGTCACTCTAATATTATTCCTCATTTTAATTTGGAACTTAAGATAAAACTAAATTATTCTAAAGTAATTAAGTCATCCGCAATTATTCAATATTATCAAGCTTTTATTATATTTCCCTTTATTGTTGTTTTAATATATCTTGGTTTTATTTTATAGAATTTTCGATAATATTTGATTTTTTCTACTTCTACAGAAACTATTGCATATTTGCTTTTTCGATTGACTCATAATATGATTTATGAATTTTTACTGTGTTCCCAGAAATATAGAAACGATTATCCATATCATCATCATCATCCCAATCAAAAATGGCTGCATTTTACAAATTATTTTAATTTTATTTTTAACTTTATTATTTATTGTTAATATTGGCCATTTGTTGTTATCTAGTATAATTAGACTGTTTAGTCAGCATGTTATATTAATAAGGAAAATACATATTAGATTACATGTTCGAGGCTACTCCTAAGGTTTTATTCTTATCAAATATCGTTTGTTTGGCAGAATAATGTTATGGTGAACTTTTGTATTATTTAACTTGTTTAGAACGAACTGCTTTAATGTATTGGTTTAAACTTTGATTATTTTAAGATTATCTATATCCTGAGGAACTCCGCGGTCTCACTATGTTTTTGTGATTTCCTTTATAATCCTAATTTTTGAATGATTGATTGAGCAAATCATTCTTTTGTTGGGCTTTGATTTATGAGGTTAATTTGGGGTTATCTTCAAATAAGGCCTCTTAGAAATCGAAATTGAGTGAAGGTTTCAATAATTGTTACATTAATTAATTTTCATTATTTATAATAAACTATTATATCATCAACTCCAAAGCTGCCATCACATGGATGTCTTTTATGATTAGCCTAAAAGGATATTGTAAATTCATGAGTCTTATGCTCCATAGTAAATTAAACAGGAATTCCAAGTGCAAATAAGGCAGGACAGGGATGTTCTGCTTAGGTGATTTCGCCTTAAAACACTTTGCTCCATGCGACCTTATTGTCAATTAGGACATTGATGCTATCTCCATTCCAATCTCCGAAGACAGTTAATTCTGCGCTGACTCTGATATGATTATGTTCTATATTGGTATTGTACGTTTTCTGAAGACTTGGGTTATTAACATTACAATTGGCTTCATGAATGAAATGATCATTTTACAGAGAGCCTTCTGCATCAGTGTAATGGATTCCCTTTAGTTCACAATAAGCTCTGTGAGGAATGTTCCAACCGATCATGGAGTTCCTATTTTCGAAATCATCGTGATGTAGGATTGTCCATGTTTGAACAAAACCGAATTGATTGTACAAGGTTGTTGATCTGATTGGTCCAGATTGCAATAAAATTGGGCTTTCAAATATAATTGGTTTGTCTTCTGCAATACCTTAGATATCGGCAGCAGATATATGATCAATCTCTGTTTTTTCAGCTTAGAACTCTTCTTCCAAAACTATTTTGTTTTTTTATTCCAAATAATAGGTAAACACATTCTTACATTTCACTAAATAATCGCCAGTAATTTAAGGAACCTTGAAATTGCGATTTGCTTTAATATTCTTGCTATTTACAAAATAAATGAAAACTAAAAGCAAATTTATTAACATATAATTTATTATTAAAATAATTGTATTTACTTCATTTTCCCATAGAACCATAGTGTCATTTAGTAAACATATAACATCAGTCTATAAGCCAAATATATATTATTAACTCCTTTAAAAAATGAAACAGATTATGGTGTAGATTGACTGTCCATTAAATTTGGATCAATAAACTATACATCAAAGTTGAGATTGTTATTTTATATAATAATATTTATTGATAATGAACTTGTTAATTCAGGATAAAACTGAGCAGTTCTCTATGCCAAACTTGAACTTCAGCATAAGCCAAATGATCAATTAGGCTTAGCAAAAATAACAGCAGTAATCGACGACTGAATTCTTGACTCCATCAAAGCATCGTTCAATGGAACAACTATTAAAATCACCGGGTGTACAAGAACTAATAAAGGATTCAATAAAGGCAGTTATAAAAAAGAAAGATTTTAGTCCGAAACTATTTACTCAATACAAATACGATCAATTAGACAGATCTGAAAGTCCAGCATAATAAATGTTACCCAAAATAGAGAAAGTCAACAATATTCATGTTCTTAAACAAATATAGCATGTCAAGAAAAAGAAATGTAAGACTTACCCCATTATCTATGATAGCAAACAACCATAACAACTCACCGAAGTCAAAGAAATCGAATCATTTAAAATATTAATAAGGAAGGTTCATGCAGATATTTCCTTAGGCTGATGGCATATCCACTTTGAACATCTCATCTAAACCCATTCACATAATTTGTACTATTAATTATTCATTGTAGAAAGAAATAAATTCTAGGATTCCTTTTTAAATAACTCTATGGACAATAAGCTCGAAAAAGAAATCGTTCAGAAGATCAGATTGCAAATGGAAAAACACACCACTCAAATTGAAACTGACACAATTCGTACAACTAAATAAGCAAGATAAAATTCATAATTAATCAAAACTTCAAGGAATATTAAAGTCGAACCTATGGGAAATGTTCCAACAGTGATGCAAGTAGCGACTCAGAATCAAACAACCTCCTAATTACCAGGCATTAAAAAGAAGAAATTAAAGAAATTTGATGGCATCTATTATTTTGATCCTAAATATCCTTAAGATTTGATCTTTTAAGAAAGATATGCATCTATGAGACACTACTTCAATGTTATGAATTTGTCGAATTGTCTTTTTGTTTCCCCAAACTAAAATATTTACAAGGCATATGTTGGAAAGGGAAATAATGGGATGCTGGTCAGATAGATATTGAAAAGTAGATGGTGGTGGAGTATTCAGGATGAACAAGAATCATGTCATTTTGTTTGGACTCAATTAAAAGTGAACACCATACATGAAAATATGAAGGCCTTAAATAGAAATCCTAATGAATCCATGAGTTGTCAAAGTGCCTCATCATCTCTAACAACAATAGGTTCTGTTAGTTTGGGGTTTTCGAAACAAGATGAACAAAGTGAAAGCGAATAGATTAAAGTAGATGCCATTCAAAAAATCAATAACTAGTGGAACAAATTTCTCTCAAATGCTGAATTAAGACAATTCAGTACAATTCTGAATGGACAAGGAAGACAATCAAAATTATTAACCTTGGAGTAGGCCCAGGCAGTAAAACCAAAACTTTCTATTTATAATGAACCTGTTAAAGCACATAATCACTTAGAGAACAATTTTCATCTTGGTAATAAGAAAGCCTTGTTTTACAATATGAAAGCATACTATGAATCCTAAAACTTAAATGTATTTGAAAATCTACCAGTTACATATCACATCAAAAGTCTAGATGGACCAGAGTATCATCAATTCATGGAAGCATACAAAGAAAGATAATAATTGATCAATCAGGAAAGTGATGAAAAGAATAAACGCAGAAATATTTGGATTATCAAGCCTGGTGAAATTACAAATAGAGGCAATGGTATAAAAGTATCAGAAGATCTCAATGAAATTCAATCTATTTTAAATTCAAGAGAAATGCATAAGAATGGAAGCTATAAGACCTTTATTGTGTAATTGTATATTGATAGACCTTTGCTTTATAATAAACGCAAATTTGATATACGATGTTATAGCATGTATGTATCAATTAACGGAAATCAAAAAGGTTACTGGTACACTGAAGGGTATGTCAGAACATCGAGTAAAGAATTCACGATGAAAAATCTTACTAACAAAATGGTTCATTTAACTAATGATGCAGTTTAGAAAAAAGGAGAAGATTATGGAAAATATGAAAAAGGCAATAAAGTTAGTTTTGAAGAATTTTCAGTATATGTTGAAAATCTCGGAGGGGATTTCAATAAGATCTATGCAAAAATGAAGGTAATTCTTAATGATTACTAGTGTAGTAAATGGCAACTGAATAATTTAAGGCAGTGTATGGTAAAATAGATTAGAATAAGAGAGAGAACACTTTTGAAATATTTGGATTGGATTTTATGATAGATGACACCTTTAATGTTAAAATGATCGAAGCAAACACAAACCCTTCTATCGAAATTTGCTCGTCCTTTACTATCTAAATTGATACCTCAAATGCTCGATAATGCCTTCAAGTATTCATCAAATATTATTGAAGAATTGCTTTAGATCCAATCTTTCCTCCTCCAAACTTCTACAATCCCAAAAAGATTATCTGTGAAAATTATCTTGATAACAAATTTGAATTGGTTTTTGATGAAATGACAGATGGACCACTTATTACTCAATCCCAACCTAATTGTATCAATCATTTATTACAATTTTAGATGATATTGGATTAATTGAAGAAGAATCTGAAGAAGAAGAACCAGAATGATTAATATTAATATTATTTTAATATAAATTACTTATTTTAAAGCTTACTATTATAGTTGATATTTTATTTGTGTGTAAAACAGAAAAAAAATAACAGGATAATGATGTTTATACTAAACAATTCATCTTACCCTCCTTAAATTTTTATTAACAGATGAAGAAAGAATCCAAGTATTATTTAGGAAGTTTACTGGCACCATACTATTATGAACCTAATTCCTATATTGAATTGGATCCAAATGACAAAGCATTTCTATGTCCTCAATTGATTGACTTTAGCACTCCTATTGGCTCATTAAAAAATGAAAATATATCAACATACATTGTAACTAAGACCAAGCATTTCAGATAATCAACTTTGGTTCTGAAATAAAAAAAGATTGGAAAACAGGTTCATTACAAACCATTATAAATCAATGGAAGAATTTCTCATTGCTATGATGAAATCTGGTGGTTTTTATTAACAGTAGATTATGTTAAGGTAATTGCAAGACATGTGAATTTCAAATACCCAGACAATTTAAGATAAATCAGACTAGACGTATATTTGAAATAGAATGCTTTAACTGATTAATTTGATCTATCCAAATTCAATCAAAAGGCATTCTAAGACGGCTTCGTGAGCAGGGAAAGATTTTCATATGCCGAATCAGAAGAGGATCTCAATGTAGACTTACAATACTTTGCTCGTTTATCACTTCTGCTCCTATTCGATTTGCTAAATCTCTAAAGAACAATACCAGCAATGATCAAATCAGACAAGTACGTTAAGATATTTTTTACTTAATTGGAGAAATTTCATTCCCTTCAAATGGGATAACCTCTTAGACTTGATTTAACTTTCAAGGATTTTGCAAGAGTCATCATTACAAATAATGAATACTATAGGAATTCATTGTAAAATTCAGCTTTTTCTAATAAATTATATTCTCTGAAAGACTTTAAAAGTTCCTGCTTGTTTTTATCAAAAAATAAATATTACACTAATGAAGAGTCCTAATTTGCTCCAGTCCAATAGGATGTACCTATTTACTAGAATGTATACTTTAAAAAATACATGAATACCCTATTGCTAGAAATACAGAAGTTTATATCTACATCGACTAAACATGTCCCTGAACCAAAACAATAGAATTATTAGAAGTATTGTTTTGAGTTGTTGTTTCTCAAATTGAGTTGCACTTACCAATCACTTTGTCAGGGATTTCATACTCATCAACCGAGTATTGATAAGCTTAATGAATTGAGATACAAAGTGGATAATATTGAATAATTGAGTGTCAAGACATTCCCATCACTTAATGCTGAAAATTCATCATTATACAAAGAAGTTTAAAACCCATTCATCCAGGTCATTGTGGGAGGGATCACTCATAAGAAAGACAAAGAATACTTTGAATTATAGATTTCTTCAGGGAATTTATGTGATTGTCAAAAATATTAGCAATAATTAAAGTAGTTGGACGTCAATAGAAGAGAACAAGTCTAAAAGATGATAGATTTTTGTACAGGGAAATTAAAATTGTCTGAAGAAATCAATGAAAATGAAATTAATTCATTTTTAAATAGTAAAGATTAAGAATTGTATGAACACCCTAAACCTAAAACTATGGTTTGCGAATTGAAACAACATTAGAAATAAGCCTTAACTTGGATGTTATGGAGAGAAGGCATAATATCTAATCCAAAAAATTAAGATGCCAAAGATAACAGTTAATGGTAATTGTCTCCGTTATGGGAGGAGGTTCTTTTAGAGAATGGTAAAAAATTATATATGAATACCTTTACTGGAAAAATCACCGATGAATTTTAATCTTATAATTTAACCAAGGGAGGAATTCTTGCAGATGAAATGGGATTAGGTAAAACTATCATGACTTTGGCTTTGATTTTGCAAACCTAAAAAAAAGGAAGAGTTACATTAATCATTGTTCCTAAATCTGTTTTATTATAATGGGAAGCTGAAATCAAAAAACACTCTTTACCTAATAGTCTTTAGGTTTTGGTATTCTATAAGATTTCGAATAGAAATAAGAAGGTTGTTTTCTCTAATTATGATGTTATTTTGACTACTTATACAGTTGTAGCATAGAATTATTCTAATTGGCTTAAAGACAATGGATTAGAAGATAATGAAATATAATAAAGAGTAAGGACGAAACCTGATAATGACTCTAAAGACAATAAAGAAACTAAGGATCCAAAAGATCTAAAAGAATCAAAAATTAGTAATGACACTTAAATCTTAAATGATAGTTTTGAAATTGAATTAGATTCTCAAGATTTCTGTTAGAACAACGATTAGAGTGAAGAATTCAAATCTATTTTTGACTTAAAATAATCGAAATCTGAAAAATCTTAATACTTTGGAGAGCCTATAGAAATAAGTTAAAATGATTACGAATGTGGAACAAAAACAAAGAAAAACCCTCAAGGAAAGGTCACCAATATATTTGACTTTACATATTATAGAGTCATCCTAGATGAAGCTCATAACATAAAAACTAAGAGCACTCTATAAACAAGAAGTGCTATGGCTTTGAAGAGTGAATGCAGATGGTGTTTGACTGGTACTCCCATTTAAAACAAACATGACGATTTGTTTAGTCTGTTATCGTTTTTGAGAGTGGAAACCTTTGGTGAATAGTATTATATTTATTTATCATAATAGTTATTGGTGGAATGCGTATATCAACAAAGAAGAAAACGAGGAGGAACAACAATGCATCTTGGGAGAGATAATCAAACCAATCATTCTAAGAAGAACCAAATAATAGTTAAACAATCAAAATTTATTATAAATAAATGAATCCATCTGTTGGGTTAAACTAGAAAACAAGGAAAGAGCACTTTACGATAAATTTTTCGAGGGAACTTAATAATTGTTCAAAGTTTATTTAAATTCTGAAAAAAGCAGATAATTTGTCCATATCTTTCAAATTATAAATAAATTAAGAATGACTTGTGATCATCCCTCAATAGCCTTAAAAGGGATTAATTTAGATACAAATTCTATTGATGAAATTAAATATTGCATCGAAAACTTTTTTGCCAAATAAAAATCAAGCGATTAAGAAATTTCAGAGAAATAACGATAACAATTGATAGATCTAATATAAAGAGGAAATTTAAATGATTGCACACTCTGTTCTGAAGATGGAATCACTACATTTGATATCTCTATATGTGGGCATGTCTATTGTCATAAGTATCATTTATTTATACATTTTAGTTGTTTTAAAGAAGTTATTGAAACCATTGGGGAATGTCCAACCTGTTCTAAAAGATTATCCTTGAAAGACATTATGAGTGTTTAGAGTAATTCTACAGAAGTTTAAGAAATCAAAGAAACAAAGTGGGGACCTAGTAGTAAAATGCTTGCTGTTGTTAATGAAACAAAAAAGGTACAACTCAAAAGAGAAAAGTGTCTAATCTTCACCTAATGGATAGATATGATTAGATTACTTGAAGAAAAGTTTCAAGAAGAAGAGATATGGTGTTAAGTAGTTACAGGAGCTATGTCTGTAGAACAAAGAAATAAAGTTATTCAATCATTCGAATAGCATCCTGCCTTTACAGCTTTAATATTATCTTTGAGGGCCACGTCCACTGGATTAAATTTAACAATGGCCAATCATGTTTTCTTGGTTGATCCATGGTGGAATGTATTCATCTATTTTTATCTTTAGCCTGCCATTGAAGATCAAGCCATCGGGAGAGCTGATAGAATCGGATAGAAGAAATAAGTTAATGTAATTAGATTTCTGTGTGCAAATACAATTGAAGAAAAAATTAATTTATTGCATTAGAAGAAAAAGAAGATGATAAGGAAAGTCATAGCAAATGATTAAAAAAAATCATCAGACATTGATGACTTTAAGTTTTTAATCTTTGAATAACCAAATATGATTTGATATTATTTGTTTTTAATAAACTTATATTAATTCAATAAGTAGTCAGATTAATTCATCAAATTCTTTTTTTTTAATTTTTAGATAAATTAATACTTCCTATTAAATAATCAAATTAGCTATAAATTTAATTAAATGAAAAAAAATTAAAAATCATATTTTGCTTTTTTTTGCTATAATTATTTGACTCTTATTGGTGGATGACTATAATAACCATAATTTATAATTAACTTTAAAAATTTTCATGGTGAAAATAAAAATTATAAAAAAAAATAGTTCGTATTTTTTACAAGGTAAATGCTCCTTATTATCATATATATTTATTATTATTTAATTAATTATAATTATATGAATACATTTATATTAATTATATTAAAATATAAAAAAATATTCTCATAATATTCTAATATACTTAAAGGAACTTTTAGCTTCATATGAAAATAATTGAAAAATTTCTCTTAAGTTCTGAAAATAATCCAGAATTAAGAGAAGACAATGTTAAACCACAAAATATGTCATCCTGTCGATATGAAATCGCAGTTTATTGATGAAAAATGTAGATGAGATGGAGAAATATTTTCTGATAATAAATTTTCAATCTATGCTATAGCTTTGGTTTGAATTCCAATCTAACATTATGGGCAAGCTAAAATAAATACTATAAATATAATCAATGTCGCAAAAATATATATGATGATTCTAAATAAGATAGCAAAATAATATCAAATTTGAATATAATCATAAACAAGTTATTTCATCTAATAATATCAATTTCAAAAATGTTATGGGTGAGTTTGTATTAATTTTGCTCTGAATCCTATGTTTATTTTAACTTTTCAATTTTGAGTTAAGCTTTAACTCTTTCCAAAGCATATTCTTTTTCAAGCTTGGCCTTCTCTTCACCTTTAACTTAATTTAACTTTTCATCTCTTAAATTTTCATTTGCATGTTCTTCCATTAATAACCTCATCATATCTTAATTATGTTTTTAAACCATTTTATTTAGGAATATGAGAATTTAAGGACTAGGGGGTTCTGGTCTACTGGGTTCAGATTTCTTCTTTGCATCCATTTTCTTATGGAATTTAGGCGTAGTTTTATTGGCTAAATTTGATATATTAAATTACCCAACTACTCAAAAATAGGCTATGTTGTTTTAAGATCGACTTTGTCTTTTACTTTGATTGGTTCAGGCTTAGCAGATTATATCTTAGCTGGTCTAACAGATTGTAATTTATCAGGTCTTTCTTTAGCTTAATTAGTTTTAGGTCTAGTGGATGAAAAAGTACGATAGGGATTAGTTTAATTAGTAAGTTTTGCATCTGTTTCAGTCATACCTAATTATTTTTAAATTTCAGTTGGAGGAAGCTTGCCTTCTCTAACTTTTTCAAATTTCATCATAACTTCCCTTTTTTATTTTTCAATTTCTCTTCTTAAATTATGTCTTTAAGACAACAATTAATCAAGATCTTCTGATAACTTGTCTGCTCTTTACATTTTTTCAACAATTTTTTCTTATAATTTTTATTTATCATACTCCTATTTTCTCATAATTCTTTCTACATTCTCTCTTTTATCAAACCTTTTCAATATATCCATAGTTTTTCTATCTTGAAGTTATTCATTCCTTTCCTCTTAAATTTTGTTTAGTATCTCCTCTTTTTCATTTATCTTCTTAACTAAATCCCCTATTTTTTATTTGTTATTTTCTTCATTTTATAAAAGAACTTATTTTCTTTATTATTCTTTTTCTTTTTCTTGTTATCTTTTCAATTCTTTTTCTTTTTCTAATTCTTCCTCAATATATTTTCTTCTTTCTTCTGCTTCTTGTATTTTCTTTAAATATTGATTCTTCTTTTCTTATTCCATAAGATTATTTTATTCAATAACCTTTTAAAATAATTCAGAATGTTTTTCTGCCTCTTTTCTTTACTGTTCATACTTCTTTTATTTTTCTTCTTCATATTGTTTTTATTTGATTTCACTTAATTTTATTTTTCTATCAAAGTCCTATAGATATCATTTATTAAAATATACATCTTTTAATTTTTAGAGTTCAGTTTCATTTCTTTGCTTGGCTTATTAGATTCTTTCTTCATTTTATAATCTGATTTATTCTGCTTCTTATTTTTTTTTTTATTTTTATTCTTCTAACGCCTTTCTTCTTTATTCTGCTTTGAGTTCCATATCCTATTTTCTTTTTTCTAACAATTCTTATTAGATTTTTTAATTCTCCTCATTTTATTTTCTTAATTTTTCTTAAATAGCCTTTCGTTCTTCATCTTTTTTCTTTGCCTCCTCTTCTCTTTCTTTTTATTTCAGTTCTTCTAATTTCAATCGTTCTTTTTCCTTCACTTCCATTTCCTTTAATTTTTACCTTTGTAACTCTTCCTCCTACTCTCTTTTTTATTATTTCTCTAACTCCTTTTGCCTTCTTTATTCTTCCTACTCGGCTCTCTTCTTTTATAACTCAAGATCCCTTTATTATTATTTGGCAATTTCATCAGCTTGCTTCTTTTCATTCTCTAAGCGTATTTCTTGCATTTTCAATTCATATTCAAGCATTCCCTCAATTTCTTTCTACTACTTCTTTTTAATTTTCTCTAATTATTGCTTTTCCTTCTCAACCAATGAGGACGTTTCTTATTAACCATATTTTGATATCACTTTACTCTTAGACAACCCATCAGAACCCCATGTCCCTTCAGATAAATATAAAGTAGAGTACCAGTTTTTTCATCTTCAAGCACAATATGTCTCTATTTGATAAGTTCTTCAAATTTCTTTTCTCTTCTTTCTTCGTAATGCTTGTAAAATTGTTCTACTCCCTTATGATCTAAGTTTTTCATTTTATATCTCTTTTGAAACTCTTCAAATGGAATCTTGACAATTTCATTAGGTTAAATTCCTTCCCTTCGACAAGCCTCAAGGGATCTCGGCGTATTGATTTCTGGTGCATTTGGTTAATGAAAACCGAAATCTTATAATGAAACTTTCATCTTAATTATTATAATATATATATAAAACATGTTTCACTATTTCTAAATCTTGTCCTCCTCATCTGCTAATTATATAGACTCGTCAATATCTTAAGTAAGACTCTTCTTTGTTATTTCCTTATTACCAATGCCAACATAATAATCCAGAAATGTCATATATCTGGTTCGCTCCTCAATTACTGATTATGCCTATATATAGTGTGTAAATAATTACTCCAGCCCCTCCATAATGTCCACCTTCACTAATGTCAATAATAAGAGGATGATCTCCAATGGTTTCAACCTTTTTGGATTAAACAGCTATCTATTTCAACTTTTCTGTGTATTTCAATACATTCCATAAAGGAGCTCTGAAATCTCCAGTACCAGCACTGATATAAATTGCAGGATAAACTTATTTTTTTAGATTTTCATAAGGAGAGTAACTCAGGATAGTATCAAAGATTTTTTTATCGTTTGGATTACCAAATTCCAAATAATCAGATTTTGTTAAGGGTAGACTTTCATCCAATAAGGACCCTAGGACATCCAAAAAAGGTGAGAGCAATATGGCACATTTCCAAAGATCTGGTCTCATATTGATAGCTGCTCCCAAAGTAGTTGCTCCAGCAGATGCTCCTAATCCACATAATAATGAGGGATGAGTATATCCTTCGGCTATCAAATACGAAGCACATCCAAGTAGATCTTCTATGCTTTTTAATTTATTTTCCTAAATGGCTTATCTATGCCAATCTTGTCCCCTTTCATTGCCTCCTCTAATATGTGCGTATGCTAATGTCCATCCCTTTTCTAATGCATTTAGGTAAACAATATTGAAAGGTATTTCCTATGGAACACCATAAGCGCCATAAGAATGCAAAAGCAATTTGTTTTGTCTGTTCTTTTACAAATCTTTGTGATGCACTAAAGTGATTGGAATTTCAGTGCCATCTTTACTGGGGGCATAATACCTAGTGCAAGTAAACTCTTCTCTTTTGAATGGCTTACCTGTTAGGTTAGCATCTTAAAGCTTAGATAGTTATCTTTTGGATAAATCGTATTAGTAAACTTAATCATACACCAATGGTGTGCTAAGATGAAACTAGAAGGCATCACTTTTGTAATTATGATTCACTCCAGGTTCTATTGTGGCTCCTAATACTTCATTTTAAACTTTCTAATTCAAGAAATATTGAGATTTATCTTTCTTTATTACTCTATCGTAAATGCTTCTCAATAAATTCTTTTTGTTCTATTGATGATTTGTATAGACCAAGGAAGGCGGAATAAACAAATTATAAATTTCCTTATCTTGCAAAGAAATTACCTTAATAAAGCTTTCACTTTCCTTAGTGAAGTATAACACCAAATGCTTATGAAATAGGTCTACCTCTTGCAATACTTCTCCTTATTAAGGACAATAGAAATCTACAAACTTATCCCCTTCTTGTTTTAATACTTTATAATCATAAGAATTCTTATTAGTCAAAATGTATAACCCATGTTCTTCATGATGATGAACTAAGTTTATTGCATTTTCCTTTCTCGAAAACAAGAGTTACTATTTCTTAGGATCCTCACGATCTATCAAAATCACTTCGTTGCTTTACTTTGTCTAACTTAACAAAACAAAATATTTTCCATCTTTAGTTTGTTGTAAATCTAAATAAAATTGTTCATCCTTCTCTTCAAATAACAACTCATCTTCCTCCTGAGTTGTTCCCAACTTATGTAACATCAATCTATATGGTCTGAATTTATCATCATATTAGGTATATACTAAATGCGTATTATCCTTAGTAAAAGCTGCATCAAAACAATCAAACAACTTTGTTCTAAACGCTTTGTCATCGTCTATGTACTTCATTAACCAAATTATATCCTCATTATTTAACAAATCAACTCCAAATGCTATTAATTTATGATCATCAGAAATCTTTAACTTTGTTAACTTCATTGTTGCATGATATTATTTCAAAAATGATATTTTTTTTAAATCTAAAACAACTTCTTTCTCGCCTCCTTTTAGAGATCTTTCAATTATCTAATAATCATTGCCTGTATCAAAATACGCAAATCTTCCATTATATTCATATTCGTCATATAATTCAGGGATATCATGAGTCCGTCCATCTTTTCTGCCATAAGATACTTAATAATAATCATTAAATATTTCTTTTATTTAAGGTTGCTCGTAAAATGTGTTTTTTATTTATGTTTCATTATCTATAAGAGGTTGGAGTGACTCTGGACTATTGTGATAAAAATAGCATACTTTGATTTCAAATACCAAAAATGATCGACATACTGTTTTCCATGTATTAATTTTGTAGCTTCTTTTATGAGACGTGAGAAATTCAGACCTCTCTTAAGAATCATTAATATTAATTTATGTAAAAAATTATTAGCTTGTAAATTAATTACAATTTTATATCTAAATATAATTCTTCATTCTTATTAAAATTCCTAATGATCACTATCAGAACCGATATTTTATTATAATCTCCTCTATTGAACTGCCTCTTTAAGGAATTGCAATTTCTCTCTAAATTAATTAATTTCTATTTCTTATTCTTCAATCATTTAATCAAGTTCCCTCTCCTCGGGTTGATCATTCATCTACTCAATTTAACGACGCTTCAAATCTTCTTCGTCTTACAACAATTTAATCTCCCTCCTCAAATCATTAATCTCACTAATCAGATCTACATTTTAACTCATAATTCTATTGTTATCCTATTTGTGAACTCTCAATTTCTTGGAAAACTTCTCCTTCAATCCTTTATTCGTTGTTTCTAAATGGGCTCTCTCCTTAATAAACTCCTTTTAGACATCTACATTTTCAAATTTCTTCTTTGAAACTACACTCTAAACATATTTATTAAACAACTTCAGCATATCAGACTTTAGTCTCTTAAAATCCTAAATAATTATAATAATTAATTACACTTATATGTGCATGAGTTTCTGAAATATCATATTCAAATGCTTTGATATATTAAGAATTGCTTTCTATAACTTGCTATTGATTTTCGATTTCTTGTTTCATTCCTGCTTATCTCAAGTTTAAATCAGTTACAATCAAACCAAGATTTGCATTAACTTTTTTGAAATGCAAGATTTCTGTATTCATATTAGTAATTTATTCTTTCATTTTTGTAATTTCCTCCTCTCTTGGTCCAATATCTCTCTTCAATTCTTTTATTTTATAATCCAAGACAAATTTAAACTTTTCTAGTTCTTATGTTTTTTTCTTTAATTCATAAATACGCTTCTATTTATCTTATATTGTTTTATCTCTCTCTTTTATTTCTTTATCATGGCTCTCCTTCTCCTTTTGATATTATCTATTTAATTCTTGATTTTATGCAATATCTTCCATAATTTCCTTAACTTTGGAATTAGCCTATTCTAAAGTAGATTACACATTGTCAAATTCAGTCTTTTTCGTTCTCTTTTCCAATTCAGCTTTATCTAATTCATCTGATAGTTTCTTCATTTCAGCCTCATTAATCTCCTTCTTCTTATCTATTTCTTTCTCTGCATCATCTTCTAGCTTATTTCTCTCCTCAATGAATCTTCTTTGATTCTCTTCCTTATCCCTTTATAATTATTCATACAATTCTTATTCTTTTTTTAATTACTTTTCATATTCTCTTTTCTTCTCATTTTTAGTTTCTGTACTCTTATCCTTTTATTCCTTGATATATCTCTGGAATTCCTAAAGTTTCAATTATTTCTCTTTGGTTAATTCCTCTAATCTTTAAGATTCCAATGCCATTTTCTATTTAAAATCATTTTCAGTAGTTTTTTTATTCTTTTCATGGTTTTCGTATAATTATTTCTTTTCTTCTTTGAAATCACTATCCAATTTATTGATAGTGTTCTCTAATTCTTGTATTTTGGCTTTTTCTCTTTTTTCCAATTAATCAATTTATTCTTCCAATTTTCTAATCAATTCATCCTTCTCTTTTGTGTACATATTCTACTTAATCTTTTAATTGATATCATGTTCTTTAATCTTTTATTTTAGATCCTCAATCTTCGCAATCTTCTTCTTATATTAATCTCTTTGCATCAAGAATTCGTCAGCATAAGCCTAAACGCCATAAGCCTATCCTCCATCTTTGAACTCTATTTTGGAACTCTAATCTTTAACATCATAAATAATCAAGGAATTATCATACGAAGCAGTAAAGACATAGGAATCATCATAGGATACCTTCATCTATGTAATTCCTTTAATATGTGGTTATATTTCTATGATTTCCTCTGGTGCAAGAGGATATTTGGCAAATCTGAGACCCCCTGGTTCAAATTTCATGTTTTTAATGTTTTACTTTTGAGTGAATTCAGATGAGTTAGCCAATTGACAAGTAGCAAATAACATGATCTTTTCACTATTAAAGATTGCCATTTTGCTTACTCTACATCCAGTTTAAATGGGATAGAGAGGAATTTCCTTCTTTGTGCCCTCAGTTGCTTCCTTGTGAATCTTGGTATGATGCTGAGATTCATAGATACAGTATTATCCGTCATATGGACCTGCTATATACACTTTTTAAAGTTCAATATTGGCATATGTTTTAGGAGTACAAATGCATTCAATAGGTTGAGATTGAATCATAGCCAACTATAATTTATTTTAATTATCTTCCAATCTCCAATAGAGTACAAAGCCATTGTCACTTCCTGTATAGAATCCTAAATCATCAATATCCCATTCAATAGTGGAGATGTTTCCTGTGGATTATTTGAATATGTAATTCTATGGATTTTCACCTGTGTAGAATTGATAGATTTAAACTAAGTTCTGATTGGCGACTGCAAATAAATGACCTCCATGAGCAAATTTAATTTATTGACAATTCTTGATATGAATTTCTTTAAATGAATTTAAATCTTTTTCAAATAGATTGTAAAGTACAATTTTGTCAGAAAAGGAAACAATCAAATGAAATCCAGAAGGATGAATAGCTACAGCCAAAGGTGTATCCTCACATTCTTTCATCACTTCCAATATCAATTCATTGAAATTCCATATCCTAATACTTCGATCATCTGAGACAGTGACTACTAATGACTTTCTAGTACAAACATCCAAGCCTGTAATTGGTCCACTGGTGGAATGGTGCTATCAAATGATCAAATTTTATTTCATCTTCATTTGCTACTTCTCTATCTGCACTAAAAGGAATGCTGAACACTTAACCAGATTCAACTCCAAAGATTAGATTATCCCTCTTGATTTGTAAGGCATAAACTTGTAATTTTGGCCATTATTTATTTGTTTTATATTCTTTTATCAATTCGAACATAGGGATTTTTAAGATCACCTTCATGTTTTCTATAAATGTAGATCATGCAATCACTTCCACCAACAATAAACCCATTTGAATATTTGACTATGCATTCTATTGGGAATCCTTCGATGGATTGTTAATTAGAATTTTAAAGTGGTGAAAGTACTAGTTTGAATTCGCAATTCTCATTAAAATATAGGACCTCACCTCTATCTGTTCCTACTACCATAGTCTTAGAATCACTCAAGATACAATACGAGAGGAAATTAGTAGAATGGGTTTCCTTATAAAATAATGTTAGATGCTTACTTCCTTCTTCTTTTAGAAAGGAGAATCTTTTGGTTTTGGAGGGTTGTCTGGTATCAATTTATAAGGTTTGATAGCTCCATTACCCATAACGCATACAAAGTCATCTTCTTTTGGATGATAAAAAACTTGATGGAATTTAATCGAATCCCCTTTAGCATTTATTATGGTGCTTCCTAGACACTTTGATTTATCCCAGGCCCAATGAATCAACATTTGTTCTGGAGGAGCACTTAAAGCTACTAAATATTTGGATTCTTCTGTCCTTGAAAAATCGAGACTCACGTAATAACGGGATTTGCAATCTGTAGTACTCAATATTTTAGTTTTTCGAGTGTTTAAGTCTAATATTACTATAATTCCAGCATCGCTCTCTTCCGACCATGCGATATACCTAAATACAATTTTGAATCTACCTTCTGGATGGGGAAATAGTTAAGCAAGTAACACCTTTGCTACCTAATACTGTCTATATGATTTCCTAAGACTTATTCTTATCGGCTATGGGATCAAAAATCACTATATTATTTGCTGCTGGGTATATGAATTTAGTTTTAGTTGATTTCTCCTACACATTTGTCTGGGTCCCTTACAGGATTGAGTTTTTGATGTCACCTCTAAAACCAAAGACATATTTCAATCCCAAGACTTCCTTCAATGGTTTCGGTTACTTATTTTCTGGTTGAGACATTATAATTCAATAAAATACTAATGAATCAGATTTATTTAAATTACATTTCTGAACCAAATCATTAAGATAGCTTTTTCGATTGTCTGAGTTACTCCATTATATTCTTGTAATAATTGTCATATTATAAAATCTGTTGGTTTAAGAATATTCAAAATTAATAACCCCAACCTTAAATTTTATAGAATATTATTGAATATAAATAACTCATCACTCCTGTACATGTTATCTTTGGATTTCAATCATTTTAAGTTGATTTTCTCATTAGAAGACTTAATGCTTTAAGTATTGATTTTATGAATAAAAATTATTGAATGACAAAAAATCATCATTTGAAAAACGCTTAGTGTAAATCACTCTGTGACTAATGTCAATTGTGTGATTTCATACAAGCTTTCCCTTAAAATAGGGAAAGCCTAGCTGAAGTGTTTATCATCGTACAAGTATTCGATTACTTCAGATGCTTGATGAAGTAATTCTATTTTCTTTAAGTGATCTTTAACTAGGAGTAGATTTTATTTTATTTAAAACAATTCATTTATCTTTTCTTACAAGTATCCTCCTAACGAGTGAGTGTCTCCAACGAGTTCTAAATATAGGGACAACCGTTAGAAAATGAAATCTAATCTTTCTGAGGTGAGTCTTTCACTAGCCCTCCATTCATTGCTCTATCTTCTTGACCTTTTGGTGTGACAAGCTCCCATTTTTAATGTTGGCTTTTAACTTTTTATAGATTAAATTTATTTATAAATACATATTGAATTCAAGACTATTTGAATTTATCACACATATTCCTAAAATAAAATATAATGAGAACTTCCCAAATATTCTTATACACAAATTTATAGCCAATAGAATGAATAATTAAAATATTAAATCATTTTTTAAAGTAATTTTTTTAGGTGGTTTTTGACATAATCGATTTTAAAGGACTTACAGATCTCTATTGCTTTTTGGCCGTACATTATTACGGACTCTATTATGCATTTAAGATTTAACTGTTTTCAGTTAATAACAGCAGATTTTTGGTTATTTTCTCCACATTCTATTGACAATTTTCTGATGGGGAATGCTAGAATCTCCTTATGTCTTCAAAAAATGTGAAAGTTTTATAATCACTTTTAACATTTTCCAAATCCATTTCAAATGTTTTATTTTTGCTTGAATTCTAATTGGCAAATTGTTGAACAGTTTGATAGGTTTAGCGACTCTAAAAGTTTCGAGAAAATATTTAAGGACTGAACGAGGGTGTAATGCTGCTTTTAATTTTTAATAAATTCTATTCTTTCTCTAACTATTTATCTTTCAATCTATCATAAAAGGGTTGCGCAACCATCTATACCGACTTTTTGTTTAGTTTAGGAGAACAACTTCTGTTATTAATTGAGTCTTCCTTTTACTTAATTAATTGCTATATTTGTTTTTCCTAAATTTAGGATGTATGATTTTTATACAGTTTTATTTTTATAATCTATATTATCTTTATAGAATTGTTCAGGAGTGCGTATTCTTTAATCCTTATTCAAAATTTACGGATGAAATGTGGCTCCTTCCAATTGATGCATCTCTCTTTTCTATTCCAACTGTTTCTTCTACTCCTCTATCCACTTCCATTTGGCCTTCTGCAATAGGGTTTATCTTTCATGTATGTCTCCAATCCAATTAATTTGCTTTTGTTGAGCGTTTTAATCTTAACCCTTGAATTTCAATTCTTGTTCCTTTTCAAGGTATTTTTTTTTATTCGTTTCGTACTCTTCAAATCTCTGCAATTATAACCAACTTTTGTGTTGCATTTGAGGTTGTTTCATAAATAATTAACAGATAATTTAAATATAAACATTTTCACACATTGAATCCCATATAGGCAGATTTTCCAAAACTCCTTTGCTTGGGTTGGGATTGTTGGGTCTTTATTCTCCTGGAATTGTCACCGAATAAGGTCTTAATGTGCTAGAGATTCTCTTCCTGTTTCTATTGCATTTCAATCATGTGATCCAGCCTTTCAAGCAAGGCATTTCTTTCCTTCATGATAACCCAAAAATTACTTGATTGCCTTCGCATTTATACTTTTATAAATTGTCAAAAAGTAATTTATTCTAAAATTCCAATTATTCCGACTTTTCCCTTAATTTCGAGACCTATTGGGTCAAAGTATCAAGTTTGTTTTCAAGATTCTTTTCTCTCAGAAAGGCATTTGCATTCTAAATGAAATCTTTTTATTGAAATCCAATCATTGAGCTTACATGATTTAGATGGCATGGTTTCTTAAGAGTTTTTTACAAATCCTCATTGGATTAATGCCTTATTTTATGAATCGCTCTTTCAGAACTTTAATTTCTAAAGCTTTGCCATCCTGAACAAGGTGATTTAGAAACGTATTTCTCATTTTTAACAATCCTTGTATCATCTGCTATATCTATTAATTGTAATTTCGATTTAGAATTTTTTTTCATTAATCTTTAGAGTATTTCTTAAGTGTTGAGGGGAGTTTATTTGATTACATTTTTGGGAGTGGTTTGTTTGGGTTACTTATGCATATTGAAATTGGGATTAATAAATTATCTATTATTATATATATAAATGTGAAGCATTAAACATTGATTAAATCATAATATAATTATTATTATGATTTAAATAATTGCAAGTTCTACTATTCTCTCAATACATTTCATTCTGATTTCATTCTACTTGTATATGGCCAGAAGAGACATGATAGAAAAGAAGATGGAGATTGGAATTAAAACGATGACCAATTATATCCTATGTAAATTTTGCAATAAATTTCAGCAAAAACTATTTTTACTTATTTAGATACTTTGGATTTGCAAATAGTCGATGCACCCTCTAGAAAGAACACAACATCTCCATTGAGATCATAATCTAAAGAATAAAAGGAATTAAAGACTTTGCATGAATACGATGGCACCATAATATGTAATTGCTACGATTGCTTCTGCGAAGGGTGTCCTTGGGAATAGAAATGCATATGCAAATGTTGTTTCTCTATTGGGCAATGCTGTACTATGTTGCAGAACAAGTTTTTAGAATCTCTCAAATACATAATTTTCTTTTTAACTAAACCTTACTTCTATATCATCTTTAATTCGTATTTCTCTTTGATAGGTTTCAAAAATGATGACAAGCAGGATGAGAAGGATCATGGTGGAATTATTTTAGGATTTGGGATTATCTTCAATGGATTGTAATTTTATGTGTTGCTATTTGCTTTCTCATTTCTGTCCACCAAAAGAGAGATGATGAGATTGGATAAAAGTAAAGAAGATGACAGAGGACTCTTACTGTATTATCACATTAGAAAGGCCATCATCTTCACTATCTTTTTGGTGCTTTTATTCATCTTCTTTGGCTTAGGTGTATGCAGACTAATATATAGGTTCTAAATCAAATCAGAATGCCTCTTTATACTATACAACATAATATTTTTGTTCATTGGTAGCATTGTGTCTGTGTTGTTGATGAGTTACAATAACTGTTTGAGCAATGACTTGATTCAAGACAATGATAATATCCTCAAGGCATAATAGAGACTATATATAATGCAGAATAATTTGATCAAGTACTTCCCAAGCGAATAATAATTCTAGAAGTATGTGGAGGAATGCAATTTCGATGATCAATAGATATCAAGATTGATTCATGAAAAATGTTCGGAAGCCAAAGGGAACTTACAATTGTCTTTGGGAGCAAATGACAAGCAACAGTTTAAGAAAATTAAAAAGAATTTAGGGCAAAGTAAATTTCTGATTGGAGGTATTGTAAGTTACTTGTACCTATCGACATATTTGACTTTGTTGGCAAGTTTTGGTTTCCTTTTGATGGTGCTCATCAATGTATACGAAAACATTAAAAATGGAGATGAGGAATGGAAAGATTAACTAGAAAGTGTTATCTAACCAAAATAACCCGTATTCTCAGTGATCCTCCTTACTTTATAGTTAATATAAGCACTTGTTTTGCCACATTTGTTACCATTTTTATTTATTAAAAAGAGACTTTTTGGATAAGACTATGGAGAATGGGAATGAACTTTATAATTTAATTTTATTAATTATTATGGCTGCTTATTCTTTTGGAACATCTCAACAAAGACCACCCCCAAAAGTCGAATCCGCTCCTGGAGTAGGGGTATGAATAACATTATACTTTAGAACTACAACCCTGATAGATATCCCCATCAAAGGCCTCCTTCTTGGAAGTACATTTTAATCAGTTAAAATTAGAATTGGAACTGCCAATCGAATAGGCTAGTAAATAGCATATCAACCTGGACCAGGCTAGTATGATGAACTTTAAAAAGCAATCGTAAAAATATTATATCGAATTATCAGAAAAGGAAAAAGCCTGAATTCTCAATGGGAGCTAAATTTTAAAATCACACAGAAGTGGGCAAGGGAATCACTCGTAAAATAGTACTTAACAATTAGCTGGACCTGGTGCATACAACCCGAATTTTAAACCTTTGCAAAAGTGTGCTTCCAGTTATAGCATGAGGAACAAACCACTATTAGGAGGAATCGATGACAATCTAAGAGAACTCAAAAATGGTCCTGGTCCTGCAGCATACGAAACCAACTATTCCACCATTCTCAGCAGACCTGCTTCCAGAATTGGCAATCAAAATAGAGGAGGCTTCTATGATACCAAACCCTTTATTCCTGGAGTTGGTAAGTATAATATGCGTCCTGCAACATCGGGACCTTATCATAGATTTGGAAATGCCATAAGGGATTCTACATTCACAGAAAGAGTCCAAACTCCAGGACCTGGATAATATATGCATCAATCTCATCTGAATCTCAAAGCTACTACTATCAGTTCAAAGCGAATGCCTACTGCAGCCGATTCTGCTCCTGGTCCTGGACATTATGATCCTTCAACTGATTTCACCAAACGTTCAGTCCCTGGTGGAAGAGTGGGAACTGCCAAACAAAGATAAGTCTTTGATGCACATTACACTCCAGGACCTGGACATTATTAGTCTTAGAGTGCAACCAAGAGAAGACCTCCCAGCCATAAAATTGGATCAGAGTAGAGAAGGCTTGTCAATTAACAAGAAGTTCCAGGTCCTGGAACCTATGACATCAGCAGAGATGGAGGAAGCAAAGGATATACTCTTAGACCAAAATACACTGATAGATTACCAGATGGAACTCCAGGTCCCTTGGATTACTATCCAAATGTCTCATAAACCAAATCCAGACCTATGTCTTGCAGAGTTGGCACTGAAGCTAGAGAGAAAAGCAAACTCAACGATAATCCTGCTCCTAATCATTATCAACTCAATTAAACCAATCCAGGACCAAAATTCCCGTAATTATGAAAACTATTATTTCATTTAGATTCGGATCGGAATCAAGAGTGACTGATAGAAATGATGTTGGACCAGGACCTGGGTAATATAACATTCCACCTTATTTTGCAAATGTACCCAATTACCTCATCCCAAATAAAAGTCATTTAGATTTGTGATATATATCTATTATATATGTAATATCATTCAACCCAAGAAGTTTATCACAGTCAAAAACAGCACAACCATAGCTGCCAAATATTCCCAAAAGGCTCTCTCATTCGAAATTTCCATGTATCTAGTTTCAGGATTTAGTTATTTTCTTAAACAAACTAATTATCACATTTTAATGCTTACTATTAATTATCATAGCTCCTGCTGATGCAAATATCCCTGATAGAAATGAATTTCTAGGAAAATCACCTACCAATGCACAATAAAATAATTGAATTATGACTAATATAAAGCAATACAAAGAAAAGGCATCCATTATTTTCAATTTTTAAGGAGTCTTCGCTGAATATTATTACCAAAATGAAGCTGCTATTCCAATTAAAGAGTTTTCATCAACTAATTTAGTATCAGACATGGATTTATAATTAAATTAATAATATTAAAAATGAATTTATTTCATCAAAAAGAGATAGAATTCAATTTATAGTTACTAAGAAGAACAAAAATGAACTATTAGAGTTAGAAAAATATGTTATTTAATATGGAGAATGAAGAGAAATAATTATAAGATATTCATTAAGATCATGTCTGCTTTATATAAAATGATTATAATATATTATTAATAAAGAACAATTAATCATTACTTCCTACATCTCCAAAATATTACTTTATGATGTAAAACTGTACTTACCTAATTTTACTCAGTTGATTTCCTAAACGTACTTTCTATGATATTTTAGCTTGACCCTGTAAAAAAGAATGAATTTTCTATATTACAAGAGAGTAATCACTTAATTGAAGTCAAAGTCTTGGATTGCTCTTTCGAAAAGGAGAATATCAATTTATTTGTAAGATCACCAATAACGAAAAAACGTCAATGATAAGGATATTACTAAAAATACATTTTAAAATGAACATCTATAAATAATAAGACTAATCGTTTTAGTAGTTTTAAATAGAGGAAGAATTCATTTTTAGGTTAAAATATAGTGATTATATTTTTAGGTTAATTTGAAAATAGTTAACCAACGACTAATGGGATTTCGATTTAAATTTGAGTATTTTAATAAATATATATTTTTCTTATGGATCACTTATCTTAAAGGCAATTACTATAATTATTGTATGAAAAGGATTGTTATATTTAAGCACTTGAATAGTAGTTAGAATTTAGTAGACAAGAAGTTTAATTGCTTAAAAGTCAAAAATAATCAATATTTATTCAAAATGTCTCCTCTGATGAAGATTGCAATATAGATGAGAATTCAGAACCTGCAATTAGCGATAGCAGAGTGGAATAATTTTAGAGTTCAGGCTAGAAGATTAAATTAAAAGCTCCTCTTTAAAATAGCAACAATTTTAATATCTCTCAATTTAGACAATCTACTTAATAAGTAAGGCAAAAGGCTTTAGATTATTTTGATATATAAACTGCTACTACTAATAATGCAAGAGTTAACAATGAATAGTTGTTTGATGATTTATTCATTTTAGGATTAGGATAAGAACAATAAAATGAACCATAAGTGATTTATTCATACAATCAACTTAGTAAACATTTATAGTCAAGCTAGAAAATCAATAACAAATTCTCTCTATTTCCAAATTCATATTACCAGACGGATGCAAACCTATAGTTCTTCCTTTGGCTTTTAGTTTGGAAGACATCAACTTAATGATGAATCATAATTATCAGATAGATTCCCCCAATTGTTTTGTTATTCTGACCAAGTAAACTGAGAAACAATAATTAAAATATCATATTTGTTATCGTTACAATGATTTTACAGTTTTAAGCCCATTGTAGGTCAGATTTAGCAAAAGAGCAATTTGTTTTACAACCAGCAAATGTTTAGTTGACTTTTATCAGCAAATCCTAATTGTAATTTTATCTTAGTTAAAATCCATGAGAAGTAACCTTTATTCGAGAACAAACAACATTTCGTTAGCAGATTCAAATTACTTTGATAAGAATATTGCTTAAATATGTTTGAGGATATTATCACAGTTATCTTAAAAGAACTACCCAAATTTCATTACAATTAATAATCAAGAATTAAAAATAAGCGAAAATGATAATATTTAATGGGTATTGATATTTGAAATATTAGGGAATTCCACAATTATTTAAGAAATTAGATTCTTAAAGTTTGATTAAAATCTTTTTAAGTTGTTTAATTGAGAAATCAATTGTTTTTGTTAGCAAATCGCCTTATTTATCAACTGCAGCATGTTTACTGTGTTAAAAGTACTTACTTAAACCATTTGCATGGATTCATCCAATAATTAGTAACTTGCCTTTGGAAAATATTGCATATTTAGGAAGTCCTGTGCCAATAATTGCAGGCATAGAATGTGTAAGTATTCTTGTATAATCTAGAATTTCTCTATTCTATATAGTCAAGGGATTATTAATAAGTTTTAGAATGCTATTTTTATTAATTTGGATAGCAAATAATAGATATAATTTGGAAACACAGATTAAATTCCACTTTTATCAGCCGAATTAATGGCTCATCTTTTGGGAAGGTTAGATTCGTACTTTTAAAAATGTTAGTCAAATCATAGTAACTACAGTTAATGTCTGTAAATTTTTAATTAGTTGTTTCATGCAAGAGTAATAAGAAATATTCCAATAGAACCAATTAGATAGAATACTTATTAAACTTCAAAAGCTATTAATAAAGTATTACTAGATTATGAGAGAATAGCCTAAAAGACATTGTAAAATATGGGAACAGTAAATTCTGATCAAGTAATTTGGAAACAATTTTTTCAAACACAAATTTTTATTTAATTTATTGATTAATATTATCATTGAATTATAAAGACTAAATAATTTAATAAATTTATTAATTTTTCAAATTATAATAAAATATAAATTCAAAGTCCACATAGTTATCTAACGTCCTGAACAATGTATTAATGCATGAATTGAACAACCTAATCAATGGTGCAGTAATAACCACTTTCACACATTTTGGTTTTCAGTTAGACTTTGTTGAAGTAGATATAAACCATATTCCCTTTTATAATAAATTCCAATTCTGAGGCAAATGGTGTTAGATACTGCTCGTCAACTAAAACTGAAAGCATAGCAAATTAGTTGGATTCAGTACCAATATAGACACTAAACTATTCTTGAGAGTAAAATTATGAAATGATCCATTTAAATGGCTCTGTAAGAGAGGCTTAATGCTGAAACATCTCTGAATTTTGTCCAAAGTATTTGAGGAACTTAACAACATCTCCCATGTAATTATAGGTAGACAATGAGGGATTGGGAAAGAGGAATCCTTCAAATTAATTGCAAAATGTATCATCATAAATATCATCAACATCAGTTAAGGTAAGTGCACTTTTATCAATAGTTTTACTAGGATAGGCTTTTACCATAATTTCATACACTCCGTTTAGTTAATCCATTTGTTTAAATTCTTTTTCTTTGTTTTTGTATTGTTTGCTATTTTGAACATTGCTATTAATTGGTTTTAAATTGGGACACTGTTTTGTTTTATGACCTTGGAACATGAAATCTCCTGTGGTATCAAATATATCGTAATCGAGAGACAAGGGATCCGAGAAATCAGATTCTAAAATTTTTTAAAACTTCTTTTAACTCAAGACCCTGTTTGAGTAATATTCGCTAAAAAATCTATGTAGAATTTCTTTGTAGTTTTTAGGACACAATCCAATTATGAAACAAACAGTGGAAGAAGTACACCTAGCTGTTTTTGATGATTGAATCTCTAACATCTCATAAATGCAATTGCCTTAAGAGTCAAAAATTGATTATCTTTATTATTAAGTGCCAACCTCTATCAATTAATCGACTCCTTTCTGAGTTAAGATTTTAATGGGATTAGTCCACAGATAGAGTTGATCGAATTCAGTCCAAACTTGGGGATCTCGAGCTCCATGTCTTAGGATGAGGATTGATTTTGTGCAGAGAGACTAAAATATTATGGAGAATGCCAAAATGATTCTAAGCATTTAATTTTAATGATATATATAAGAAATACTGTTGTTTGTATATAAGTGAAGTAGATGATGTCATTTATTTTTGTTTAATTTATTGAACAAATAAAATATAAAAATCTTACATTCATCAATAGAATTTGATATTAAATATATTTTAACTTGAATTTAATTAAGGGAAGCATGTAAATGGTACTGTCTCTCTCTAGAAGTGGTGTAACAAATGACTTATATAATAAGATTTTAGTTAACATAATTTAATATTCTTTGAATAACAGATTAAATTATTTATAACATGAGTTCAAATGCAACTGCTGAGAGACTAAAACATGTTTAAGAATTGAGGAAGGCTCACTTTCACTTTGGATTTGATGAGGACACAAACCATCAATCCGTGGCCAAACAACCCATGCCAATGTAGAAGGCAGCCAAAGTGAGACCAATGACATCTGTTGTGGAGAAGGATTAGAAGTTAGAATAACTGCAACCGTAGTAGCCCATACAACCTCCTAAACTACAATAGAATCATTTTCACTTGGGAGATGACAAACCTAAATTGGAGTCCATATAAAAATCTGACTATTAAAGACCCTAAAGTGCAGCTGTTGCTAAATTGAGCGATGAGACAAAAAAAGATTTGAGATCTCATCATTTCCAACTAGGTTATCACGATTACAATAAGCCAACTGAATACGAATAGAATTTTGCAGATCAAGGCAAAAACAATTTCAAGAAGGCTGATAATGCAGATTTACGTAAACATCATCACGACTTTGGGGACACGAATAATTACTACTCCTCAATGTACGATACTGTGCATAACAAACAATATGACAAGGCTTTATTAGGACAGGGATACTCAAAAGAAAGAATGGCAGAAATGAATGTTCAATTAAGAAAAACCAATTTGGTGATGGGAAGAGATGGCAATGGTTACACAACTCAGAATTAAGCTATATATGGTAAACCCTAGGCGTAAGTGAACAATTTTCAAGACAAAACCTAACAATTAGTTAGAAATACACACATAACTATGGGTACAGACAGAGTCGAATACACAAGTTAAGCTAAGGCTTCTCATGTAGGCAATCAAGGTGATAGATCCATATTAAATGAGGCACAATTAAAAGACTTGAGAGCTACTCATTTTCAAGTAGGAAATGAATAAGCTGTCAACTATCAATCAGCTTACAGATCTTAGTTCTCAGATAGAAAAGGACAATAAGAATAGGTTAGGAATCCCATAATTTTTCAATCAAATTCCATTTTGATCTTAAAGATGAAGTTGTCGAGACCTACCGTATAAGAACATTATAAAAGCACATATAATCAATAATTTGATGGATAAAAGGCTGAGAAAGTTAATCCAATAGTGGATAATTCCAAGAATATCATGATTGGAAATGATAAATTGAGTTATTAGAGTGAGGCTTAAGCTAGGTTCAGAGATTTTCATTCGAAGCCAGGAAAATTGCAGGAAGAAGTCTAAGCTGAGTTAAGGAAACATCACTTTAAGTTTGGAACTGATGAAGACACAACTGAATCAGTGGCAAAGGCATAATTCAAGAATCCTCATGGACAACCAAGTAAAATGGATGCAGAAATGAAAAAAGTAAGTTTATTGTTCATACATCTTTTAGGATTTGAGAACACATCACTTTTAATTAGGATATTGTAGAAATGACTATTAAACCCATCAAAAAGAATTTGGATCAAAACAAGGACCTCCAAATAAGTTACCTCCAGAGATGGCATAAAGGGTCAGATAGAGTTCCTATTAGAATTGATTATATATTGTCATATCATCGATTTTAGTTATAATGAAGGTGATTCTAAATAATTATTATGAATAATTCATAAATCACTGTTTTTAATGTCTTCTTCAGGAAGTTAGATTTTCTTTAGAACTTCTCGTTTTATAAGAAGCTAGATGAAGGGAAGAAGCAAAGACTAGTTTCTGTTTGGAGAAGAGTGTTTCTGGCATCTTATTTTATCGGCATTATGAGATCCTTTCAGAATAGAGTTAAGATTTATGGAGCAATTAGACAAGATGATCATATGGATTTGATTGAGGATGAGGTTTTTAAATCAAATCAAGAAGAAAAGAAGGTATATGTATTTTACCCAGATGAATAATTTAAAACAGTTTTGGAATATGTTATTGATATTTTTATTATTGGCAACAGCAGTCATTACACCATTTAAAGTGTGCTTTGTATGAAATTACATTTACTATTAATAGATTGATTCTGGAAATGAAGGATTTTGGTTTTGGGTAGATGTTATATTTGATGTTTTGTTCTTTGCAGATATAATCATAAACTTTTTGAGTGCATTCTATGATGAGGAACAGAAAATTGTTGACAATTATAGAATGATAGCCAAATAATATTTATATGGATGGTTTACAGTTGATGTTATTGCAGTTTTACCAATTACCTATTTCCTCGATGACCAGACTGATACTGCAGCGCTTAGATACAATAAATTGCTAAGATTAATTCGATTGCCTCGTTTATATAGGTTAGTTCGTTTATTAAAGATTTCAAAAGCTAATTTGAATATTAAAAACAAAACATAAGCAGCCCGAATCCTCTCTTATTTAGGAATCAATGAAGGTATCATCAAGGGACTGATTCTCTTGGGCAAAATTTTATTGATCAATCATCTCATTGCCTGCTTTTGGTATTTCATTGCAAAATTTAATGAATTCGATCCAAACACCTGGGTCACTTAAGCACATCTTGAAGATGCCACTCTCTATAATAAATACATAGCTGCTTTTGAATGGAGTCTGTAGACTCTCACTACTGTAGGCTATGGTGATATTAAGGCTACTACAATCGAAGAAAGAGTGTTTGCTATAATTTGGATGATATTTGGTACTGGATTCTTTTCTTATACTTTGGGAAAATTGTCATCTATTTTGGAAAATGTAGATAAAAAATGGGTTGATTTTGAGAGAAGAATGCATTTGTTCAATGATTTCTCAGTCAGAGTTAAATTACCTTATGCTCTAAAATGCAAAGTACATAAGTACTATAGAAATAACTATCTAAAAAATGTGTATTCATCTCTCGAACCTAAAAAGTTGATATAGGAACTACCATCATAAATTCGTAATGAATTGTTGATGATTTGTTATAAATATTTGATTGATAGTGTCTCATTACTTAAGATCGATAAGAATTTCACAGCTACTATTTTACCTCATCTCAATTTCTTAGAAGTCCATCCTGGAGAAATCATATACAGACAGGATGATCCTCCAACCGACATATATTTTATCGAAAAAGGGAAAGTCAATTTTGTTACTCATGACAAATATACTTTAATTACCCTTTTGGAAGCCTCATTTTTTGGTGAAATAGAAGCATTTGAAGACATTAATAGAGAGTATTTTGCCATAGCCAAAGAACCTACTAATTTGTACATTTTATCAATTATTTAGATTCTTCTGTTCATATGATATTTTTAGAAATCTCCTGAAGGAATTTCCTACAGTGGCTTCTGAAGTCAAGATCATTTACGATAAAAGAAAATCAAAATATAAAACTTGCTTATATATGATTGAATTGTAAAGAAAACGAAATTCTGGATCTGACCCCAAAGAAGTATTCATCTACTTATATTTAGGAATTACAAAACAGTACTTAGTATTATTTAGGGCTAATTGCTCAATATGAAGAGGAGTAGAATAAAATGAACTCAACTAAAGGTTTGGTTAACACAAAGAAGAAAAGTGTGCTCGATTAATTTTCTTTTAAAAAGAAATAATAAAAAATGTCTGTGTTTCAAACACTGAAATGAAATATAATTAAATAATATATAATTAAATTATGAAACAGCAAAAAAAATTAGTGCTACATTTTGATTTGAATAAAACTATTCTTTTGGCAGATTCCAAATATACAAATCAAACCAAAGAAGAATGTGTATGGAAAGAAATCTTAAGTTTTAGTTACAAGAAATCCTTGTTGGATATGCATGGGGTAAATTAGAGTAGAGAGATGAGAAATCCCCAGTCCTATGGAAATTATTAACAAACAACTTCACTCCAATCAGACCTAGTGAAGATATGATCTCTTATAAGGAATACATATGTGAATAGTTTCCACTGAAAACCGAAGGAGATCCAGATGATATTACAGAATATAATAATAGTGCAATGTAATATAGATTAATAATTTATACTAGAGAATAACGCAAATAATTATATTTTCAGTTTGTCAAATTAGGGTAACCATGTATGAAGTTGAAACCGGAATATGACAGGATTGTTAAATTGATTGTATAGTGTTCATTATTAGCATACATTAGACTTTGCCAAAGGCTGTGATTGAAGAATTAAAGCAATAAGCTGAGGAATTTGGTTTCTTGAATGAAGATGAGGTTAAGTAAAGAAATTTAACTTAATTGTTATCGGACAAAGATATGCTAAATAATTTATTTTCAGATAATAAATATTAATTGTTACCTACATTTTATAAGACAATAATCAATTTGAAAAAGTAGAAGAGAGAATTTGCAGTAGTATTTCGACCATTTGGAACAGATCCAAAAAACATATTGAGAGAGTTTAATAAATTTTGTTTAGGAGAACATCCATGTTTTAGTGGTAGAAACAATACTCCCATAGTTAAATTTGACGGATCAAAAGGGACTAAGAGTTATATAATATTGGATAAACAATGTGCCTTAGTTTATAGACAATAGAAATAATTAGTGACAGGAACATTGAGAAGAACTGATAAATAACAATTGGAAGATGGATACGAAAAGGAATTGGAAGAAGAATAAGTCTAAATCTACAATGAAACACAAATGCTTTTAAAGATTACTGAATCATTGAAGGAGAGTTGTGCTTTGTGCTATGTTGATGATTATCACTTTTATTAAGCCTAACCAAATGAATAGAATGCTAAATAATTGTATGTTGATTAATAAGATCCTGATACACTTCACATATTTTTTGATGATGGAATTCAAGAGTAATTTATATTTAATAAAATATAGAAATGAAAATAACTTAGTTTAAGTGACAGACTGTGTGACATTGGAAAATCTAAGTAGAAAGAAGTGTTTGAATAAGTACTTAGTACATGTGGACATTTTGGATGTTATTAAAGATCCTGATTACTTCATAAAACAAATTGAAATATGTGAAAGAAACAGAAACGAAGAAATTGAAAGAATAGAAAAAGGAATCCCTGAAGAATAGGCTGAAATACCCAAGAAGAGTGATTGGGAATTGTTGGAAGAATGCTCTGATGCCGATTACTTACGTAAGACAATCCTGCCATTGTTAATGCCTGCTTTACAATTGGTAGACATAGAGAGACCCAAAGATCCTCTTGAGTTTATAGCCATGTATTGTTTGAAGAACAAAGAGATGGTGAAGATCCCATAGCCCCCTGAATAATAAGAATGAAATAATTCTAATTTTATATTATTATAGAAAATCAAAGCAATTTAATTACAATATATTTGTTACCACTAATTTTAATTTTAGTTAAGGTATTGAAATATTGGCATTCGTACTTTCTTAAGTTTAGTTTGTCATCAATGCTCAATAAGGCTTCATCTAAATTGAGGACAATAAGAAAGGTGAAATTAGTGTTGTCAATAAGTGATTCCCCTTGCAATATGCACATCTCATAATATTTCTCATTTCTTATTATTTAGTTATGCTTGTAAAGTTATTAGCAAGTATCCCTTTGGACATCAATATTTTAGATGAAAATTTATAGTATTTCTGAAACATCCTAAGAGTTATTGCTGTCTCGGTGATATGAATTGTCATTTCCACAAATATATTAAACAGCATCTCCTTCTTTGAATGATTAATTTTCTGAGATGGAGCTAAACAATAATCTTGAGATGATACTTATCTTGTCTGTATTGCCCCTTTAAGATGTAAGTGATGATGTCATTTTGAGGATGAGTTGCTTATTTTAATTGTTCTGCAGGGGGCAATCTCCAGATGACTATGCTGATTGGCAATTAATGTCTGGGATCGCAGTATTCTCCAAAATTAAACAAATATCTAGCCTCAAAACCGCACCTTTGATACAACTATGGCCTCAATGTGAATTGAGTATGCACAAATTCTTATATAAAGTTTTAGAGCATAAATTAATATTGTTTAGTTAGTCGATGTGAATTGAATATATACATATATTACACGTGAAAATTCAGTTATTTAATTGGTAACGGAACTGGCATTTGACGCATTCATAGAATACAGTGGATCCTTCATCGGCTGATCTTAATTGTGCGGTTGAGAAGTAGGCTTCCTCATGGCTACATTTGGGACAGACTTGCTCAATAACAGCTCTATGCGATTGATCGGAGAGTTTAGACTCTTGGGGTTGATTGGATAGCCATGATTTAGGTTCCATTTTGATGGTTGAAATGATGTATTTAGGTTGGTAATCTGTGATGGAACACTAATTGCATATACGTGATTGAATACTTTGTATCCGCAACGGTTGCACTCTATTATGTCCATGACTTCTGGAAGTTCTAACATAAAATGACATTGGGGACAAAAGTCAGCTGCGCTATCGAGATTCATTAATTATATTTTATTTGTGCTTTATATTGAATGAAAGGACCGGTAAATATGATCATTCTTAAGGTAGTTTCTTTGGGGATTTGTGTATAAATCACTTTTCAGATTCAGAAGTAAGTATTACTCATAATTCTCAAGAACCGACATTTAAGTTTCTTTAAAGTCCATTTCAATTGAACAAAGAGGATCTCATTAGGAAATCTGCCAACATCCCAGATTATTAATTCGATTTCTCGCCTTTCATCCACGCAGACTCAACATTCCTAGTCAATTAATAAAACATTCAGACCCTGCGTTTACTACAGAAGGACTTCGCTTCTGATCCTCAAAATCCTGAAAAAACATTCAACTATGTTAGATAATTAAATCGCATGCAAATGTACGAGGAGGTAGTTTAAATATTCAAACAAGCAGGTATCATGTATGGGTTATAACTAATAGATTTCAGGGAAGGCGCGACGCCTAAATAATTTTAGCAATTGCAAGAACAATATGGGATTGCTATAACTAACCAGAAATCTAACTTGTATGCTGACAAGCGTAAATCATTGATTTTGCCAGGGGTAATCCAATTACTTATAACAGCTGCAATAATATATCAATTATTTTACTATTTTCAGCCAAATCAAACAAAGCCTAAGAATGAAAAAGCATAAAGTGAGAATTCTGATTAGGGAGTAGGTAGAATGGATCGATTTTATAACATATTGCGAAACAATCAGAGTGTTCAAGAGGAGAGAAATATTCCTACTCGTTTTAATGATGTGTTGGGAATAGATGAATTCAAAGAAGAGTTGGAGGAGATAGTTGAATTTTTGAAGAATCCTAAAAAATATACTGACTCAGGAGCTAAACTACCAAAAGGCATTCTATTAGTTGGACCTCCAGGAACAGGGAAGACTCTTTTGGCAAGAGCATTGGCTGGTGAAGCTGGATGCGCCTTTTTTTACAAATCTGGATCTGAATTTGATGAGATGTTTGTTGGTGTTGGAGCTTCAAGAGTCAGAGAAATATTTAAAGCAGCGAGGGCTAAGGCTCCTTCAATTATCTTCATAGATGAAATAGACAGTATAGGAGGGAGAAGAAGAGCTTAGGATCCAGGGTATTCAAGAGATACTATAAACTAAATTCTTACAGAGATGGATGGATTCAAATAGACTGAGAGTGTCATTGTGATAGGAGCCACCAATTTTGAATAAGTATTATAAAATTAGTAGAGTGATAGGTTTTAGACCCAGCATTAAAACGACCAGGGAGATTCGATAAGATGATTCATGTTCCATTGCCTGATGTAAAAGGAAGAGAATAAATATTTTCTTATTATTTAAATAAGATTAAATTTGAAGAAAAGAAAGTCTTGCCTTCAAACTTGGCCAGATAAACTAGTGGATTCAGTGGTGCTGATATTCAGAATATGGTCAATGTAGCTATTTTGAATGCAATCAAATACGACAGATAAATAGCTACAACTGAAGATTTTGAGTTTGCAATCGATAGAATATCAATGGGAATAGGAAGAAAGAATATGCATGTGAGTGATAAGGAGAAATTGATGACAGCTTATCATGAGGGTGGACATGCCCTCACTAGTTTATTAACAGTTGGAGCTATGCCATTACATAAAGTAACGATATTGCCTAGAGGAGGAGCCTTGGGATTTGTAAATATTTGTTTAGTATTCTCTAATAGACAGCAATGCTACCAGAAAAAGATCAATTGAACTATACAAGGAGGGGAATTATCGCCTCAATTGATGTGGCCATGGGAGGGCGAGCAGCAGAAGATCTGTTTCTTGGAAGGGATGATATTACGAGTGGATGCAGCAATGACTTGGCAAAAGCAACAGATTTGGCTTATATGTTTGTGAAGTAATTGGGAATGGATGATAAGATTTCCTTGATTTCTATTCAAGGGGACAGAGTCAAAACTAGTGATTAGTTTGATTATATGGTTGATATGGAGGTAAAGAAGATTCTGGAGGTATATCTTATGTTTAGCACAAGGAATCTTATAACCGAGTGAAGACATTGTTGAAATCAAATGAAAATAAACTTAAAGCGTTGGCCACTGAGTTGGTCAAGAAGGAGACCTTGTCTGCTGAAGAAATCAGAAAGCTTTTGCAAATCAAATGATTCATACATTTATATAATTATTTTTAATTAACGTGATACATAAATATAAAAATAAATAATTAATGGAAGCAGAAGATACTCATTCTGAGGGAGAAAATGTTATGCACCAAGACTCCTTGTTTAGAGATGAGGAGAAAATGGAAGAATCTGCTAATGTGGCTTACTTGCTTACTCTTGGCATTCTTTTGGGACTTGCTTTGAGAGAGGTGAACAAAAAAACAAAGTAAACAAGATTATGATGTAGATTCCCTTATTCTCCAATGGTCCTGTCTTGTGGGTTATTGATTGGTTTGTTGTAAAGCTCACTTGGATATTTAGGAGAAAGTGCAAGTATACTAAGTCATATGCATCCACATTTAATTGTCTATGTTTTTATTCCTGTGTTGCTTTTCGAATCAGCATTCAACTGCGATTGGTATGTATTCAAATACTAAATGGTAAATATCTTACTTCTGGCAGGACCTGGAGTGGGTTGGGTAAATATCTATTTATAAGCTTTAGGGTGCCATACTTTTAGGAATTGTATTCAAATTGTTCCTCTTTTATAGTGATGAAGACATGAATTGGTATTAGGCATTCACCCTTGGTTCAGTGCTCTCGGCCACTGATCCTGTGGCAGTTGTTGCCTTGTTGAAGGAGTTGGGAGCCAGTGCAGCATTCAACCACCTTATTGAAGGAGAAGCATTACTAAATGATGGAGTAGCTATGGTCTTTTTCATATTCTTCAATAAATTATCCAAGGCAGCTGCAGGTATCGGAGGTGGAGTAACCTTTGGCGGAGTTATATTGAATTTCTGTAGAAATTCCATTGTAGGTCCAGTTCTTGGAGTTGTTGTTGGATTCTTCGGAGCATTGTGGGCAAGAAGAATAGTAGGAGATGACGTTGAAGTAGGTTGGTTGACATTTGTATTTACTTATCTCACTTTCTATTGGGCTGAATTTTGTTTCTTCAAGACTAGTGGATTGCTTGCTGTTGTATCATTAGGTTTGTTTTGGAGTGCCTTTGGTAAAACTAGAATTCGATCAGAAAGCGAACACGCAGTTCATACTGTTTGGAGTTTTGTTTAGTATGCATGTGACACCACAGTGTTTTTGTTGGTTGGAATGATAGTGGGAACCGAAGTTATTGAAGAAAGATATATTTATACTTCTGATTACTTTAGGATGATAGTCTTCTATTTCTTCATGATCATCTGTAGATATCTTATGGTTATATCATTTTGGCCGTTACTTAAGAAATATGGATACCCTATGTCCTAACCTGAATTAATAGTCTTCGTTTACGGAGGTTTAAGAGGTGCTTTGGGATTGACTCTTTCTCTAATGGTTGGATGTGATCCCGATTTACCTCCAAGATTCAGACATTTATCTGTGTTCTTTACTGCTGGAATGGCTGCTCTAACGAATCTAGTTAATGGTACTACTTGCAAGGCACTTGTTAATTATCTGAATATGATTGAAAATCCTGTCATAAAGAAGAAAGTGTATAAACGTTATTTGACTGACATGATTGTGAATCAAGAGGACACCATTAAGGAATTAGAAGGCGATGAACATTATGCTATGGCTGATTGGAATTAAGTCAAGGCTCTCGTTGGATCTCAGGAATACCTTCAAGAGGTTGTCTAATTGGAAAATGAGATCAAACAGATTCAAGGTGGAAATATTAGCAGAATATCATTCGAAGGATTGACTGACTCAGAAACATTTGGAGAAGTTAGATACAGAGTCTTGAGAATCCTCAAGGGTCTCTATTATTCAAAATTTGAGCATGGTCAATGCGATGAAGATTCAGTCAGATTGCTTGTTGAGTCTAGTGATGTCGCTCTTGATCACACAGGTTCCATCCTCAACATCTGGGAATAATTGTTCCAAAGTTTCACCAGTTTCAGCAGCATCAAATACTTTTTCAAAGCCAAAGAGTGGACCTTCTTAGGTGGATATGCTCAATAGTATATCACCAAGCATCTGGGATTCGTGTATGATGTGACTACCACATTCATCTCATGCGCTTCTGAAGTCATCACCTTGTAATAGCATATGCCCATGAACAAGGGAGCAGTCAAATTAATTATGGATGAACTCAGGAATGACATCACTAAGGCTGAGATCTATTTGGGAAGTTTGAACGACACCTTCCCTGAAGTCATTAGAGCCATTCAAACCAAAAGAGCATCCCATACAGTTCTGATGCATTAAAGACACCATCTGGAAGAGAACCAAAAAAATGGATTGGTCGATGATAAGGAATTCAATTCTCTTAAGGCCAATATTGATGCTCGTTTAGTTGAACTTGAAAATCATTCCTTCGATTGGTAAATCCCAACCTTCCATGCATTCGCAATGGAGTTCCCTATTTTTACAGGAGTGCCCAAGGAAGAATTGGATACCATTGTCAAATCAACCTACGAAAAGAGGTATTAATAAGATGAAATTGTATACGAAAAAGGCATGACTTGTTAAAACATATACATTGTTTAAAAAGGTACCGTAGATGATGAGGTTGGCACACATATATTGAAAAAGGGATTGGGCTCTTTACTTTCATATGCTAATTTGATTGGAGATGGCAAATGCATGACCACTGCTAGAGCTGCATCTGAGACTGTCTTACATTCTCTAAATTTGAATGTGCTCAAGTCGTTGATGTCGAAGTCTGAAGTATTTGAATAAAAAATATACATAAATTCAATTGGTAAGCATTTGTTTAATTGAATAGAATACTTAATCAAATTGTTTGAATCTTAGGCAGGTCCATTGGCTTAGATGGAAGCAAAGAGATTGGGGTAGTTTTTGAGGTAGAAGACATAGTTCAAAAAGTTTGATGTTCATTCTAATGTGGAGTTTATGTTCGGAGGGTACATCATAAAAGGAGAAATCCAAAGTTGCATCTCAGATGATGGCGAAGGAATTGAAAGATACAGAGATTATTGGTATTATCAACATCACTACATTCATTAGCTATGTACCACCAAGAGAGAGTGATTTCACCGTTAATAAGCCTCTCATCTGTCTAGTTTTTGATGATGCTATTGATATCATCAAACAAGATAGGTTAGAACAGTTTAATTTAGAAAATCACGAGGAGATTGTGGAGGAGAGATTCTCAAGAATAGAAGTTTAACATCAACAATAGGAATTCTGATTAGTATTATAATATAAATGAATCGATTCATTATTTTCTAGTTCAAAAGGAGTTATTGATTCAATTATATCTAGAGATCCAATAAAAATAAACAATAATTTAATTAAATCATTCTTGTTATTGATATTTTTTGATATAATTTTTTATTGGCTCTATCTGATCTAATTTCTTTACTGGAATGAATGATAACATTAATCTATTTTGGTAAACTTCTTTTTGATTCTTTTATAGTCGAGGAATCCACATCAGAAAGTACAAGACTATAGATAACAATAAGAAGCTAAGGAATGTTGAAATAAACTGTAATTGTAGGTCTTCGAAATGGCTATTTAATGAACTTTGCAATATATTAGTCAGATAAATCTACAGCTGTTTCATGTACACCTTTGTGAAGATTCTATTTGAATTTAGGCCATCCTCGTTAAGCAGATTATAAGTATAATTTAATTTAGGGTCTGTCGATAGATTGTAAGTTAAATATGTGTATTCATACTATGGGTCAAAAGCTTTTAAGACAGATAAATAATATTTAATCGTCTCCAAGAATTTAGTCACTCCCAAAGATAATCCTTATAAAAGAATCCCCTAATCAAAATAGGAGCAAGAGCTTGATTCATCATAGGATTCGTCTATAATAAGACATGGATTCAGAATATAAATCTAATTGAAAGCCACCTTATAAACTTCATCCAAAATATCTGAGTTTTACTGATTCAACTGATGAGATTCAGCATCCATCTCATACAGTACATTCTACATATACGATAAGGCTGTGAAAGCGTTCAAATCCAAAATAACTTTGGATTGGTTCCAGAAGGCTTCTCTCATTATGTTGTCAATTAAACTGTATTAGGAAGCTGCTATTGATGTGATGTTCAGCAAAGGAGCCAATTATTCAGTCTAAGAAATTATTGTCTAAAAGTTAAATTATGATCAATTACATTGGTGGAAATGAAAGTATAAGAAAAAAAGAAAGCGTAGCATATCAAAACCATGGAGACATAAATAATGTTCTTCTTAACTTCTGTAGTTGAAAAGTTTTGCTTCTTCTTTTTCTTTTTATTAAAAGAAGACATATCGAAATGATCTTCTTCGACTTCTTATTCTTCCTCTATCTCATCCAATTGTTTATCCTCAGCTAGACGTAAGGCACTTAAAAATTCTTAACTATTCTTCACAAACTTCTTAACAGTCTTTTCATCTAATTCCATAAATAAAGATAAGATCTCTCGTAAATAATTTTAATGTTTATTCAAGAATATCTAGATGATACAGTATGTGAACACTGTCACAAACAATTGTGTTAATGAGAAATAGACTTATTGTTGATCCAATAGATCAGTCTAGTAAATAATATTGTAATAGTAATAATCTTGAGCCAGATGCTGATTCATTAGAACCGAATTAAAGAGGTTCTCACTAAAATAATAATAATCTTCATTCGAGTCATTAAAACTCGTTAAACTGCTTGAATTTAATGAAATCGCTTTAGATATTAGTTATTAAATCACCTATTCAAATAAGAAACTCTAGGTCTCTCCAGTAACTTATTTCATAGTAATCCTTGTATTTTTGAAAGCATTCTGATAATATTCATACTCTCCAACCAAATTAATTTCTTCATCCTATAAAGTTGTTTAATAATCCATAGTATAATTTAATTCTGTTGCGAGTTCTTATCTGTTAATAGTCTCAAAAACACCATGTACGGTTTATTAAGTAAAAGGTAAGATCTCAAAGTTAGTGAATTTAAGATCTTATAGATTGGACTGCATTTTAATGAAACTGCATAATCTGAGATTGTTAGCAATTAATAACTTTAAGGCTTGCACAATATTTTCTTAGGTTTGATTAAGCAATATAAACATTGCGATGGATACTATTAGAACAGATAAGAATAACAAACTGATACATATTCCTAATTTTAACATAATTAAAGGTAGTTTAGAATTATTGATTACTTTGATTAATCCAGTTCTGGAAGATATTTACAAACTTCTCTATTCAACTTTAGTCTATTTATCCAATTCGTTTTCATCTTCTCCATTTAATTTATTTTATTTTTTCTCAGAAAACTCGCTCTCATCCATTGAATCCTCTTCGATTTCAATAATTTTATTGTCAAAATATCTCATCGTCTTAATATCAGCTCCGTATATTCTCTATTTTAATAAGGAATGTTTGGATTAAGAATATACTTTCTTACTACTTGTATTGCTATGTTGGCTAAATAAGTATAATTTTTAAGGTTCTTCCCAAATAATACTTTTGTCAATCAAAGAGTCATTATTTGTGTGATCAAGATCTGCATTTTCCACTAAAAATAGAAATGAAATGATTACATTGATAGGTTTTGGAAGCAACATAAAATTTAAATACTTTAGAGAGTTTCTTATTCTTAACCAATAAAGGGTATTGGATTATGTCAGTATTGTATTATTCCAATTTAACAATATAGCCATAAATCTGATATAAATCATCATTTTGATTAGCATAGGGTGTTTCAATAAGGAAGAGAGAACAATTAAATGTTTTATCTTCAACTCCATCAAAGGAATCGTCTTTTGATAAGGATCCTCTTGAGGAAGTGAACAGGAATTAATAGTTTATAAGTGTTGGTTTACTGATGTAGTCTTCTCTATTCAACAATAATTCAGGAAAGAATTTCTGGACGTTGAAATCATTCAAGTGAAGGAATTTCTAATCCCATTTCAATATTTGAAGGCATGAAGATGTAACATTCAAGATTTTTCCATGGATATCAGTTAATATATAGCATTTGGGTTTATAGTGAACATCCTGCCTCAATCTACTTGTCATGATATATCCATTGATGGTATTCATGATTTAGGATTGGGAATAACAAGGAATGATAAAGTTCTGCTTATTTTTGAGCATCATAAGTCTCTCATCAAATTTATTGATCTAATTGACATCAACAGACTGTTTTTCAAAGATGAAATCGACTAATTAAATATGGTAATCTACATAACTAATAATTAGATTAATTAATTTTACATGGATGGTAGTATAACATCTATATTACGATTGATTAAATCTGTTTTTGAGAAACCCAGTAAACTATAGGCTGCTTTATTTACATTCAAAATAACGGTTGGATGTCCTACCGATACTTACATCACAATTAGTGGATCTCCATTACTAGAGAGATCCTCAAAGAATTCATTTCCTTTGGTATTGTATTTTTATTTCTTAATCATCTGCAATAATAGATCCAAAGCAATTTACTCATCATGCACAATCATTTCGTAATATTTACTCAATAGTCTATAAGTATTAATCTCATAGGAGTCGATCTCTAAGATTTTATTCCATTACTGTTCTACCTTCTCCACTGACTTTATTATTTTCTATCCATGTTCATGTAACACTCTGAGATTTGGAACTTCTTCCTGCAATTGAGACCAAAAGTATAAATATTCCATACACGAGTCTTCAATTAAGTAATGAAGATTTTTGATTTCAGATTTTAGAGTTTTCTCAGTGATTATATCAACGTTCTTCTTGTTATTGCTATGCTATTATTATTGCTTCTAAATCTCCTCTTCTATGATTCTCTTGTATCTATAAATGAAGAATTATTGATCAAAACTTGGATCGCAACTTTCTGCCAAATTCAGTTGATTTAGTGCTTATTGCTTAAGTTACATCTTATCCAATAGAAAATACGCATATGATATTTTAAGATCTGAACATTCTGGGAATTGTTCTAAACCATCCAAATAACTTTAATTTACCAGTTAAATAATCTGTTACTTTCTATCTTTAAATACATTCACACTTTTGTTTTTCTTCTTATGATTCGACAATAAAACACAATCAGGTTTACTGCAAGATTATTTATGAAATTCTATGAAACCTGCCAGCAGTATCTACGACTTTTAATTAGTTTCACTTTGAGTGTTCAATGCTAAAATGTATGTGCAAATCTCAACAGTTTCTATTCCATTTTCTGTGGATTTCATACAGGCAGTGACCAAATCTACATAGCTTAACTCCTTCATTGCCAAAATTGCAAATATGAATGGAACACCAAATAGCCAAATTGTGAATGTCTTTGATATAAATTATCCTTCCAAAGTGTAAGCATACAGCATCATAAACTAAGTCCAAAAATTGATTCCTGCTGTTATTGACCATATCTTTTATATATTTGAATTGTAAAAGGGACAGTGATTGTTGACTTTATAGAAGAATACATATGAAGTAGACAATTAAACCAAGATCACTATTACAGTAAATTTTGGTTCTTGCAAAGTTGAATATGCGGCCAGAGACATTATTACAAACAAATAATAAAAGAGCATTGTTTGGCCTTGTCTTTATGCTAGTGCATTCTATTCAACTTCTTTGGATTCTATGCATATCTAGGCAAATATGATCACCAGAATCAAGTATTCAACGGATGTAAGAATTGCAATTACTGCATGCAATTCATACTCACCAACCCAACATTATTGACTTGAAATATATCTCATCATGACAATGCCACTATCATCTGATTCACATGATAAATACTATTGTTTAGTTAATTTAATACTCCAACTAAAATCCTTGAAATTGGTTCGAAACCTATTGTCATTAGTATTGGTAAAGTTACTCTTAATATTTGATATGGAATCGATGTCGCTGTGTGATTATTCTCCAAAACTGCTAAAAGGACAATCAATATGACTGTAATCTAAACTATTGCCACACATATGTAAAACACAAGTAAATATATAGTGAAGCTTGTATTTTCTGCATATTTCATTAAAGTAAAAAATCTATTTTCAACCAATATTTATACTCCAAAATGTAATTTACCCATTTTGTCGAATTTTCAGAACTCCAAACATATCGGATCTATTCTTGAAATGAAAAATAAAGAAGCTATGCCATTTATATAATAGTTGATATAATTGCTACGTTTAGAGGATACTATTGTCTCTTCAATATTAAATACACTACACTGTACTAAATCAATGATTTTAATACTTAAATAACTTATATTTAGTATTGTTTATTAGTTTTTTTAGTACTTCAGATTCAGCTTCCATTATTTAATTAAAATCAAAATTTATTTATACACCACTTTTTCAGAATTTCAAATATAATCCTAAAAGTTAATCTATTTTCAGAATTGTTTAATAAAGTCATAAACGCAAACACCATATCCATAATTAATTTCATTTATTATACATTTATAATATCTCAAAAATCAAATCATCCCTTGCTGTTTCAGATCTAACACGATTTGCTTCGACCTATTTGTATTGTTATAAATATACATATTCAGCATTCTTGGAGTCAGAAATGCCAGCACACCTCTTATCTGAATTAAGTTCTATATCTAATAACGGCAAGTAGGTATCCAAATCATAGTGATAACTATCAATATCATGAAGCAAAAGCATGTGAAAAGGATTGTTTTCCTTATTTCCAGTCCCTAAAACGTCGAAGTAATGTTGGAGGACAAAGCTTAATTTAAATACCTCTAGGCTGCTCTCAAGTATCTTTATTACATCGTTCGAATATCTAAACCTCGTTTTGTATTCAGTAGATTTAATGCATAATTTATCAATTTGACATCACTAAAATTGTATTCCAAATTATAATTTTAAAGTTCATCAAATTATTGATAACTTTAGAAGAAAGTTCTTAAATCTTCAATATATTTTATAATTCCAATTGATAGTCCCTCTATTAAGATCCCTTCTTCAAAATTCTCGCATTCCACTAATGATTGACTCTTATATAGTTTTAAGCAAGGATTCATGAAATAAATCTCATTAAAAGCAATTTAATACTCTAATTCCAACAGATTTTGATATTTGTTATTGATTTCCACTAAATCAGCATTTAAATTATACAAGAGTTCAAGATATCCAAATACAGCTGCCTTGTTATCAGGAGTGTTTAAGATACTGATGTTAGGATTGAAAAACAATTCTCTAATAAAGTTATCCCCCAACCTATAATAACTTTCAACTATAGAAGTCTAATTAATTATAGGCATCAACTAATTATATTCATCTGAGACGATTTTGCTGTCTGTGAATGTGTAAATATAAAATAATTAGAAGAGGATAAAAATCAACACAGTTTTCACAAATTACTTTGATAATTGAGATCCTGAATATTTAAACTTTTTTATTTTTTTGTTTTGGACATTTTTTTTCTCTTTCTTATTCTCCTCATTCTCTATTTATAAATTATCTTTCTATGAAGTATAATTTAATTAATTACATCCTCTAAATCTTCAGATTGCAAAATAACTAAAAAATTTTCACAATTTCCAACCTATTCCTTGATGCTTGACTCTTTTAAAAATAACAAAGATTAAACAATCTAATTAGTTTCCTTTTAAATCTAATTCAAAAATAAAAGTATCAAAATAGTTAATGAAAACAACATGCAAGTATGTAATAGAAAATACAATATTTCACTATTAATTATGGTATCAACCAAGGTTTGTAAATATGACCAATAATAGGTTTCGGCTATTCTCCCATTCCATATTATATAATTTAAAGAATTATAAATAAAATAAAAGAAATCTGGCTTCGAATAATCAAATTACGATATATCACTATTTAATAATGCTTTTGTTTTAGATATCAACTACTCTATTGCTTCATTAAAGGTGAAATATGATACATTTCCATAAATGTCAACCATCACTATTATCTTTTCATAGTATTTAGAATTTAGTTATTTATACTAATCTGCAATATCCACTTTAATTGAAGATAAATCATTTTACACTGATTTTAGTGATTGTATTTCAAGTTCTAGCATTTCAAAATTTTGTTTCAATACCTAAGATGTATTTTATGTATTAACCACATAGTGTAAATTTATGGAGCGAATGTCTTATAGAATTGATTAAATCATGAATATATTTGACATTCTTTAATTAACTTGATTGATTAGGGGTAGATTGCTTAATAATTCTTATTCGTTTTGAACATTAAAAGTATAGGATAAGATTTGCAATAACAATAATACAAATAAAAGTGAGTGAATTACCCGACTTGACATTTTAATTTTAAATGACATTGGTTTCTCTTGTAATTCCTTTTTAATTAAACTCTTTTAAAAGAACTAAGATTAAAGAGTATCCCTCTAACTAAATATATCACTCTCTTGATTATCTTCAATTTCTTCCTCGTCATTTTGATCTTCTGCTTCCTTCTTCAGCTTTCCATCCAATACCAAACTATCTTCAATATCACAAATTTGATTTTCTATTAATCTCTTTATCCGAATTCCTTCACCATAGTTAGGTTTCATCAATGTCTTAAAATGTCTTGACATTCTCATACATCCCATTAACTTAGACAAATTTAAAGAATTTTCCATTATCAGAGTTTCATTATTCAAACTATCTAATTCATTGAATCTTATGTTTTCCACTTGAAATATTGAATATATATTACTTCTATAAGTCAAGGATCTTTGAGCAAACCTAAAAAATCCTATTATTTTTGGACCTGGACTTCTTATGGTATCTTATTGAATCAAGCATTCCTATTTGCATTGCAATTATGTCTTTATTTGTTCCAATCTTATCACTAAGCCATGTTTAAGATCTTATTCTTCTCGTAAACATTTATATTCAATATAATTAATGATACAGTTGAAATTTGTTTTTGGAATGTAAGAAGATGTTGAATGAATAGATTATTTTAATCTTTTACTATTCTTGAGCATTTATAAATGATCATTATAGGTTACACAACACCCGGACTTATGAAAAACTTAATTATTATTTTTGAGAATTCCTGGGAATAAATCTGAAATCAATATTTAATTAAGTGTTATTGATTATAGATCAATTCCTAAAAATGATATGCAGTTAGAGGACAAATCAGTTATATTTCCTTCTGGAGATGAAATTATATAGCATTGATTGTTCTATTGAAAACTGTAATCTAAAATGCCTAATAAAATTAATTCATTATGATGCACCTCCAATAACTTTACCTTTAGATGTACTGGAAGAATGTATTTGTTTTTCTTCTTGATGTAAACCTGACAAGATTTGATTAATTGCTAATTTTAATCTGATATTTTATGGATCAAATAATTTTCGATACATTAATTATGTTTGAATGCGTAGCTAATCAAATTAAATGAATTTTTTACATATCAGGCATTATTTCATTAAGAGTTCTATTTATCAAATCTGCTTTTGAATATCCTAGCAAACTGCAGAAGGACTTATTTATACTCATAATCTTTGACTCTTAACCAAGATGGGATTAAATCACAATGATTGGATCAGGCTATTTACTAATTTCTTCTATTTCTTCAATTTACAAACATTGAACTTCTTGGTTACTTAATTCAAATTATAATGTCTTAGAACTAAAGTCACTTAGAATTAGTTCTGTAAATTTTTAATAAATTTGCTTTAACTTTTTTGCTCTTCTATTCTATTAACTAACTCTGCTATAATCTTATTCTATTTCTTATCTTTTATTTAACAACAAATATCCAAGTTAGGTTAATTTATAAATATCTGGTATTTCATCAAGTAATTAATTCCAAAATTCAATAAACGTAATGGTAATTTTCTCCATTTTTTGATAAAATTCTGTCTCCATCTTGTGAAAGTTGGCTTCTGCAAAATGATCAAATTGTAATGTGGATTATGAATCAGTTAGAATTTCTTAAATTTACCTTTTGTAAAAGAACAATTAAAACTATTGTGCATACGATGTAACAAATTATTCTGAAATCGATATCTCTTATAGGGCTTGGGAATATTACTTTCTAGAATCAATTAAAAAGAAAACAAAGTTTAATCTCAAATCAATATCGTCAGGGAAGTGTCTTATTCCATCTTCAAAAATTTAGTTTATCAAATGGATTACAACATACTCTTAAAAATTTGTATTTGCCTTTAATTTTATCGTTGACGATACTTTTGAGTAACAGTCTGCTCTTTAACAAGATAATCTATGGATCTCTAAATAACTTTGCAATACTAATTCGGAAATTTGATTATTGTCCCAATTCTTCATAAGTTCCAGTAAATAAATGCATAATTATGAAATTTCAGTTCCATTTTTTGCTTTATAAAAATTAATTCTAAACAAATCAATTTGATTCGATTAAGATGATATTATTATTCCACAAATTAATGGAATGCCTAATATTAGAATTTTTAGACCATTTTTTAATAATTTCTCCTCCAAAACGAATGAGTATAGCATCATTAAAATTATCCAGAAATTTATGGCTGAAAAAATAGACATCATTTTTTAGATAATTTAATGGTGAAATGGTTTTTGTATATGTACTTTTTCAAAATAAATTATACTCAGTATGAAATACACTATTATTATTAACACTGTATATTATGGAGTAGGAATCATTTAATACACCATTATTTAAACAATTATATAGACTAATAAAGTAACTTATGCATGACTATTTTTCATTGCAATTGCATTCTTTTTTGAAAACTTCTATTAAAATAGAAAGTAGGAGATCAAAAGCGTAAAAAGAATTGTTATTATTAAACCAATAATTCCAATAATGGCATGTATTGTATAGTTAGATGTCCAGCACTCCTATTTAGTTTCAAACATCATAACAAATTTGCCTGACTTATCATATTGGCAGGCCAATAATCCAAATTGCATTCTAATTATAGGCCAATATCCGAAAGTTAATATTATATAAAGTAAATATTAGAGAATCGATAATGGTAATTTCTAAAAGCTCGAATTTCTAATATAATATATTAGTACTATGATCAAAATTATAGAAAAAATTACAACCCCAAGAGATAAATAAAAAACTAGTAGATACTTGTTAAATCCAATATTTTTTACATTAATTGTTATGGTAAAGTATCTAAAAATAAAATTACTAGTAAATACTTAAGCATCAAGTTAAATACATCAACTGTCGAATCATTCCAAATGTATTTGATCTTTAAACCAAAATTTAAATAACAATATTAACAAAATACAAAAAATGACGAAATTATCACAAAAAATTTTGAAGTTTAAAAGTCTTACAGAATTAAATACAAAATACTATTATACATACAACAATTACTTAAAGAAGTTGGTCTAAAGAGATTTGTTATTATTTTATTTAATTTTGTCGTACAACATTATCCTGTGTCACAATGATCTAAAACAAAAAATATTAATTATTTCTTATAAATAACTATTAAATAGTTAATTTCTTGTTAATGGAAAAAATAACATATATTTAATCAATTTTATATATTTATAAAATAACTGATTATGTTCTAATATTGCATATTTCAATGCGTTTAGGAAGATTAGTAAATTTTAGAAATGAGCTAAAATTAATCGTAGTAATTGACCATTTAATCTTGTGGAAAATCTTTTAATTTTTCAATTAAACTTTTGAAATAAGTTCTGATGTTATCATATTTGTAATATCTTATCTCCGCTACTATTGAATCCACAATTTAAACTTTTTCCTTTGAAAACTTACGACTTTTTAACTAGGTTATTATAAACTTCCAACTTTCACTTTGAAAAGAAATCTTTTCATCATAAATATATTATTTGAATTGTAATTACAATATTTCTTATATATCTTGAAAATCTTAAACACCACAACCATAGATGAGGTAATTTTTTAAGAGCCTATCAGAATAGTATTAATTCTAAGAATCACTTAATTTTTTTTCGATTTAAAATCCTAATCTCAAAACCATTTTTGTTTTATTTGAAATAGCATCAATCGCGGATAAAGCAGATATATATTGTCCCTTTTCATAATTTTCTTCAGCAATTTAGTATGACAATTTATCAGCTTTTTAATAAGATTCTGAAACTGCCGTTGAGTTTGATTTATCAGATTCATCAAATTTAATATATTATCCTTCTTATTATAGTTATTTTACAGCAGGATTTGATACATTAATAATTTATATTTATTCAATTGAAATTTATTATTGATTACTATTACTTTTTATAGTATGGTCGTGTTAGTTGTCATTTTGAGGATTACATTCAATAATTTTAATTGTTTTTTTGGTTTCCTTAAACGAATTTTATGCATCCGATTTTGTAGTACTTTATTAGTCATTTATTTGTTATGGAGGACTTACTATGTGTTAAGAATTCTTGATATTCATTTGTTAACTGGATTAATGAATACTTTTTTGTATTGATTCCTGTTTCTTAGATAAAGCGTATGCATCTTTTAGTAAGGAATGTGAATTCTTTAAGTTTCTTTCTAAAAAGGATATTGCATAATCTAAATTTTTTTTCTCATTTCCCTTTTTATATAATTTTAAATAGATTTTCCCTAAAAATTAATTTTCCATTCCAAATAACCCAATACAATATTTGGAAATATCACTAAAATTCTGTTATTTTTGTGAAAATATTTTGAAATTTTTATAATTCATTTATTGCATCTCATTAGGCACCTCATTAGTAGAAAATTTGATTATATCATTTTCTTTATTTTCAAGAGTATTGAATTATAGGGATGAAAAAAAACTCTGATAATCGAGTAAGTTCTTAACATCAAGATTAATAGTAAATTCAAAATTATACATCAAAGCATTCAGAAATAAAACATCAGATATCACAAAATTTTAAGCTTCTAAATTAGATTCAAACCTGCTTTTTGCAAATTAAATAACTTCTTAATTAAAATTTCTCTATTTATCTTTATAAAGAGCTTATAGCATTTCTTCTATCATTCTCATTTTATTCGACTTATATTCGTTTAAATTACTAATATAAAGAAATAAGGAACGAGCTGCTATCTCTGCAGTCACTATATTCCTATTAGTATTATTCTCTAATTTATTAGAAATATATCCCAAAAACTCAATATCTATTTTGAAAGCTATTAAATTATCTGATAATGTTTTTGAATCATAGATCTTGATCTCCATTTAATCAAACTGATAAGCAAAGCTATCACAGACCTTAAGTTTTTTTAATCTCTCATTATAATCTTCAATTTCTTAAAATCTCTTCTAGAGTTTTGCTATTTCACTCTATAGTTCCACCTCAAAGTACCATGTAACATCTTTTATAGAACTTTTTTCTCTTTTCTTTTTTTGTTTGTTTTATACCTCTGGAGATGGATTATATATTATTTTTTGTTTTAGTTTGAATCTGAAAATAAAATAGTATACAGTCTCCTAATTATTTTTCCACCCAAACTCAATTTGATTTTCTCCATTTTTGATTGCATTAATATTCACCCCAGCTTTATATACAAAATAGCCTTGATTATAAATATATTCTTCCTTAGTTAATCTTGATGTCGCCTGTGCTTTTTATATAGCCATAAATTCATCTTTATTCATATATTATATATATCCTTTATTGTAGGTCAATATTTTTGCTTTACCAACTCGAGTGTTTTGATTAATTTTTTATAGTTCGATTTTGACCCCATCAAGTAATTTTACCAACAACTTAGCCTTCTCATCCATCTCAAAACTTTATGACATAAAAATATTAATAATTAATAGATTCAAAAAAATCATTCTAAATTATTTTGATCATAAAGTCATTCGTTACCATTAAAGATAATAATGTTAGGATATTATATTTTAACTCTAACCATTTTTTTACTTCTTAACTGAAAACTATCAAGATAAATGCTCTATCTAATTACTATATTTTATATTTTTTTTGATCTATAATCAGAGCTTAATCGTTTTTCAAATATGTAATCAAAAATCAAGAGTGTAGGCTTAATAGAATATTTTTAAATTCTCAGACCCCAGCCAAAGTGAGTAATATATAGAACAATAACTATTTATAAATTATAATCCTAAATTTAGAAATTGATTTATCATTATTTCAACAAATATAAGATCTGATTCATAATAAAATAATGCTATAATCTATTAATTATTATTATATTTTAATTAAAAAATATTAGAAAAAGAAATCATATTTAATGCAAATAGAATTTAGTAGAAATCCAACTTAAACTTAAGATTTAGGAAATATAGATTAAGTTTGCTTTCATACTCGATAACTAAATTTTTAAATTGAAATATTTTAAATTCAAAATATATTTGCGCCAAATTTGCTAATAAATGAGCGTGTCTCCACCCAAATCTTAGTCACTTTCAGCTGATAGAAGAAAAACTTCGCTGTTTATGTACCCTTTCCCTAAGCCTCCAAGTGTTTCTCATTTACCACTCTTTAATATGACAATAAACAAAGAAAATGTTCAACCTAAAAAACAAAGTTGGAATACGTTTTAATAATCAAAATAAGCAACAACAGTGTCATAGAAGAAGAGACCATACCATTTTTTAGAGTTGGAGTCTTAGTAGGACCCAAAAGTAAAATATAAATTTCCAATCTTTACTGATAATCAGCTTGGCATAAAACTAGAATATTAACAATTACTCTAAGAAACATACGACAATGATGACGATATTAATACTAGAGAAAGTGTTATGCAATATTTTATTGAAGTGTGCAAGTAGGATTTAATTTAGGGGATGAAAGAAAACTCAACAATAAAAGACAAAGAAGGGTAATATAATATATTAAATAGGAGAAATCCCATTAAAAACTTTGCAGGATTGCAAAATAGACTGAAAGAATAATATACTTAGGTAGAAACTGATGCCGTATGACTTACTATTTTTGATATGATAATATTGATTTATTATTTGTTAAAATTTATATAAAAAATTATGAAAAAATCACATAGGTTAGTAAACACTTTTGAATAAGATTTAAATTAGTTAGAAACACCTCCTCATAAATCCATGATGACAAATTATGAAATTTTAATAAAAACGAAGAATTATTTAGATAAAGTATTTAATTAAAAGCTAGAAATATGTTCAATTCATACTCAAACAATATAGGGAATGAGTGTAACTGACAAAAAATCATTAGTGTTAGATGAATAGAGGAACTTGAGATCAAGAACTATAGATCACTTTCCATTAGATTTCAAGATTGACTCCTAATTAAGATCTGTTGGTGAAAAAAAAATCAAAGTTAAAAATTGTTCTCAAACTAAACTAAATTAAGTAGAAACACAAGGCACTCAAAAAACTACAAGAAGAGAAAGTAGAAGTAGTTTTTTTAAGAAGGGAATTTTAAAAAACCAAAGTTCAAAAAATGAATTATAGACAAGTCAAAAAAGAAGTATAAGTGTGCATTCAGGAAAGAGTGTAAGGTTTTGTTTGACCAACAATAATGTAAGATAATTAATGATGTTTGGAAAATGATTAGATTACTTTTAGTTTGCATATCTCAATATAAGAAAATTTTGACTCAAAATTCATCATCCTTAATACTTTCAGGTTATTTTTCTTCGAACAATGATTTTAAACCTTAGCCATCCATTCTTGAATCAAAAACAACAGCAAAATCATTTTGTTCAGAATATATATCAATTAATCTTCTTTTGTCTTTGGGCCAAATGGATGGGGACGGAAATAAAACATCAACAGAAAGTTATAGTGCATTATCAATCAGTTACTAAGCATATTCTTTCATGAAATCTGTACTTAAATCAAATTCTGTTGTAGGTTTGATGTCAATCAACCATGGTTTATATTGATTATCAATTAATATTTTAACTTAAAGTAACTAAGTCTTATTTAATGAATACTTCAAAATTGTGATCTTTGACTGGCATTTGAGTAAACACTGATCTAATATATTCACATATAATCATTTTTATTTCAGGAAGGATTTTATAATCATAATCCACTCTACAATCATCAAAATATTCTAAAATGGTTTTCATCTGAATCTTATCCGAATTATAGTTATCATTGAATTACTCATTTGATTTAAACAACATATCCTTCTCTAATGGGGAGAAATTTAATTAGGATTATTCCCCATAAAATTACTCAAATAAATATGCTCTCACTATCCCATTTATTTGGGCTATCAGTAAATAGAAGCATAAATCTAATTTTATTTATTGATATACAAACGATCTTATGTATTATTAGACAATAAAACTTTATTATTTTCTACTTGGCATCGAGTACTCTTTGTGAATAAAGTTATATACACTCTTAGTATTTTCACATAACTAAATTCTCTCTCCCTCATTCTGGCATTTCAAAACGATCCAAATCTCAGTTGAAGTTTTATAGTTTCTAATAAAATCATAGAAGGATTCTTCTCCTAAATTATTTACAATTATTGAAAAAGGAAAGAAATCGTTATCATTTTGATTTGTTAAAGTGCAATATTTTTAAAACCTACTAATCAAGTTCTTCTTTGTCCAAAATGGATCAATCACATCTATATGATTATGTATTTTTATATAAGGAGATAATAAACAAAGTTTTTGTTCAATTGCGAATTTCATTTGATCTTCCACACTATCACATATCTTTAAAATCTATTCAAAAGGTTGAAACTCGATTTTATCACTTATATGTCTAGTTCTTTATTTACTCAAAAAAGAACTAGAAGCTTAACAACTCCATAATAACTACACTTCCTCATCAGCCTCATCTGCTTCCTACCACCACCATCTATAGCTCAAGCATCTTTTCAAAATGCTTTCATTTTTACTATCCTAAATTCTATATTTTTATATTCTAATTGCTGATGGACGAATGTATATCGTATGCAAACATTGATTTTCAAAGATGCTTTTTTAAAAGTGTTTCAGCTTTCTCTGAATTGGGTCTTCCTGGATCTATGCTTGAGGCAAGTACATTGTTTTTTTTCTTTTCAATAATCTATTTTTCAATTTATCCAAAAACTCTTGTGGTCTTTAAATTTATGGTCTTTAGGGATAAATTAAAGATCTCTCCGTTTAAATTGGAGAAAGCAAATTATCTCTTTATTAATGGAATGGCTTCATCAAGTCTGTAACAGATTTTTCAACTTAAAAAGGATAGATATATTTCATATTTTTAAGGTAGTAAAAGTTGTGCACTGGAAAGTTTTTGGCTTAAGGAGATTTTTCAAGTTTTTTTAATTTGATCTTATTGAGCTTTAAATCATCTATTACATTCTCAAGGGCTTTCTTTTGGCTCTCAATATTTTTAATCGAGGTTGGAGATTATTAATTAAGAGTGTAAGGGGAATGCTACTTTATTGATCTTTTTCTACCACGAAGTCGAGCTAGGCTGTCTTCTTACTTTTAAATTTTATATTTCTAAAGATTTCCATATATATCGCATTGTGAGATTTCACGATAGCTAGAATTTAAAAATGTTTCTTTTCTTTGTCCAAATATAGAAGCTTTTTGAGTAGCTATTATTTTAAGAGTAGGTTAAAATGAGTTATTAGAAAATAAATATGAAGGAGATATTTATGTAGGTGAGAAGTCTTATCGTTTTATAGAGTCATTTTGAATTTGAGAGACATTGGAATTAGCGTCAGTATGAATATTTTGTATCGAAGGCATTTTGAGGTTCATTATTATAAAAATTAATTGTAATTAATAACAAATGATATCAAAATAATATTTATCAACAAATGTATCACAATTGACTGGTAACCTGCGTCCAATCAAGGATTTTGTTAAGATTTATAAAATTCTCAAATTAGAATTATGCTGCTTGAACAATCAATAATTTACTTTGTTATTTTATTACAGACGATAGATATTTATTAAATTAAACTAATTATTGCTCTAAAAATACAAGACTCAAAATCAACCTTTTTGTTGAGCTAATTTATGTTATTTAATTTATATTATATTATTATTTGAGAGTATAATATCTAGTTGATATCATATCATCCATCAATAATCTCTTATTAAATGAATCAATATTTTATCTATCAATAATCTCTTCATAGATGAATAAATAATTTTTAAATACTTGGATTAAGAAATTCGATAAGTTATGAATTAATTTACTAAAATTATTTTTAATTAGAAATCACTTTAATTTCATTCTTATTTTATAAAAATCAGAAATTTTAGTTTTGAAATTCACAATAAAGAATTTTATTATTTAGTAAATAAGAATAATTCAATTGATTATGTAATGCAATTATATTAACTAAGATCAAATGATCTGCTGTTTAATTATTAATTATAGACATCTATATCGAACACGCTGATGTAGCTCAGTCGGCAGAGCGGTTGGCTGTTAACCAACAGGTCGAAGGTTCAAACCCTTCCATTAGCGCTTTTTTCTTTTTTCATAATAGTTTTTAATATATTATAAATTTATAATTAATACATGTATTTTAGTAAACTAATACTAACAATTGCCTATTATCCTTTTAGATAATTTGAATTTTAAATTTATTAAGAATAGGATAGCATGGTTGAAAAATACATATAAAGTTAAATTATAATATGTTTATTATAAATATAAATATCAATTCAATCATTAATAAATAAGCTTTCTTTTAACCCTAATTTAAAATAATAAGGGGATCTAATTTACTTAAGAGAAAATTCGGTTGTTTATCGGGAGAGTATTAGTTTTGGTCTTGGCATTATTTCTTTAATTGACTCAAGTTTTTTCAAAACCTTAAAGATTTCTATTATGTAAATTTAAGAACGGCTTATTAACATCTATTCTCCATATTTTATTCTGACACTACTACAGAGATATTTTAATTATGGCTGCACTTATTATTAAAAATTTGTCTCAACTTATTATAATGTCGTTTTTTATTCAAGAAAATCTTGCAAACCCAAATCTATGAAAGTTACATTATTTTTTAAATTTGTAAGATCTATATTATATTTTTGTTCATTCTGATCATTTATTTATGTTAACTCTTTTAGAATGTTTTTGCAAAGATTAACTAATTTCATTATAACTTCCTTCTATATTTATATTATTATTTCTAAAGAATCATTTTATTTTTATATAATTTATTATGCTTCTTCCAACTCTTTTTAAGATTCCTCCTAGTTTTCGGTTAATTTACGATTGTCCTTTTTGATCGTATATAATTATTCATCCTATTCAGATTTTAATTTCATTAGATATTCTTTTTCTTTAGAGGTTTTCTAATTACCACTGCTAACGGTTTTATTTAATCTCCTTAAACTCTTAGATTTCCATACCAAGAACTTCCACTTTATTATAGAAAACTCTTTTATTCCATCTTCTATATATTCTTTCTCATACGGTATGCTCTTACTCTCTTTACTTATTTGCCCGTACCTCCCTCTGTTGCTCTTTACTTTTTTCTTCCCCTTTTCAATTCACTAAATCTTTATTTCCAATCTTTCCAAACTAT
>NW_001799632.1:0-158074 GCF_000165425.1 Paramecium tetraurelia | reverse complement strand
GAATTGTTTTGTTTTTCGCGTTCTTTTACATTCATATTAAATTCATTTTAAATTTCACCAATACCATCTGGTTAAAATGCATCTTGATAATTAAAAAAAATAATTTCATCTTGGAATAATTTTTCTAATTATAATTCTTTTATTTATTTATCTTTTGCTTAAAGTTTATTCGAATAATTTTGTATACTGGTCTCAAATATTTGCATTAAGTTTTAAATTTTATCATATTATAACTCTTTAGAGAATGTATAATTCTCAGATAAATTCTAAAAATTATCGAAAATTTATTGACTTGATTAGTTAACAATTGGTTTACAACTCAATCTCTCAAGATCCTCCTGTTAAATATCAACATATGATTAATTCCCAACTGTTTTAAGGATTGAATAATAATACATTATGCTGTTCGTATATTATTAATCTAATCTGCATGGAGCTTAATTGACAGCATTAAAAAAAAATTCAAATTCTAAAATATTCAATGCACATTCAGCAAAGAGGATTGCTTCATAGTAAATCGTTTTATTATGCTTAATTTACCGAAGTTCTATTTCTGACTGTTTAATAAGGGTTTTTTAATTAAATTTTTAGTGGGCTTTAATTTTAAGCCCGTTAATAATTGATTATTATGGTTTATAAATTCTCATAATTACTTCTTTTTTATTCCAGGAATCCATCATTTATAAATCCTATTTTCCATAAAAAAAATTTCTATATCCTCGTTCTTCCTTTCTTTATTCATTATTATCCACCACTAAATATTTATATTGATAATTTGCTTTTTGGATTAAATCTAGTTTAATCTAGTAAAACTCATTATTTTTTTCCATCTGGTAATATTTAATATTTTTGCTTCTATTAATCAATATGTACACCTATTTTCCGGGCACAACTGGAGTATTTTTAACCTTAAAACATACTTAGAACATAAGTGACATCAAAATAGAATTATTTTTCTTAATTTTTATTATTATTTTTGAAAAACAACTGTTATCAAATAAATGAGTATTTGAGATTATACTAACTAAAGGGGTGATTAAGGGGGATGATGTTTACGAATGAATATTTATTGTAATTTCCATAGTTTGTTTTTTCTTTTATTCATTAGAAGAAGATACATAAAAAATAACATCAGATGATGAAATCTTTATGAATTATTTAAAATTCACTAATGGTTAATACATTAAAATAATTAAATAGACAATATATTTTCGGATTTAGATTGTTCTAGTAAAACTATAATAAAAGAACTGTACATAGTTTTTAATAACCAGTAACAAATATTATCTATAAAAAAATAATTAATTAAATATTTTGTGAATTATATTTTTCAAAGAAATATTATTATAAGTAGTTATTATGTAAAATTCTCTCTCCAAATTTTTTTGATAGTATATATGGATACATTAGAGCAATATTTTAAATTCTCTTTATATACTTTATTTTATTATTAGTAATGAAATAAGTGACTACTAAGATTCTCCAAATTAATGGCATACATTATAGTATCAATATTAATCGATAAAATTCTCTTTTAATGAACCTTTATAAGAGAATTTAAAAGCAATACTCTGATATATTTATACATATTATAAAATCTTTCTAAAACAAATTTATTATGCTTAGTATTTTAAAAATTTAGAACTAATCACTTATTTAAGTTGTGCCTTGTGATTCAAGTATATTTACAAACCTAAATATTTGATTGAGGATATTATAATGTATATTTTTATGAATTTTAAAATATATATCAATTCATTAATCTATTTTCTTCTTTCTCCTATTTTTCATAAATACTCAACATCAAAGAATTGAAAAACTTTTCAAAAGCTGGGTGGATTGTCTGATTCCCCTCTTCAATGGAAGTATCATGGACTGTTAAACTACTTAATGATTTTGCTGAAATATTTAGAAATTCAAATAATACGCAATTTTGATTATCCCTTTATAGCCTTTCCTGTCAAATGATGTGCAAATACAACGTTTTGAGCAGCAGGAATACCAGCTTTCTTTGATATTTGATTCACCCACCATTCTAATTCTTATTCGTGCTTAGGATTCTCTGCATTGTATACACATATAACTCCTTGAGCATCCTTCATTACTGCAGGCCAACAGGAGTCATATCTGATTTAATTAAAAATATAAACTTATTATCTCCACTCATATCCCAAAGCTCGACAATTACTTTTTCTGAGCCAGGTCTTTTAGGATTCTTAGGTGCCTCTTTTTCAAATTCCAAAATTCTAACTCCTGCTGTAGGTCTATATCCATTTTATGAAATATCTTCTCTATCGGCTATATAATTTGCAAGTCTTGATTTTCCTGATTATTGTGGTCCAATTAGTAAAATTTTGATTGAAGAACCTTTAAACATGTTATTTATTAAAAAAATGATAAATATAAATATATAATTTTATGAAAAAGCGTACATCATCAGCTTTTTCAGATGCCCTCAACATAATGTCAATAGCCAAATTCCTGCATAAAACAACCTATTAACATGATATCAGCTAAATCAAAGATTCGTTAATAAAAGATCCATTCTCAAGAAATGATTAAGATATTCAATCTCTATACGAATTCATCTATGTTTACAATTATATATAAAGATTAAAGTCAAAATACAGTGATTAATTTGTTAGGGAAATATGCAGATACATATATTACAAATAAGTTTCTTAAAACACAATAATAAATACACATAAAACCGTATTTTTAGTACTTAGCGGTAGAGTTGTAGTTACTTATTACGATGACAATGAAGATGGGGATCAACATAATGGTTCGAAATCAATTTCACAAGAGTTAACATTTGGAATGTCATTTAATGATTATGGGTTGTCTGAGAATCGGAAATGTCATGTGAGAGTTATAAGACCAACAGAATTTGCTTGCTTGGATTTTAAAATATTTAACGAAATCAATTCAAATCAGAGATCTAATGACACTTATGAGAAATAAAAGTTTCTAAAGTCCCTTTCTTTTTTTTCTATATTTTCAGATGTAGAAATTAAATACTTTAGTTATCATATGGAGTAATCGATAGTCTAAAAAAATTCATATATTTATCAAGAAAATGATGAATCAATAGAATTCTGCTACTTTATAGGTAGAGGAGAAATGGAGATATATAAGTAAAATACATAAAGAAAGTAATTTTGCTTAACAAAACTTTTACAGGGGGAGTTCTTTGGAGAAGATGGCCTATTTTTACTCAATAAACGATAATTTTCTGCTAAATGTTCATAAGATAATACCTTACTGTATAGAATTAGTTTATAGGAGTTTGATAAAAGAATTTGGAAGAAAGAACAAAGAAGATGGTTATTTGAATTACTTAATCAAAAGTGGATTTTCAGATTTTAGAGATTCTATGAATTAACATAAATGAATATGGACAAGGAACTTCTCTCTTAATAAATTAAAAATCTTAGCTAAAAATTAAATTAAGATGAGTAACCTAAAATTGATTTAGAATTTGAAGAGAATCAAAATCAAATGTAGACTACCACAGCTTAAGAATAATTTATTACTGCTTCATGGCTGTTAAAAAGTGCAAATTAAGCATAATAAATTTTGTAAAATTTCAGATAAAAGACTTAAAATAAAGATGAAATTAAATAAATCACATCTGTTTCGCCAAAATATCAATTATAATTAGAAAGAATAAAAGCAAAATCAAAATATACAAAAAGTACTAAAACCAATTTCAGTAACCGTTAATCAATAATAAAGGCTAATCAATCACCTTATAGAATTAGCAGTTTTCATAATAAAGGTTAAGGGAAGGTAGCATCAAATATGAGTTATTTAAAATTATTTAATTAAGAGACTGAAAGATTAAACTTGGAATAACAATTAACACAATATTTAGACAAAATAGGAATCACTGATGAAAATATGCTAGAAATTTAAAAATTGAGTGGAAGTGCTACTGATAGATACGAAAAAAATAATTAATTCTATTAAACTATGGAAACTTATGCTTAGTTCCAACTTTACAAGAATTTAAATTTATAAGAATCCAAGTCTTAACATGTAAGATATTAAAATTATGATTTAGGCTAAGAATTTGGAAGTTGAATATTAGTAATTGGTTTAAGATCAATAAACAAATATTAAAAAGGCATTCGAATAATTAACCACTAGAAAGTCTGATAATATGATTAGAAAGGAATTCTTCTTGAATAAACTAAAAAAAATGAATAAAAGATTAAAGGTTTTGGAATTAATTTAAAAAGGACAATTAGAATGCAAAGCAACTTAAATGGTGGATGAAGATGGAGAAATTGTTGACATTGATGAACCTATAAAACCAGATGAAGCATATGATATTATTGATGGAAAAAGGGTTAGAAAATTTAATTTTGTGACTTCTGAAGTATTTGAATAATTTGAAAAAAATGTAAAAATTTAATTAAAATTAGAAATTTCACGATTTCAAACAGTAAATTGACTAGTAGAAACAAAAAATTTAAGTAATAAAAGAGATCGTTTCTGGAAAACTACCCATTTCTGCAGCAAATGATGATTGCCAACAAATTTAAAATAGAACAAAGCCTACTAATTCTTTTAGGCCATCAAGTAGTGTAAAATAAGTTATACCTTTTTATATACTATAATAAAAATAATAATCGACTTCCTACAAGCTATAGTAAGCCAATTATTAAGCCTCATCTCTAATAAGCACTCGATTAAAGATGTGAATTAGTTACTTTATTTATTTGTATTATGAAATATTTAAATATTAATTACAAGAAATACAAATAAATTAAAAAAAGTCAAAAGTATCTAAAAAGAAACTTCATTCATTTGCCAACTACTCTAGCATGAGATTTAATTATTAATCAAAGTTTAATTATAATTTATCTAGAGTCTTCTCTGTAAAACTATAATATGATAAATCTTGATTATTTAGGGTTGAATCAAGAGAAGTTGACAACTCAGATTCACCCTGATTTTCTTAAATTTCCGTTTTGTAATTTAGTTTCTTCTATTTTTAGTAATTCCTTGTATGATAGTTTCTAAGTTAAAGTAAAGCCTCCAGGTATACACTTTGTTCAGTTTCTCTTTTGTTTATGCCTACCTTTTGTACTTTCATAGTGCTATTTAATTCTAAAGAAATTAAATATAAAGATTTATTTTAATTTAAAATGGAATCATCTTTTTTCCATTCTATCGTTAGTTTAGGATTGATGTTTAATTCTCCTTTATAAGAATTAAGGTACTCTAAGAAGGAAGATTTTGGATTATATTTCCATTGTGTTCTGGTTATTTGTTCTCCTCTATGTATACATTTTATAGATACTTATTCAACAATTATACTACGATTGGGTGAATAATATCTCTAAGAGCCTCTAGATCGTTTTGTTTATCATAGTAATGTGCCCCTATTATGGATTTAACACAATCTGATAGTACTTTTGGATTATTTCTAAATATTAAAATAGAATGTACTTTAATGATTTCTAGTTTCCAATATTTAATAGATTTTAAATACTTAGTAGAATTGCTATCTCTGAAAGGTATTTATCATTAATTAACCTCTACCTTAATTAAATTATGTCACTTGGTTTTTTAAATTGACTCTATTGATTTGGAAACCTTTAATATTATTAATTTTAAGTACCCTTAGAGCAACATGTAGTCATAAAAATAGAATTCTAGTAATTATTATCCAGCTATTGAAAAGTCTTCGTTGTTTCCATACTAATATTGTTGTCCAGTCTTCTAAAAGTATTCAATTTCGTGAATTTTATTTGTAAAAGCTTAAACTAGAAGTTTTGTATTTCTGAATTCTAGAAGTTAGTTGAACATTTGTAATTAAATTTATAATAATTTCAATAAATCATAAAAGGTTAAAGAATTTCTATCATTGCACTTTATTTAAGATAATTAACATATATAATTTTAATACATTATTTCAGATTTTAATTAGAAATTAATTTAGATGTATTATTTTTAGCATTTATAGAATAAACTTAAGTTAAGCCATTCCATATGTATGTTCGCACTTTTTTTCGGTCATAAAATTATTTTATCTCAGAAAAAAATAAATTGTAACTACCTTAAAACATGCTATCTAATAAGTATTACGTTTTCAAAGTTTTATAATAATCAAGTTTTCTTTCCAAACTCAAATCAAGTTGAAAAATTTGATAAATACTAAGAAAAACGGAATATTTGTCAATTTTTTATGCTAGACACTGATTAGATTCTAGAATGATAGATTATGAGACTTAGTTATAATGTGATAAAATAATTTTTAATTGACTATTAATAACAGTTAATTATTTATAAAAGGTTTTAAGAGAGTTTTGATGTCATGTAATTTATTAGAAAACTCATATTTTCTGTTGATTTAGAGAGATATAGCTTTTAATTTTAGAATCACTGACAAGAAACAAGGATTTCTTATGAATTTATTTTTAATTAATCTAATATAAACAATATAAAAATAAAGATATCCTTAAATTAGATTGAGAATATCTTTTACAGTATGAATGATCAAGATTTGAATTTATTACATAAAGAAATTGGAAATGACTAAAATAAAACTACTATCAGTGGGAAATTTAACAACGATTTTGTGTTTTGAGTTAAAATTATTATTTAAAATTATACATGTTAAAATTGATCAAGTTGAGTAATGTTGGTTTAAGTCGAAGAGCGACAATATTTGTAGGAGGGATGACTTGTATTGGTCTTTATAGTGCAGGTTATCAAAGATTTAAGAAAGCTTAATATGCTTCTCTGTACGAAAACTTAGAATTAAAATAAGTAATTGAAATTGATCTATTTAAGGATTATCAATAAGAATATTTAAGGGGACATGTTCATAGTGTTAATGGGTTTTGGAGTAGGATGATTTATTATGGAAAATTGTAATTAAGATTTCTGCAATTGATCCTAACTTTTACTCCTCTTGTTGTATTTTTTCCTTTCGCCTTACTTTTCAAATCATGGTTGTATAAGCATTGGCTAAGGCTTTTAATTAAATCATTAGAATTAGTAAGTTCTTAATATATAAGGCTGGGCCATTATGGATGAAATTGGGATAATGGGCAAGTCACAGGGGAGATGTGTTTGGTTATGAAGTGACTTCAGAGCTAAGTAAGCTAAGAGATTCAGCGACGCCTCACAACTACTACTATACTAAAAAATAGTTTGAAGAAGAATTTAAGTAGAAGATTGAAGATGTTTTCGACAGTTTCGATACAAATCCAATAGCATCAGGATCAATAGGTTAGATTCATTTAGCTTATAAAAATGGTGTAAAATATGCAGTGAAGGTTAGACATCCGAGAATAGTAGAGAAGCTAGAATTAGATCTAAAAATTTTATATGTGATATCAAATATTTTAAGTTCAACTCAACAAATTTTTAGGAGATTAGCTATGCCAGTAACATTTTAAGAGTTTAGCGTTACATTAATGAATTAGGCAGATCTTTCATTTGAAGCAAAGAATCTTCAGATTTTTGAGTAAAAATTTAAAGATTCAAAAAATGTCATATTTCCAAAAATACTCAAAGAATATGTCTCGAAAAGTGTAATAGTCGAAACCTTTGAAGAAGGAGTGTCCTTGTCTAACTTTATGAAATTGGAAAGAACAAGAGAGCATAGAGTGGCAGCTAACTTAGGACTTAAAGCGTTTTATAAAATGTTAATATATGATAATTTTATACACGCTGATCTTCATTCTGGAAATATTTTAGTTAGGATTAAAGATAACAATACTTCAAAATTTGATAATTTCAAAAATTTATTAGAAGAGGGATTTTATGACTTAGTTGAGTATGCTGCTGAATTGATTGTACCACTCTTTGAAAAGTTCATATTAAAGAAACCATTAAAGGTAATATACGATATCACTCTTAGGTTTCAATATTGGAGAAAGAAAAAATATTTGATGAATAGCAATTTTGGAACTTTTTGAGATAGACCAACTAAAATTAAAAAAATTTAGATTTGATATTTATTGACCCAGGTATGGTTACGATATTAAATCAAAATGATAGAATAAATTTCATAAAAATAATAATGTTTGTTGCATTAAGACAGCCAAAGGAGTGTGGTCAATTGATGTTGAGTTTGGCATCATATAACACCTAGTTGAAAGAAGAGAAGAAATAAAAGTTCTTAAAAGACATTGAAGATCTATTTGGAGAGGTTTGTAATGCCCCCTTATCTAAGATGGATTTAGGGTCAATTTTCAAAGGCATGCTCGAAATTTTAAGATCCAATGGACTTGCTGTAGAGGGTCATTTTGCTACATTATTGACCAATATGATGATTTTAGAAGGGATTGGAAAAGAATTGGATCCCAAAATCAACATAGTTTCCAAAGCAGCATCTTTTCTTCTCCAAATAAGAACAATTGATAGTACAATAAATGAATTAATGAATATTTCATAATGAAAAGTCGTTTTATAATTTTTATTATTAATGAAAGTTATTTTTACATTATTCCTTAGCTTGTTAATTGCTTAGTGTGATAAAACTTTGAACTCTAAAATAGAGAGTTTACTATAAACACAATTGGGTCATACACTACTATCAACTGCATAGTTGGCATTGTAAACAAATACTCCTTTGGATAGGTAAATTTGTTATCTACTATAGAATAATAGATACTTTGCAAGACTTAGAAGATAAATACTAAAAAGATCAGAAGGAGGAAGATTTAGAAAACAGAGAGTTTCAATCAAAATGTGATGAGGATCTCACTAATTTGAACACTGAGATTGATGCAATAAATAGATTGAAAGTGAAAATTTAAGGAGCTATAGATTAACTGAAAGCTAGCATAGAGTATGTTAAACTAAAATATTATTAGATCAAAGAAAAAGATCTTGAATGAGAAAGATGCTTTGAGAAAGAACTTGAGAAAAGGAATGAATGAAGTAGATGTCATAAGAGAATATCAAGAGAAAGTTTATGAATTAAAGAGAGGAGAAGTGGGAAAAATAATAAAAACATTAGAAGAAGTGAAATTGGTATATGCTTCAAAATTAAGAACAAACTTTTTGGAATTATAGACTGATAAAACAGCAGTCTAGCCAGAGGTTTTTGCTGAAGTAACTAAGTAATTGGTGAGTTTTGGTAAGTTCAAATCAATTGGAAAGCCTTTCTAAAATATAATAGACTTTATGATTCAGATGAGTAAGAATGGAAATAACATCGGAGTATTAAGGAACATTATAGATTTAAGTGAATCCTTAATTAGACAAATAGACGAAATTTGGTAAGTGGAGAGGAAAGCAGAGGAGGAGAGAGTGAGATGGTATTCAGAATATTAAAAATTTATGAATACAGATTTCAAGATTTATGATAAGGAAATAGGTGAATTAGAGGCTTAACTTCAAGCTCTAAAAGACAGATTGGCAGAAAATCAGAGAAAGATGGAGGATTTGAATATCAGACTTGAATCAAAGGAATACACTAAAGATGATAGGAGAAATGAATGCTAATAGGCAGCCTATGACTATACATAAAGAAGGACATCAAGATAGGAGGATCGTAATATAGTTTCTGAGGTGGTTGGATTGCTAAATGTGAATATGAGAGATCTTAAGGAAACTCTTGCTCAGAAAATGGCTGCTGGAGATCATATTTGATGAAATTTACAGCATATATCATATTAATTTCATCTTCCTCATAACCATCATGAATTCATCTTTACTAACTTTGCCATCTTGATCAAGATCAGCAGCGTAAATCATGTCTTTTAGGGTTTGTTCATCGCATTCTTCTCCTAAATCGGCTGCAACTCTTCTTAATTTTTCTAGATCAATAGCACCCTAAATATTTGAATACTGGCATACTTCATTATCATCATCAAAATAGTTGAATGCTTTTTCTATTTCGACTTCAACATTCTTATCCTCCAACATCTTCTTTTTCATCATTTCCACAAATTCCTGAAATTCAATTGTTCCAGATCCATCTCTATCTATTTATTCAACCATCTTTTGAACTTCTTCTTTGGATGCGTTGAATCCAAGAGCCTAAACAATCAAAATTAGTGATTTACTTTCATGGCATTTCTCAATTCTGACTCATCAATTGATCCTGATTTATCTGTATCAAACAATGTAAATGCTTATTACAAAACATCTATTTGTTCTTTTGTCAATTTTGTTCTTTTGGCTTTCTTATTATTCTACATCTGCTCAAATATTTAATTATTAATATATATATAATTCTGAAACTCAGGTTATTTAAAGATCGAAAGGGTCGACCATGAATTATTTGAGATGATTTAAATTATTCAAGAGAATTATATATATCTGATTCTCATAATTTATTAATTTATCATAACCACAATATTAATTTAATGTAATAAACAACATCAATAAGTAAAAGGATTGCTACTATATTTCATAATGTATAAATGACATACATATATTAAAAAAGATAAAGGGAATTTACAAGGAGGATCCATAAGCATAAGATGTGGAAGGATAGAAAGAATTCTAAGAATATGTCGATTATTTATTGGAAAGAGGCATGAAAATTAATAATTTACGAATGGCGTAATTCAAAACAAGAAACAATTTGCCTTATTTAGGATTAAAAAGTAACTTTTCTTTAGGCAATATGGTTAGCAATCGAAAAGATTGAAAGTGATTCAATTCTTGTATCAGTGCCAAGAGAATTAATGTTGACCACAAAAATAGCATATTTTTCAGATATCCAAGAAATCTTTGACGCTTATCCATAATTCTTTAGTCAACATTGCGCAGGAGGGTGGCAAGATAGAATTCTTCTCACATATCTATTATATCAATCATAATTAGGAAGGTATTAGTTTGTTATCTAAATATTTAGACAATCATAATGGTATCACTTAATAGCTAATTTACCAAGAGACATTGATTACTTAATATTTTGGTCTGATGAGGAGTTAAAACTATTGAATGATGAAAAACTTGTATTGAAAGCCAAGAGAGAACTGCAAGATTTCTTATTGATCTAAAAGACATTGACACACATATTGGATTAATATCCTTAACATTTTAAGAAGGAAACATACAGTCTTGAAAACATCAAGTGGATTTTCATACATTTGGTTAGTAGATGTTTTGGATCCACTTTAGAATAGGTTGCATTTGTGCCTTTTTGTGAAATGTTTAATCATGAGAATACTGATGTGAGATACAAAGGTTTATATTTGGAAAGCAACGTCAATAAACCCAAAGAAGACAAATAATTGGATCCTAATGAATCAGATGATTCAGATGGAGATAGTGATTCATACGAGTAAGATGATTACTAATACCCAATTGAAATTTAAGAGTAAATCAAAAATTACAAGTAGAAAACACCAACATATAAACTGATTGAACAAGAATTAGCATTGTATTAAAATTAAGTGGACTTCCAAAATCCTGATGCAATCGAAAAGTTGAGACTTTATTAAGAGAAATGCAATAACAGAATTGATTTATAAATCCAATTTTTGAAGTACAAAAGATGGTTTTAAGAGAACTTAAATTTAAGAGACAATTTTACCATCATTTTTGTCTCGAAAAGTCTGGAGTATATCCAAGAATAAATTAAGTTGTATGAAACAGATGTTTTGACTTATGATTAAGTGTCATCTGCTCTATAAGCTGTTGAAGAGAAATCAGAACTCTATTTATAAAATGTTAAAGAATATGCTCAAGAAAAATTGAAGTCTAAGAATTATTCACTAAAACAATTTGAAATTCCAGAATAACCATCAGCAATTGAAAGTGTTGAGGAAATGTTATAGATCGCTATTCCTGAAAATATTAAGCCTTTCGAAGCCAAAGAGGAGTGGAAGGAAGATTTATTTGACAATTTTGTAATTAAGTGTTCAAGCAAAGATGAATTCGAAAAAGGTGCTTAAGCCTATTTTTCTTATGGAAAGATATCGAATAGATCTTTGTTACTTCGATACGGATTCACTCTAGAGTACAATATTTTCGATTATGTGGAAGTGAAAACTTAATTTATTCAATACATTCCATTCGCAAGTGATATTGCAGCAGTAATCAAATATAATTAATATGTTTAGTACTTTTAGTTGTCTAAGTATAAGAAGTTCAAGATTAGATATACAAGGATCAATGATGATCTATTGATGTATTTCAAAATTCTAAACTGGTAATATGATTAAGGAATATCATATTTATTTGATGACATTTATGATACAGCCATAATTGATTAGGCTTACAATTTAATTAAGGCTTATCATGATGAGCACTTTAAGGACACTTTGAAATCATAATCAGAGAAGCTTAGAGATTCAAAGTTGAATTATCATGATTATTTTGCCTTAATTTATCATATTGAACAATAAAGAATAATTGAAGCATAGTTGGAGGCATTGCAGATGTTGAAATGTAAGAATGAGAAAAAGGACTTTGGAGAGTAACAGTTTGAATGGACTTCATATTTGGTTGAGAAATTCACAAATTGATCGTATAATAGGAATGATTATTTTAATAGAATTATAGTATATTTATACTTAAAAAAGGGAAGAAGCAATTTGTCAATAAGCAAAGATTTCTATTTTTTAGATACATATTTATTATATCATTTGATCGAAAGATTTTGAAGCAAATTATTATGCCACTTTTTTACCACTTCATCTTTAATAAAAGATTGAGTTGGGTCTTTTAATACTTGTGGCAAATATTTTTTAAGGACCTCCCCAGCTCTAAATTTAAATCACAAGGTTACTTCTGGTTTTCAGATAATCTCAAATAACATCTAATTATGTGTCTCAATAATCTTTAGTCATCTTTTTAGGATTGATGTAAATCATCAATCATGGTTTGTAAGACTTAGCTGACTGCAAAGAATCTTTCAGGAGTCTAACAGATATAATTGAGACCATTGTCATCGAGAAGGATCTTCTAGACTATAAATGTAGCAACTGTTCTGGAGAGTTCTTGTCCTTTTTTCATGATTCTCAAACAAAGTGGAATGATTTCAGTCTGCATTAAAAAATTAATCGCCTCTGGATCATCTCCCTTTAAAAATTTAAAAATGTTAATACCTTCACCAAAGCACCTATTACACCCAAACTTGTGACTCTTAGGTTTTCGAACGCTTTGCTCTTGTTACTAGTGTTTAGAAATGGATATAGAAATAATGGAATATGAGCTATATTTAAATTTAATATTACCTCTTAAGAAGCAAGATCTTGTTTACACATGTAGAGCAAGACATTGTAGCAATCCCAAAACACTGCAGATTCTAGAAGATTAAGCCTGTGTAAGCTAGGCTGGTTGTAAATGCTGATATACAACTGCAATTTCTTATAGACTAAAATATTTAAATGACTTACAATATAGCTATGGTACCAACAGAATGCCATAAGAGAGGTGCTAAATGAGGAAAGCTTTCTCTTTTTTTGGACAACTCTGATAATGCTTATTCTCTTTTATCTGCGTCTCTCAATTAAAGTATATATTGCACAACTAACTCAGTATCTGAATCTTTTTACATCCTACTAAACTGATAAATTTTGAACAATATTTATACATCATCAATGCTTTGTTCTGATAATTGAGTGCTTAAACTTTTTTGAAGACTAGGTGATGGCGAGTACCCTCCGAACATCATTTGTTGAGGAGGCGATTTTTACTTGGCCTGAGCCTGTTCAAAATATCGTTTGTCAGCAGGTGATATGCTTACCATACTGTCACTTCGATAATTTTAAGGCACGATAACATATTGATTGGACATTAAGAATAATTAATTATTTTTATTATTATAAAGTAACTGAGTTTTAGAAGATAAATTTTAAAAAAAGAAATTTAAATTCGACATTCTATTATTCAAAAATAATTATTTATGTTAACAAATTAAATTTACTTCAGAAATCAATTCAATTCATAAATTCTATGAAAATCAAACACCAAATCTTTACTTTTCTATTCTATAATATATTTTATTATTTATAGTGTCGTATTTTAAAAGAAAAATTTGAGTTTTTAAATGAACATGATGAAAATTTGTAATTTCTATTATTTATTACAAATTGAAATTTTTAACTTTAAGCTAAATTAGAGGGGGAACTATCTTGAGTATTGAAAAATACATTGGCACTGGAAACTGATGCGGAATTTTTCAATTAATTTATTCTTTCATCTAAATTCTGAAATTTATGAAAAATTCAGCATAATAAATGACGTAATTCAAAATATGATAAGTTCATTATCGGAAACTAACGAAATTATATTGGTTTATAAAGATTCAATGCTAAAATATCGGTAAAGAGGGCAGTTTATATGAAGTATTAAAATAAAAGTATTGAAATAACTGAATTCTTTATGTTTATAGAGAATCATCTCTGTGATTAAGTAAATCAAAATTAAATTTATAAGAAGAATGTCAAATTCTGAGCAGATACAGCCTAAAAGAAAAGCTTGGAGCATGCTGGAAGATCAAATGCTTCAAGACTTAAGGCAAAAGTAATGTCTTGATTGGATTGAAGTGGCACGGAGAATAGGCGGAAGAAACCCATCTTAATGTGCTTAGAGATGGAAGAGAATCAAGGGATTCAAGTTGAGGAGACAATGGACCGAAGAGGAGGACGACAAACTCAGGAATTTGGTTAAAGAATATGGATATCAGTGGAGCAAAATAAGTAAATTATTACCTAATCGCTCTGGAAAATAAATACGAGAACACTATCTTAACTAATTGCATCCTCAATTGAATAATGAACCCTGGAGTTAAGAAGAAGATGAAAAAATTATTAAAATCTATAAAAATGTCGGAGGAAAGTGGAGCATTGTTTAAAAAGAGCTTCAAGGTAGATCAGAAAACAGTATTAAAAACAGGTTCTATTCATACCTTCGAAATAAATACCTCAAGATCAAGAATCCATATTATATTGTTCCAAAAAAAGAATAAATGAATTTAATAAAAACTGAACAGAAGCTCAATTCAATTGTTTCAGTACAGTCGTAAGAATAATCACCATCAATAAACATAAGTTCAACCTAACAATATCTAATACCAGTTAATATAGCAGGTATACCCTCAGTTAACTCAATGTATTGCTATCCACAATTTTCAATATGCTATCCTTATTTTTAGTTTGCCCAACCTTAATATTACTTGTAATGCCTGCCAAATGCTATCCTACAATGATTAAAGATATAATATTATTTATGTTCATCGAGTGTTTCCCTATAAATAACAAAACAATAATTAGTTTGGTATTGGAACCTATAAACTATAATATAGGATAAATTTCTGTAATATTAGAATTCTATAATTATTTTATATGATAATTATATAAACTGAATTATTAAAAATTACTTAATCTGTATTAGAATTTATCAATGCAATCAAGGCTGGTGACTCTGAAATATAGTGATTCATTATATAATACAAAATCCTTTCTTGATAATGTTTGTAAAATCAAATAGATTAATGAATTATAACAAAATATATATATAATGTTGAATATTTCTAATAGAATGTTTTAATTGATTATTCTAAGATTTATCAAAAGAAAACTGAGTGCACTAAATAATTTGTCAGTATTAAATAAAAATATTAATATGTATTTAAATGGCAAAAATGAAAAAATAAAAATGATTTTATTATTACTTAACGATTATTGTATTGATGATCATTTTTTAATTTGTTTAAAACCTAACTAAAAGAGCAAGTCTTCAGAATTTTGATTTTTCAAAAATGCTTCTCCAAACATTAAAATTCCAACTCTAAATATAAAATTAACCATTTCCTTTTCTATATCTGAACCTTATGATACAACAGTGAGAAACATAAAGAAATCTTATATAGTGGAACATTAAGGATATTGATCGAATTGAAATACCAATCCTTAAAATTTTAAGTCTAAGTATTCTTTAATTTTTTTAACTTAAAACAGATCGAAAGATACTTATTAAATGATTTTTAAATATTTGATTGGATATTTTTCTTTTATCTATTGTATAACATTTGGGTTGGATAAGGTATAAGTTGTAAGATCGTTTAGACTTTTTGAGGTCTTCACAGTCTTAATGATAGTTTTAATTTCATTAAATTACTCATCCATTTTCCACAGTTAGTTCTATTAGACTAATTTTTAATCAAGAGGAATGTTGTGGGATTTCAAATTATTTTAATACTCCTTTTGATTTAAAGGTGGATGATATTGCACTAGTATTTCTTCATCCTTTTCTATATTCTTAGCACTCACAACAATTAACAACTCTCCCAAGAAGTAATAAAATATATTTGGAGTTAAACTATGATTAACTTGTGATAAAGTGAACCACAACCCTTCGCTCTAATCTAGATATTTAATTTGCTTATTCTTTGTGAACACTTTGAGTAATTAAAATGCATGTGCATTGTACCTAAAGATACTTTCAATTCGAAGGAGATCAACTACATAATTTTATAGTTAGTATTCGAAATCCTATTTTACGTGTTTGAGAGAGTAATTATTGGTTCCATCATACAAATTAAATAGTTATTCAGCAAACTATTTATTGTTAAATGCCTATTGTCTAATCTCTTCATAAACATCATCCCTTTAATGCATGCCAAGTGTTTAATTTTACTTGATTTTATGCATTGGATGTTCAACGACTAAGAGTGTTCCTTTAGGAATAGGTTGATTTACGAATAAGCCCAATCCACCTAAGTTACTTTTTTTTCTTTCGATACTTTTGTGTTTAAAGTTATTAAATTTTTCAAAGGAGAATTCATCTTGATTCACATATTGGTTTAGTAGGGAAATTAGATCGAAATTGCCAGATAGATGTTTTATCATGAGTTCACATTCGACTAATTTGAATACTATATCTTTATCAGTTTTATGATTTGGAAGTGACTCAAGCAATTTCTTGGCATCATTAGGGTTCTGCAATTTAAGGTAACATAATGCTTACCTTTGAATGGCTTTCTCATTTTGAGGGTTCAGTTGTAATACTTGATTAAGGTCATTTACAGCTTCTTAGATATAACCAAGTTGGAATAAACATTGGGCTCTATTATTGTAACATTATTCTTGTATTAGGTTCGTTTTATTGGCATGCTCATATTTGATAACCATGGAATAGGCTTCGTAGGCCAATCGATACTATTGTAATTTAAAATATTGATTTCCTGTTTCTTTTAGTTAGGCTGGATCTGTTTAGTCAATTTCTGAGTTCATCAGAGCTTGATACGTAAATTGATTGATGGCAACAACATCTTGTGAATCTTGGATAAATATTCCGAATTCAATCAGCTTTGGATTTTTAACAATTAGCCAATCATTGATTTAGTAATTGCATAATCTATTTTATTGCAGAATGGTTAAATTGAGCCATATTTCATTAAAATCTCTAACAATTAAATATTGAGTGCTATTTTTCCAGTCTATCTAATATACTTAGACAACTATGTATTAATTATTCATATTTTTATTTTCCATTAATTCTTCAACATCTATAAGTTTCATTTCTTAAATTGGTAATTTTGGTGTTTTTTCAATTTGCTAAAGAGGAGGATCGTTTTTTTAAGATTGAATTGCAAGAACATGTGCTGGGATATCTGCCATTAAGAGTGTTGTCAAATTAAGTATTTATATTATTAAGTGAAAATTATATAATTAAAGAAAATAATTAGAAATGATAATGATCTTAGACAAGTAAATCAAAAGCTTAAGAAACTAGTTTTGCATTTCATAATTCCCTCAGCTTTGTAATAAATCAAGTAATAATTAGTTTATTACTTTTTTTAAAGAAAATAATTATATTAAGGTTTTCTTTAAATATTATGATACTAATAAATAATATTATATTTAAAATTTAGGAACATATATTTATCTAAACGTAATATGGTGTATTTGCATAAAATAAAATATCTTATTGATGAATAGAATCCAACATCTTAGTACTTAAGTAAACAATTGTACTCCTGTGCCAGCCAAAAGTGACAACGATGTAGTCATCTGTGGGGCTGTGAGAACTCCTTTGACTAAAGCCAAAAAGGGCTTATTAAGGGACACTCCTCCAGAAGTATTGCTGAGCACTGCATTCGCAGGATTGTTGTAGAGAACAAAGGTTGATCCAAAGTTGATCCAAGACATTGTGGTTGGTAATGTGAATCAACCTGGCAGTGGTGCTATAACATCTAAGATGGCTGCCTTCTTAGCAGGGTTTCCAGACACCACTTGTTTGACAGCCATAAATAGATTCTGTTCTTCTGGAATAGAAGCCTGTGCTGTGATTGCTGCTAAAATTAGAACTGGTATGTTGGATATTGGAATTGGTGCTGGAGTTGAACAGATGTCTATGTATGATATGTAAAGTCAAATGAATGCTGAGTTATTAAGTGATGCTATTTTTGATCATCCATGTGCGAGAGATTGTCTCTTGGGAATGGGATAGACATCAGAAAATGTAGCTGCACAATTTGGAATCACCAGATTATAATAAGACAAATTTGCTTATGAATCTTAATAAAAGGCTTACAAGGCTCAATCTGAAGGATTGTATAAGGATGAGATTATCCCTGTCAAAACAACAATTAAGGATGGTGAAAAGACAAAGGAAGTTACTGTGACAGAAGATGATGGTATTAGAAAGGAGACTACTCTTGAAGGTTTAGGCAAATTGAAACCTGCCTTTGGTAAGGATGGATCCACAACTGCTGGTAATTCCTCATAAGTTACTGATGGTGCAGCTGCAGTCCTATTAGCAAGAAGATCTGTAGCCAAAAAATTAGGATTACCAATCCTTGGAAGATTCCTTGATTACACCGTTGCTGGAGTACCACCAGGCATTATGGGTATTGGTCCAGCTGCAGCTATTCCTTAATTATTACAAAGAAACTCCTTGAAGCCTAATGATATCTGCATCTATGAAATTAATGAGGCCTTTGCAAGTCAATCTGTATACTGTGTAGAAAAGATTGGCATTGACCCAACTCGAGTCAATCCAAAAGGTGGTGCCATAGCATTAGGACATCCCTTAGGTATATCTTTATTTATAATATTCATAGGATGCACTGGAGCCAGACAAGTCGCCACTTTATTACCAGAAATGAAGAGAAAGAAGGCTAAGTATGGTGTCATTTCTATGTGTATTGCTACAGGTATGGGTGCAGCAGCTCTAATTGAGAATGAATAAAACTGAGTTTATCATTTAATCAATTTATTTTACAATGCTGATTTTAGATTAAATAAAATTATTACTTGCTTCCTAGATAAAGCATATTTCCCATGTTAAATTCTAACTATTCGACTCCTGTCAAACATATCGTACTCACTCCCAAATAGGAACTCATTTGTAATTATAATCTGCTGATGAATCACTACCAAGAATTAGAATCCTAATCCTAGATTAATAATCAAAGTCCAGATGATTAATTAAGATATCAACAAATTATATCCAAAATAGACAAGGTTCTAAATGACATTATAAATAATATTGCTGAACTTCAAAAATCGACTTTGAAAGATTACTCTTCATTCCTGCTAGAACTAAGAACCCAAAGAGAAAATTACGGATAAAAGATGGAGAATGATATCAAAAAGTAATAAATCAATTATTTCGACGAAATCGAAAAAAAAGAATAACAAAGACAAAGTATGTATTAGTCTTCATTTAAAATTAATGACACTCCTTAATTAATACCTATAACTTCAACAATGAACAGCAATTCCAACTCTTTGCCATCTACATACTACCAATCATCGTCATTGCCTGTTCAAAAAACAAAAGACATCTAGTATTATAGTTGTCATAAATAGTTATAGAATAATTAAGATCAAAATTCAGCCTTTAAACAAATCTAACCATAATACTAATAATTACAACCATCTAATTTTAGATTCAAGACATCTCCTCCAAAACAACACTTTCCTCATCAAATCTTAAAAAGAAAAGAAGTTAATGATATTGAACCACCCCCTTATGTACATCACTAATAATAAGGAACATTGCAATCCTTGGATTTGTAGTTAACTCAACCATCGGTGCCTCTTTTTGATTAACATCAGCCATTAAACTATAATCATTTTACTTCTCCAGATTAGTCCTCCTTGTATGATGACTACGAGCAATTCATTTCCTCAGATTTATCTTAATCCCAAAATAAAAAGTATCAAAAAAAGAAGATATTTGATGATGATCAAAGTGAGAGTTTCAAAAAAAATTAACCTCATTAATCAAACATTACATTGAATTAATAAAACCGCCTTAAATAGAATGTCACTTTCAATTCAAATGTGGTACCAATTAACAATAGTATCATACCCACTAAGTCTAATACAAAGGGGAATAGATTAGACTCATAGTAAAATTATATTAATGATTTACTCGGCAATTTGGGGTATGATCAATTCTATTAATATCTTTGTTAAAGGTATCCTGTATAAAGAATCATATAAAAGTTCTATTAGAGTAAACAGAATTAAGCAGGTTTGAAATAGTAAAATTAAGCTTTAGATTTCATGTCATACATATATTGTACACAATGCGATCAATTTATTTCAATTAATTAAGCCAATAATCACACCAATTTTTGCATGAGCAACAAATCTCATTTGCAAAATCAGTAGAGGAAGTATTTGGATTATTTCATTTGCTGTAATGGATCTTTAAATAATAAGAATGAAACAGAAGAACAGAAGTTTAAAAGAATTGTAAATGACTTGGCCAAGATAAGGTATTTAATGGAAATAGAATTGAAAATCAATGAACCCCTAACTGAGATTCAGTAAAAGTAGTAAGAGTATTGTTGGTTTGCTTTGGAAATCTTAAATTTAATAATAGAGAATCCACAGAATTTATCATTTAATTAATAAGTTTTGGATTTAATCAGCATTTATTAAGTTTTGGATCAATAGCAATGCAACTTCTATCAACAGTTTGTATTCTTATTACAAAAGGCAAATGCAAAACTATAGAAAATAATATGATTAAATTATATATGCTCTTAATCAATATTACTAAACTTCCAATTAAGGTAGTTGAGGATTGAGGATCTCGATTATTTATGTCTCCAATTGTTAGCACTTATCAGTGAAATTGACAAGCCATGGTATGTCTTATTCCCCAATCTATTGTATAATTAGATTTCTAAGGTGGAATTCTGCTACATTATGGATGACTGCAGTTTGGATCTCCTCATTCTATACAATATTGTATTTAATTATAAATACCTAAGGAATGAATGCAGTAGCCTTGGTATCAACCACAGCTTCTCCAAGATTTTAAGGATTAATTATCTCCTCTTCAGTTGCTTCATCCTCTACTTACTTTTCAACTCTAGTTTTTCCTGATTTTGGATGAAATCGTAGAGATTCCATTCCTGGCAATAATTTAACAAGGCATGGAATCTTTTGAAAATCTACTTATCCTTTAATTTTTGACCATTTGACCTTGGGTCTATTTTCAAAAAGGTTTTTAATAACCAAATCTATAATTTGATTCACATTCTGAAGGAATCCAAATGATGCCCAATGTTATTATAAACTATAGACAATGTTAGATTTGATGGCATTTTCGATTCCCTAAGTTAATTATTCTGGTAGGTTGGCTAGAGTCAATTCAGCTAAGATTGTAATTAATAAATGATACGTTCAATATCTGCTAGCATTTGATCAATTTAATCTCTTAATCCAACTTCAATGATGGTTCCTTCTGGTAATGCAGCTATTGAATTGGTAATCAACTCAGAAATATCTTCAATTGTTTCTCCCACTTGTTGTAAAGCGTTAATAATGATGACAAATTAACCAATTATACCTCCCAAATAACCAATAGTATTAGTTCCTTGATAATAGCCATCAACATCAGATATCAGATTAAACCATTCTTTTTCTTCTCCCTTGGTAATCATTTACTCATAAACAGTCTCTTTCAATTTCTATCTTCTTTCCTTTTCCAATCTAATTTTTCTTCTCTCTCTTCTTTATGCATCTGCTTCTTCTTTAGCTATTCTTTGCCTCTCTCTTTCATCTAGTATTGATTATCTTCGACTTCTTTCTTTAGATAATGTTTTGGTGTGTAATTAAAACATGTTATCATCAATGTTATCTAACATTTAGTTGTATTCCACAAGGATATGATTAGAATTCAGTAATTCAGTTGTCACATCCTAGTAAATCCAAGGTAGATATTCAGATATTAATTGTATTTCGACAGGATCTCTGAAATATCCACTGAGGTCCAATTGTTATAATGCCAAATTAACGCATTTAGATAGATATTTCTTAGCTGATGCTCGACTGACTAATTTTTCATGCGTCTTAATATCCCTCTACTTTTAATTATGGAATTGCTATTTTAATTTAATATTTTCATTGTATAACTGTTATTCTTTCCTCTCCAACCTATCCTATTCAGCCATTTCCATTTGCTTTAATTTTTAATAATGCTCCTACTTCTCCTTCATCTCTCTAAGCTCCTCTTCTTATAATACTTCCATTCGACTTAAATCCAAAGTTTTTCTGACCAATACTTAAAGAATGGGTATCAGCTTCATATTCAAAATTAAACAATTCCCCGTCATCCCACACTTGAGTTTCTTCATCTATTCCTGTCTTCTCTCTCATGTACAATCTAGGCACAACTTTCTCGATTACGAATTCTGTTTGAGTTTCTCTTAGATGTCTAGGCGGTTTGTCAGTTAACTCTTCAACATTGGGGTCAGTTTGTGTTTCCTCGTCATGGATAGTTTCATCCTCCTTCTTCTCAGTCACTACTTTAGTGTTTTGAATCCTCTTTATAGTTGTCTACATAGTTGGCTCTGATTTATTCAAAACACTTGAATATGTATTCCCTCTAATGACCCTCTTATCCCACATAATGTTGCAAGCATCCCTGTCCTCTCTGTACTTCATCTTCTAAACCACTCTAGGTGGAGCATTGAATTCATAATTCTCTTATAATAATTCAGTGGCCATATTAATTATAATATTAATGGATGATCATATTTAATAAGCATGGCAATTCTACAGAAACCTCGGATCCCCTAAATTCATCTGTATCTCCATCAACTTATCATAGGTGCTCCAATGGTGGATTAAAGTGAACTCGCATTTAGAATGCAAACTCGAAAATATGGAACCACATTAGCCTACACTCCCATGTTGCACAGTCGAATCATGACTGAGTCCAAATCATACAAAGATGAATTCTTCACCACTTGCCCAGAAGACAGACCTTTGTTTGCCTAACTATGTGGACATGATCCACAAGTCATAATTAAGGCAGCATTAATGATCCAGGATCAATGTGATGCCATCGATCTCAATTTTGGTTGTCCTCAAGGAATTGCAAGGAAAGGTCTTTATGGAGCCTTTCTTTTAGAAAAGAGAGAATAAGTTCTGTAAATTCACTCATTTAATTCATAGAACCATTGTGAAAGAATTAAAACAAAATATTAAGGTTCCAGTTACTTGCAAAATTAGAGTATTCAAAGATAGGAAGAGAACTCTTGATTTAACCAAAGACATTCAATCAGCTGGATGTTCTATTCTTACTGTTCATGGTCGAACTAAGGAGCAAAATAAAGATTTTGTTGGCCAATGCGATTGGAACATTATTGCAGAAATCAAACAACTACTTCAAATCCCTGTATTTGCTAATGGAGGCATCTACACCTGGTCTGATGTTGAAAGATGTCTTCAAGAGACTAAAGTAGATGCAGTCATGTCTTCTGAAGCTCTCTTAGAAAATCCTGCTCTGTTTTCAGGAGAAATTAAAGATTTAAATGAGTTGGCTCTGGAATACATGCAACTTGCCAAGTAATATGATGCCAGATTGGTTGAAATCAAAGCTCATCTATTTAAACTCCTTTACACAGGATTATAGATCCATACTGGTAATCCAACTATCTTATTATTTAGACCAAAGATCTAAGTTAGCAGCTGCTAAAACCTATGAAGAACATCTGGAAGTTGTGATAGAATTAAAAAATAAGAGAGCTGATATTCCAAAGGAAGATAAACTTGGTTGGTATAAAAGATACTAAAACTTTAAATAACCTAATTAAAAAGATAAGGAAGATGATAAATAAGAAAATATTATCTAAGAACAGGATCTGTTGCTATAAAATTATGATTCATGATGTAGATACTATGAATGTAAATTGGGAATGATTGTTTATAAGTAACTTAATTGATTTGATAATGAACTATTTTGACTCTATTTTATTTTCTTGGTTATGATTTGTTCACTTAAATCTACAGGCACACATTGAAAACTATATTATTACAAAATTCTTAATCAATTCTTTCTATTGAAAAATAAGGAAATTTTTGGGAACAAAGCTACGTTTACTTTAACTATTATTTATTTGATTAATTATATAAATAATTTTATTAATTATGTCTAGAAATTATTTTAAATAAAAAGTATTGCTGACTTTTGGATATAATGGAGCAAATTACCATGGCTTACAAATCTAAAAGGGAGTCGAGTTTGAGACTGTGGAATCAAAGCTTTTCCAAGCTCTAAAAGATTCTGTAATTAGAGTATTTATAGTAGAATTTAATCATGGAGTAGAATGCAAATGATTTATCAAAATCTGGATGGAGTAGAGGAGCAAGAACAGATAAAGGGGTTCATGCTTTATGTAACTCAATTGCAGTTAAATTATGCATAAATAAGGAATTCTTTAAAGATGAAATCTAATAAAATGAGGAGGAAATAGTATCAAAGTTAAGGGACAAACAAAAAGTGGATTATTCGAAGGTCTTAAATGTGATTAATTCCAATTTGCCTAATGATATTAAGGTGCATTCAATAAAATTGGTGACTCAGGGATTCGATGTTAGAAAAAATGCAAGATATAGATTCTACGAGTATATTGCTCCGGTTTCCATTTATTCAGATAAGAAAGGAGAAGAGATTTTGGAAAAGGTGAGCAATTTAGTTAAGAAATTTGTGGGAACTCACAATTTCCACAATTACAGCAGAGGGATGAAATACACTGATCCTTAATCGATGAGATATATATTGTCAATCTAAGTCGAATTGTTCAAATGTTAAGATAGGGAGTTCTTCAAATTTTTGATTCATGGATAAAGTTTCATTTATCATTAGATTAGAAAGATGATGGGAATTGTTATTCAAATATTTTAAGAGGAATTACCTGATACCTTTATTGATAACACATTTTTCAAGAATCAATTAAGAATTATCTTGGCACCTGCTGAAGGACTGTTCCTTAATCGCATAAGCTTTGAAGGATACAATACAAAATTCGATATTCCTTAAAGATTGGAAATAGAGGAGGAAGACCAAATCAAGATTGATCAATTTAGACCAAGTAACATTAATGTATATCTTTAGCTATTGTTGATTTTATTTGCGAATAGGAAATTAAAAATTAAACATTCACTAATTGGTTGAAGATTTTGAAGGAAAAGAATTTCAATATCGAAGAGGAAGAAGAAAATAACAACAAAGCTGAAAACGATGATTGATAATATATATTCAAAATGTAGAATAATTTTTAACTTATTATTATATCAATAAAATAACTTAAGTTCCTTATAATCAGATAGAATTTTATGATTTTTAGTACACTCTGAATTTAATCTGTAGGCTTCATAAAAATTTGTACAATTTTTATGTAAGTAGTCTCTTATATATACGTAAAATTAAATCTAATAGGAGGTTGATTTATATCTCTTTAGTAGAAGTAATATAGATAAATAATTGGACAACAATGAAAATATTGATTTAAAAATATATAGAAGTATTTATAATTTCATGGATGGTTTTCTTTGTATTTATTTTTGATAAATTTTTAGAAATAAAGTCCAAGAATCATTCATGATTACACTTAAAATATATTTTGGAGGCCCGAATTATTAAAATTATTTGAGAGTCTATTCTTTATACTACTTTTTTTGGTTTTCCATCTTGAAATAATAAAATAATAATATATAAAAATGATTTTAGAAGCATTTCAATTTCTGGTTCATGCTCTATATTTGGCCTTAAGTTACTTGATTCCAATTTCAATGGCAGGTGGAGCTTATGCATCAAATGACAAAACAAAGATGAGCAGATGGCTGATACATTTTTTGCTTATCAATATTTTGAATCAGACTTTGTTTCCAATCTTGGCATTTATTGGATTGTGTATTAAAAATTAGTAACAATTTCATAGAGACAATGAATGACACTATAGGTGTTTGCATATTGATATTGCCAACATATGTTTCATTTGAGTCATTAGAACAATTAGTTGAGACAAATTATGTAATATATAATGATTAAAGATAGAATAGCACACTTGCCCCCAAAATGGAAATTTTAAGGTAAAAGTCTTATGTAGGATTATAAAAATTAAATTTATTATGATTATGTATTGTTAAATATAAAATGAATCCATATTATTATTGTAATCACTAAGAAATGTTACTGATTATCAACTAAACAAAATGTCAAAATAATATCTCATGTTAATATGAAATATTGTGAAATGACCTATTATTATTCCAGTTAAATTGAAAATTTCTAAAAACCTTAAATGAAATTTGATTTTGTGTATTTTCTATGACAGAGACTGTAGAGCATCTTCGTGATTTCAATTACTATAAATTGAACTCAGACATAAAGAATGTCCTTGCTGAATACATTTGGATTGATGGAACCGGAGAGAGGATGAGATCTAAAACTAAGGTATACAGGCTTATTATACTACTAGGTGTACAAAGGTCCAATCACATAGCTCTCAGATTTAGAATGGTGGACCTACGATGGATCATCAACAGAATAAGCCAATACTAAATGGTCTGAAATATATTTGAAACCTGTAGTATATGTTAAGGACCCATTTAGAGGGAGCCCACATGTTTTGGTCTTATGTGAAACCTATCTCCCAGACAAGAAGACACCAGCTAGGTATAATTTCAGGTATTTTTTGATTTAAATGCATTTCTAGATTTATTGCCAATGAAATCATGGAAAAAGCAAAAGACTTCAAACCTTGGTTTGGAATAGAATAGGAGTACTTCTTATTAAAAAGGACTGGGACTACCCATATTTGGCCTCTCGGTTGGCCAACAGGAGGATTTCCTTATCCTTAAGGAAGATATTACTGCTCGATTGGAGAGAGGAACAATTTTGGAAGAGCTTTGGCCGAAGCTCATCTAAGGGCTTGCTTAAATGCAGGACTTAAGATCGCTGGTATCAATGCCGAGGTTGCACCATCTCAATGGGAATTCTAAATTGGAATTGCTGAAGGCATTGAAATTGGAGATCATCTCTGGTTGGCCAGATACATATTGGAAAGACTGGGAGAAGAATTTGGTATTGATATTAACTATGATCCCAAACCAATATTGGGGGATTGGAATGGATCAGGTGCTCATACAAATTATTCGGACATCAAAACTAGGGGACCTGGAGGATATCGATACATAGTTGATACATTGATTCCAATATTACAGAGCACACATTAAGAAGTCTTAAAGTTGTATGGAGCCAACAATGAATAGAGATTGACAGGTCATCATGAAACAAGTTCATATGACACATTTTCGTGGGGAGATGGATCAAGAGGAGGATCCATCAGAGTACCTGTAATTACAAAAGAACTAGGAGCTGGGTATGAATGATTAATCCCTATATTTCTAGTTATTTGGAAGACCGAAGACCAGCTGCTAACATAGATCCATATTTAGTAAGTGCAGTCGTTGTTGATGTTGCCTTATTAAATAGTACCTATGTGAATCAACTTAAATAATTATTGGTTGATTCTGCCAAGCAATTGTGAAACATTATATTTTATATTTGTTATTATTATATAAATCCAATATATTAAATATATTCATCATTAATAAAAGTTACTTGTTTTCGGAGGAGTTAACAAATACGGATGAATTTACGTATTCTCCTGCTAAATGGGACGGCTTTGTTCCTATTTAAATGATCCTTATTTCACTGGATACTATTTTGGAGGTTCTATGGGTGGCTCAGTATTAGTTAAGGGCATCAAAGTCTGATTTTGTTATGGCTGTATGAATTAATTATACATTGGTTATATTGGTTCATTGGGAGGATATTGAGGATAACCTCTAGATATTTATTTCATAACTGGCACTTTTTTCAAAGAGACAAACTTTGCCAAATCAATGTTTAACTCATATAATGCACTTTAATCTAATATGATTTCAGGAACGCATTTATTGAACTACTTCATAAATTAATTCGATTCATGATAGTACTCCTCATTTTCTTAAGGGAGATTAGATGTGTAATATTTAACAAGAGTCTTCACACATCTTTCTGTGTTGAGTTTTTCCAATAGACTCATCAATGTCTTCCATCTTTGTTGCAAGTATTTACTAAAATTTTAAGACTGATTAGTCATAAATCCTCTATTTCCCTCTATTTCTTAGGCCAGTTCTGCTTCCAAGGTATTGAAGAAGTTATCAATGACTTGATAGCATTGTTGTCTCGCTTGTTTGACTTTGTCCATGTAGTAATTGATCCCTTCGTTTAATGCTGTTACTTTATTCAACTATCCCATTTCATCCACAAATCTATTGCAATTTGAAGCCACAGATTGATACACCTCTGTCAGACAATTCTCAAGAGTGTCGAAATCTCCATATGTATTGTATGCTTGATGTTCTTGAGAATGGATTTTAACGCACTAATAATTTTACATTATTCCTTACTTGTGGACATAGGGGCATTTAGCAAGTTTGGCATCTGCAAAACATAGTTATGTACTGATCAACATGATAATGGCAATTCACTTTAGGCATGCTTTCATAAGTGAATTGATAATTGGGAGCAATTTTTTATGGAAAATTATTAGAACTAACAAAACCTTTCTAAAAGAATGTGGATTGCTGAAGTTGCTATGACTTATTAGGAGTTAAATTGAATAATCTATTTTCTTTCTTCTGAGAAGCCATTTTAAAAATATAATTTAACGAAAAAAAAATAATAAAATAAAGCAACCTAAATATGTTTTATAAATTAAAGGAAAAAGAATTATTTATTATCATAGACCTATTCAATTTCAATATCTATTTTTCATTTAAATTCCAAGCAACAATTAATATTCGTAGTAATATGTATAATTTCTTTAAAACTATAGATTAATTTGGAATTGAATAAAAACTCTCTATCCCTTCAATAAATCCCACTCAAAGAAGTGCAATAGGAGGAATGGCCACATTGACATTATATGGAATTAGTTTTGCTTACTTCCTATACGAATTTGTAGATTGGTAGTAAAACAATAAACTTCCAAAAATTACATCATTACAAAGATAAATCAATTAAGCTGAGAATGTTTATGTAGATGGAGTATTTGCTGAGGTATCTCACCTTGCCTTTAATGAGAACAAAATTGATCCATTCGATCCACAAAATTTAATTTTCTATCCAATCTTAACTACTTAAACTAATAATAAAGATGAGGTACAGTTATTTTTAATGTTTAGAACTAAATACTTAAAAGTAGATTGGACAATTCAGTCTAAGAAAATGGACATTCAATTAACAAATTTCTTCTAGAAAACACTAACTTTATTGGTTCACCTCCAACGGCTTCTCAAATTCAATATGTAGATTATCAGATCCTTTTTGGGTTTTGTGATCCAGATGCTTTAGATGTGGGATAATAATGTGCTGATAAGGACACGATCTTAAAATTTCAAGAACAACAGAACTTTTTCCAAATTTAAATCTATATTTAACAATACGACACAAAATAAAAGTAGCTTATAAAAATACCCAAATTTTATACTCTTGATATTTCAACTGAAAAAATGTAATACTGCTCATTTAATCTATAAGCAAATTAAAATGATGTTGATGATGGATTTTTATTTTCCAACTCAAATCAGTAAATTTTCTTCTCTGATTTCGTTATGTTTACTAATTCCTATGAAATCTCATAAAGTGAAAAGGTTTATGGATAACAGTCAGTTTTGGTTGCCTATTTCACAATAGATCAAATTAAATCAGTTGTTTATATCGAATATCCTAAAATATCAGAAATCCTTGCCAATGCAGGATCTATAATCACATGGATCCTTTAAATATCCTTTATCTTCATAAAATACAATGAAATGATATGCACTCACAACGCCAGAAAAGATGTCATTTCTATGTTTTATGCCGACTATGCTGATTTCAATATAACCACTAATTGGTTGGGTAAAATGACATAAATAGGGTTAAAAGGAAAAAATTATAATATGATGAAGGTTAATTCATTTTTTGAGAGTTTGCATTAGATTGCTGATTAAAAAATGAGTTACATTAACTTATAATTTGAAGTCTCAAGGTAATTATTGTTATCAAAATAAATAGAATTTAATTAATCTTGCAAGAATATTTGGGAATTGATTAAATGAAAAAATGTTTATAATAAAATCATAAATTGGAACCAATACTGGATAAAATTGGACTACATGAATGTCCTTAGACAAAAAAGCCTCTTAATTAAATTGTAATTTAATGAATTTATTAAGTAACCTTAAGATATATCGAATGATAACTTAAAGCGATAAGATTAATCAGAAGGAGAATTGATGATGTATCAGGAGAATATACCAGAGGAAGATTTAGATTAACATATAGGATTATTTCTAATGAAGGAAAATGCTCAATATACCCAAATTGATAATAATCAAAGTATGTTACCTCAAGCAGGATCCTAAATTGATTTAAAAATCAGAAACATCGAAAAATAGCCATCTTCAATAAGTTGAGATAGTTGTAAAAATACTAATGATGATTCGAATAAACTATATAATTATAAAACATTTAGAAATGAATAACTTTTTGTCATCCATAGATTAATTTGGAATTGAAGAGCGAGTCCTCTTCTAAAGATCAATATCAACAAAGAGAAGTGCATTTGGTGGATTCATGACCTTGTTTCTCTACGGGATCATTCTTTCATATGGTCTATATTAATTTATTGATTGGATTGAGAACAATAAGTTACCTAAAGTCACTTCAACCTCTAAATAAATTAATCATTCAGAAACTGTTCAGGGCTTAGGCAAATTCTCAGAGATTTGTTACCTTCAATAAATGTCCAATCGCATAGATCCTTTCAATCCAAAGTAACTTATATACTACCCAATCTTAATAATAAATCCTTCACAAGTATGTAGTTCACTATTATATTGTAGTAATAAATTGACGGTATTGCATTTGAATAAGAAATCTTAGATAGTGGTAAAACTGTTAATAAATTTGTTTTATATGATATCGAATTAGTAGGATCTCCACTTTAATCTTAATAATTAGCTTAAAAAGACTATCAATTGACATTTAAGAGATGCAATCCTGATAAAATATAGTAGGGAATGCAATGTGCTGATGAAACCACCTATAACCTATACAAGGAATAATAAATCTATTCTAGATCTAAATTTATATTTAGCAATTCAATATCAAAACAAAACAGTTGGACAAGGTTCCAAAGTTTTATGTTTTAAATATGTTGGAGGATAAATTGATGTTTTATAATTTTTAACTTGAATGTAGCCTGATTTCAATAGATGATGGAATCTTATTCCCTAATTCTAGACAAGAAATATTCTTTCATAATATGTAGTAACTAGTTTAATCATATGATGCAGATTATACAAATAAGTTTTTTTCTAAGGACATAGTGATGATCTTATATTATACCTTGGATTAGATTAAATAAGAGACACTTTATGAATATCCGAAAATATCAGAAATTCTTGCCGATACAGGTTCCATAGTAAGTTGGTTTTTCACATTATCTTATTTTGTGACACTATATAATAAAGAACTTAGTATGCAAAATATCATTACAGAAGTTATATAAATGTACTATAATGATTTTAAAAATTTATCAATTAAGAAAAATTGGTATGGGAAAATAAATGAAATTTCATTTAAGGACAAATCTTGTGATATGGCTAAAATGCAAAAACTTTTAAAGAAATTAGAAGAACTTGCAATTTAAAAATTAGATTAAAAAAGTATTTTGCTTGAATTATCGAAGTAATAAAATTTAAATTAAAATAGATTATAAAATTTATTGGTCAGATAATTGGGATAGGAGTAAATATACTAATAATTAATTCAATCTTAAAAATTAGAGTCTCTAATTGATAAATATGGATTATTAGATCAAAAAGACAGCTCTCATTTTGCTAATTTAATAGTAAGAATAAATAGATTATCCTAAGTTCCCCTAAGGAGAATTATCAAATATGAATTTAAAGCAGCAAGAGGGTTTAGAAGGTGAATCTAACCTAAATATAGAACAATCACTTGAATAGGAATTAGAAAAATAAGTTTGTCTGTTTTATTACCTAGATAATTTAAAAATATAAATTGAAGACAAAACATTATTGATAGATTTTAAAGACAATCATCAAATTCAAAAATTCAATTCTAATGTATTACGTGTAGAACATTTTTCATCATTTCAATGAGTTTACTTTTTTTTTAAATATATAATTTGGTACAAAGTTATGCAAATTTTTGTTTTGTTTTATATCATGATTAAATAAAATATTAGCATATTTATTATTATTATTTCTTTGAAAAGAAGATTCTAAAAATGCAATCGATAGATACCTTTTAAATTTTATAAAAAATTATATAGATGAATTATGTTATTTGGATAATTAAATTTTAATATAATTTTTTAATAAAATGTTATGTTTCAATCTAATTTATAAATGAAACGAAAAATATATGATATTGAAATCTCAAAATCGATATTATAATTGTGATGCTCATGTCATAAACCTATTAATGGAGCTGTTAAAAGAGAAACCAAATTATAATTCCTAAACCTATTATTATGTACATTTTTTTAAATTAACATACGATGTTGTTACACTCATTCTTTTCCTGAAATTATATATAGAAAGCTAATCCTCTCTGAATTCCTGATAGAATAAGCAGAAATATAAAATAATAAAAGGGATTTTTATGTTGAAAATCAAGTCAATGAATAAATGACCAGAAATATAATTATCATTATAATATTCCTTAAGTTTTAATGTATTTATGATACGCGGGCAATTCTTTTTATAATTCAAAAATTCGCAACATTAATTAAGAAGCCAAACAATTTCTACTCTAACAATTAGAATGAATTATTATATTTAACTTTTATATAAGTACCTCAACTTAAAGTATGAGAATGTTGGTTAATTAAATTTTCTTATCCTTTTAATATATGTTTTCTATTGAATTATTACTAACAATTTGTCAGTTATATCGGGTTGTAAACATCATGTAAAAGTTTGAAGATTTTAATAATTTTAAACATAAGATTTAATATTTTGTATTCATGAACAATTCACAACAACAATTCAAGAGAGACTTTAACATTGTTACAAATATGAAAGCGTACTTCCAAAATAATATTCGATAATTAATATAACCATTTGAAGAAGACCCTCAATTAGGGATTTCTTCAAATTCAGACTATGTTTTAGTACCAGATTTAAAATGTATGGTGTTTAACTTAGTTGATCTCTAGAGAAATGAATTCGATTAACAAAGTTTTAATCCATCTATTTATATACCTTCGTCAACAGATGCTTCAAGTATAGAATTTATAAATTTTTTAGGTAATAAATTCCCTGAAATTTTATCAAGTTAAGGTTATGAGTCTATTTCCTCAAACTCTATAGAGGAAGAATTTTGAATTAATTAAAAAGAGATTGAAAATAATCAATGATACACCTTTTCACTAATTATTACTATAAACAGAAAATATTCAATTTAATTTACTAACTTTCAATTATTTATTGTTGTATTAATTTTATTCATTATTTCATAATCTATATCGTAAATCAAATTATTTATGTTGATTTTTATGGGTCTAGAAAATATTTAAACAGATCAATTTTATCTTCTTGTTTGACAATTAGGTTCAATTTCTACCAACTATTTTTGATTTTAGCTTCATCATTACTGTTTACTTTTTTTAATACAATTTTCAAATCTGGAACACTTTTGAATATTCTAGAAATGAGGAGCTAATATGTTATTGAAATAACATAACATTTTATTGCTTGAATTCTATAACCTTTATATATGTTTTGATATAATGACAAACAAATTTTCATCTCTTTTAAACTTATTATTGTACTCATCTATATGTATTTTTAGATCATCTAAAGAGTTTCTAACAAATTAATATCAAATAATTTTGTTCATTCTAGACTCTCTAAAAATTTGAATACAAATTTTAATTCCTATTATAAATATTTTAATTTTACATGAAATCAAAATCATTAAGCTCATCCTAAGGTAAGCTAATAACCTTTTATATTAGTTTCAGAAGAAAGTGATCATCAAATGCTTTTCAATCGAAAATGAAAAATGATCTCAATTAAACAAAATAATCTATAAAATTTAATTCTATAATCATTGCATCTTCAAGAAATACCTAACTTTTTTCCATTTATTTAAATTTATGTTTTGTTTTAACCTTTTAAATTCAATTATTTTTTGGGTAATATAATTTTTTTATAGAAAGTCAATTATTTATTGATAATTATTTTAATTAGCATTAAGAATAAAAATAATGATTATTTATAATTAAATGTTTCTGGTATAAAATTGAAAAGTACTTTATAAATAAAACAAATTTTAATTTTAAAACTATATGCTAAATGACTTATCAATTACATTAAAGTTACGGAAATATTCTAAACTGTGATATTTGATTGGATTTTTAATTCATTTTGGAACCCAGATCGAATGAAAAATGGAAAAAAATTTCGATAAAAGGTTCTTTGATTTAGAAAAATTATATAGGAATAAGAAGAATGTCAAGATTAAAAAAGAAGTATTCATTATTCCTTCGCAAGGATTTTGATTACCCTTTTTAGTGATATTTTAGTAGAGACTTATATTTGATTTTTATTTAAAAAAATTAATATAAAAATTTCAATTAATGATTCATTCTAGTGATCATAATCAACGACGGAAAAAGAGAGCATTATTTAAACATTAAGCTGGACCTTTTATTATATTTTTTACTGTACTAATGCCAACAAATTGTGTGATTTTAGAATAGTTTGTATCAATTATGAAAAGATTAGTATTTCGATTTGAAAATGGATCCTACAACTTAAATAATAAGCGGAATTTTAGTTTATCTTTCTTATTCCTTGGCTATGTGGTCATATTACTAATCGATTACAATAAAAAATAATACTATAGATAAAGCTATCCCTATTTAAGATAATAGAAGAATTGACCCTTTATATAAAAATACTAATTCCTGTCTTGAATGTAACCAATGGAAACCTATACGAACTCATCATTGTTCACTTTGTGGAAAATGCATATTAAAAATGGATCACCATTGCCCTTGGATTCATAATTGCGTAGGTTTAAGAAATCATAGATCCTTTTATCTCTTTGCAATGTATATGACTGTATAAATTTTCAAATATATTTAGATTGGAGCCATGTAATATAGCTATGCATCATGGGTTTATTTTAGATTTTTGTTTCGAAGCAGTGAAGGCTTCTTTGCACATCAATCTACCTTCTTTTATATTTATTGGGGTTTAACAAGTCTAGTATTATATCCAACATGTGCTATGTTATGCTTCTTATTCTTTTATCATACTTCATTAATCCTTAACAATTAGACGACATTAGAATAAATGAAAAGTGGTTCAAATGGGAATTGTTGTATTCAAAGTGATAGACCTCCTAGACATATTAACTTATTCGATAGAGGTACTCTATCTAACATAGCATGGTTTTTTAATTATTCGTATTTTTGGTTTCTTCCTTTTGAGAACATTTATAAAGAAGATGGTAAAAAATATTCTAAAATAAGGTACTAAATATCCAATATCTCCACTTTGTAATCTTTAGGACATCTAGATCAACAATCCTTCAATACCACTTGTCCAAATTCCTGAGTAATAATTTGATTTTGATAAAATTGATTAAAAATATGAAGAATATCTAGCTTTTGCAAAGCTAAAATACAAAAATAAAAGACTGGTCTTAATTGGAAAGGAAATATAACTTAGTTGATATTAATCAAATTAGATAATAATTTATTTAATTTCTTAGATGTATTCTAATTATTGTATTACATTATAATTTGTCTATATTTCATAATTATATAAGCCATCAATTCATTGCGGATTATCATTACTCTTTTTCACACTATACTCAATTGCATTAAAATAATTATTAAAACAAGTTGAAACACATTTTTCAGAGAATTATAGAGATTTATCAAAACATTAAGAATGGCATAATTTTGTCAAGTTTCTAATAGTTTATCCTACACATAACAATTTCTCTTTATCTGATTCACTTTATGGGTCAAATCGATAGTTTTTAAATATGTCATAGTCTTATTTGGTTATGTCCCTATAAAAATTCATTTTTATAATTAATTATCAAAATTAAAATATTATTTAAGGTTGTATTACTCTTTTTTGGAATTAAAAACAACTTTAAATGAAAAAAAATGACAAGAAATTCTTATTTGAAGGTTAGAGATGATAAAAGAATTAAAAATAATTAGTTTGCCAAATTAATTTACTGAATTATTATTGCTTTTTCAATCAACAAAAGCTGAAGTTAAATAATGGTTAAAGATACTGAAGGAATAAAAAAAGAAACCTATTTATTGATTTATTTCATCAATTTTTGGAAACGAAATATTTGCATGTGGGTTTAATTCAATGAGATGAATTCGAGTTAAAAAGATATCTCCTTTCAATAATTCAAAAAAGCCATTAAAAATAAAAAATACAGTTATTTCTAATTTTTGATATGATGAAGGAGGAACATTATTGATTCATTTGTTTAAAATAAAATACCTTTAAATAAATATTATTTAGTCATTATTAATATAATATCAATCCAACATTATTGAAAGCTTAGATGAGTATACTATCAAAGCACCAAATACAGAATTTGAAAAGATAGATATGATAAATTAATAATAATTCATTAAAATAGTTTATTTACTAATCTTTTTTATGAATGAGACATTACTCTACTAGCTGAATGAGAGTCTCGGAGATCTACACTGTTATCTTACCTTGAGAGAATTGGTCTTGTTTTGATGCGAAAATTTTGTCCAAAAGTGAGATTTAGTGGTTGTGTATTTTAAATATTATGCTATGATAATTTTCTGTGGATTTTTTCATTTTAACTCACTCTTTAGCGAATAAGTTTTATATTAAAGTTTTTGATAATATCCTTTGCCTTATCAGAATCTATATTAAATTATTGTTTTTTTGATATCAAAATAGGAAGAGCAACTCCGCTTCTCTATTTATTTTGTGCAGGCTCTTCTACACTGCGATGAGTTAGATTTATTTTTGGTTCTAATGATGGTTTATGGACCAACATTTTTACTTAGCGTATCAAATTACTCTTTTAAGTTTTATTTTCTCCTTGCAGCAATTCCTTGAATGCAGCAGTCTATTGAAATTACATATGTAAAATAATAATATTTTATATTCAAGTTGCAGAATGAAAGAATAAAGTTTATCCCTTTATTAATGATTAAAGAAATGAAGAGGCCTTCTGATATTAAGCTAAATGGAATTTAGAATCCTATTTTAAAGTAAAACAAATTTTCTTATTTTTCTCTACTACATTAAAGATTTATTTTCATTAAATTGCTTCATATCTTATTGTAAAATATTCTTGAAATAGATTTCAAAATAATTATATTGAGGTAATGTTATTCCCATTATGTTATGCAATCAGAATTAATTAAAATTTGCAATTTTAATACTTAAAAATTAATAATCTCTTTATATTCTTGTTTATATAGAAATGAAAAAGGTAAAGTACAAGACAAATTTGATTGGTTTTTTTGGATAGAATGGAAGAATAATATTAAAAGTAATAAATAATCATTAAATCAAAAAGATTATCATCGATAAACGTTAAGAAATCACCTTGTTATTGTTATGATATTTGTTTTCCTTATTCTATTAGTGTATGTAATATAATAAATTCTTTCTTATTTTTTCGAATGTTAAATTCTTTGAACAGTTAATCTCTTATAAGTTTAGAGAGTTGTTTAAGTATTTATAAATTGATTCTTTTAACTATTAAATAGAATTATTTGCTTTAAGAAAGAAATCATCTCTATTTTTATTAAGTTACTCCTCATAATACTCACCTTACTTTTACTTTTTATCAGAATATAAGTTTATATCTTTTGAAATTAATTGTGAGGCTTTCGGGTTAAAAATGTTGCACGATCATAACAACTTATATCAATAAACATTTTATAATGTTTATTTAATATAATATTTACCAGGAAATGTTATCCATATTTTCATTTTGGAATCAGGGTCTCATCATCAACATTATTGAATTCATCAATCAAGCATGAATAGAGAATCCAATTTTAGGAATTGTTTATGAAACAGTTTAAGGGAAGTTCAATCAAAATTTTAATTTTCCTTTTGACATATATTCAACGTGATATGAGAATTAGCCCATTTCATTTTATTGTGTTTTGCTTATAATTTTAACAAATTTTTCCAATATATTGATACTACCATTTTTGGGTGTATTTATAATTAATGTCTATTTAAAACCACTATTCAAATGAGTTAACAAATAAGATTAAAGTCTACAGTATTAATTCTTGCCAAAGGATCTTTTGAGACTTTTTGATGATCATTTCACTCAAAAAATTGGATGATCAAGGACTGAGTAAAATTAGATTCATATTTAAAAATAATTATTTTAGATAAGTTTAAAAATGTTGTTAGGATTTGGGTATTTATACATTAATGGTTCTTTCATTTTTGAATAAATATGATAAGTTTGAATGAAAAGGGATAGGATAGTTATGCTGATATTTAATTTTGAATAATAATATAATAAAATTATTATAAATAAAAAATGGAAGATTGTTTATTTGAGATTAAGGGAGCAGGGTAAATAACTATTTAATTATAAGTACCTAACAAACAATTCAAAAGTAAATGGGAAATGACGCATAGAGTGATGATCAAAATATTGTGATTAATGATAATGATGAGTTGATGCCTTTGTTTAAAGTGAATGTGGACGAGGTTTAACGAATTTTGGAGACAATCAGGTCCAATATCGCCAAAATTGAAGAACTAAAGAAGAGCTATACAAGTGCAACTAGATCAGAGGCTGAGAAAGGTTGGTATAATTGAATTAAATTATATTAAAGATGTAAGCACAAAGTTGGAGAGGATTATCTCATAAAATAATCAATAATAAGAAAGATTGAAGAAACTAATGGAATAAGTAGCTCAAGATGTGGAAGAGGCGAAGGAGAAGGATCCTGATGAGCCTGAAACAAGAATGAAGATGGATATATGGGCTGCAGTAAACTTGAAAGCTTAGGCTGTATTGTAAGAGAGTCAAAAGGCTCAATTAGATTTCCAAAATAGTATGAGGAACAAAATAAAGAGACAAGCAGGCTGTTTAGATTCAAATCTAAATGAGAATCAAATTGATGAATTGTGTGATGATCCAAATGTATGATTTATTTGATGTAGAAAATGCAAGAACTACTACAAAAGAAAATCTATGGGTAAGCCTCGATTCAATTATAAAACGCTGTTCAAGATATTCAGGAGAAATATCAAGACATTGTTAAGCTAGAGAGAGTATACTTAAATATTAACTATTAAAGAGCGTTCAATAGGTGTATCAACTCTTAGTGGATATGGCAGTGTTGGTCAAGAACCAAGGGGAATTGATTGATAATATAGAATAAAACATGGTAAAAGCAAGAGATTACGTTAAAAAAGGAGAGGCTCAATTGGTGAAGGCCAAGAAGGATCACTAAGCTGCTAGAAAGGTAAAAATACAAATAAAAATACATTATAGAAAATGTGCTGTATCATTATGATTGGACTGGTTTTAATTTTGGTTATTGTTGGTCCTATTTTAGGAACTTCCTTATGAATTGAAAAATTTATATATATATCTATAAAGATTTATAGGACTTCATATTTTAGTTTGAGATCAATGAAAAATTTAATATAAAAATAAAATTACTTAATTCATTTGATATTCATGAATCTTTATTAAAGTGAATAGCTATATACAGTGCTGAGTCCAACTGCAGCACTTTTAAGTAAGTTAAAAGTGATTTTGATCCCATAAAGTTTGAATGGGTTGTTTCTTGAATCATATTGAATGATTCTAATATTATCATCCAATTCTTGAATGATAGATTTAATGACTTCCTCAACTTGGCTTTCGTTTTGTAACAGTTATTTGAATTTCTTGTGAATGTAATTTTAAGGTTCTTTGTTCTACTCAAAATAGACTTCCTTCATTCTCAAGAGGTCTTAATATATAGACTTAACATCTTAAAGAGCTACTTCACATTGATCCAAATAGGTGTTCAATTTAGCACCTAAGAAGAGATAGTAGGCTGTAAAGCCTAGAATCATGATGGCTAACTCACCTAGTAAGATGAGTTGAAATAGATCAAGGTGTGCAAAATCCAAAATGAGTAATAAAGAAAGGAATATCAATACAATAAATCCTAAGAAACAGAGAGAGTAAAAGCCTTATGTTCTGAGATTGTATGTTTGACCATAATCAAATGAAATTGCTCTCATCATTGACCAGGCTTGCCATGTAGTAATATTATTGAAGTTTAGGGTTGGCAATAATTTAACTTTTTCAATCTAATCTGGCCTAACCTTAATTATCAGTAATAGTTATTCCAGTAAAAAGAACTTCCTATTAAAATCATAGAAGGCCTAATGAAAGAAAATGTTGCTGCCCCAAAATCCAATAAATGAAGAGATAACATTTAATACTTTAATATATTTAATACAGCTATACCCATTCTAAACATGTCTAATGCTTCAACTGAATCAAGCAAATCACCTATTCTCAACCACATTGGAGTTGTAGAAAGTACAAACGCTTCGAGGAGACATAAGTACATATGAGTATTCGCTGAATTTTTTGTTTGATAATGATTTACCAAGTATCCAAATAGCTGAAAACCAGAGTATTCTTCGTCATCCAAAGTGATTCCTGTATCTTTGAAGTAGTTTATATCCACTTTAGCAATGGCAACCTTTGTTTCCTAATGAGGCTACACTATAAAATCCATCTTAAACAGAGAAATCTCAAATTAGTAACGCTGAAGAGAACGATAAGGTTCCAAAAAAAGAATCTTGGGAGATTGTTCTCTCCATTCTCCCATCATCAAATCAAATGAAAACACTTCTTCTGGTAGTAAAACATTCTTGTATAAGTTTATTATGCTTTTACTAAATGTTGCATACTTGGCTGCTATTACAACACTTCGAATGGTTAATGCATACCATAGGAATAAGATTTCTGTAAGAGTGATTACACTTTCATTCCATAAAAAATATCCCAGACCTCCTAAAACCGACCCTATCCATAAGAGAGCTTATGTATAAAAAGCCATTGAATTGCCATAAAACTTCATGTTCTTCATCAGTGTCATGCCTGGCCATATACTAAATAATATCACCATAAAGGGTCCCAATATTATGAAGAAAATCTAAATTCCAAAATTAAAAGATTACCTAATGGTATAAAAAAAACTCTATAAAAGCATCCCAGTTCCATTCCCCTTTATATCTTTCCATTTATTCCTTCTAAATTTTATCTAAGGAAACAGTTTGATTAGTGATTTCCCATTACCTTTTTTCATATAAAAACTTTTCTTCATCATTGACAGTAACTAGAGCTTCATCTGCTGGATGTACTACCGAAATCTTGAGGGATCGCCGATAAGTATTAGTATTAGATTTTACAATAGAGGAAACATGGTTATTATTGTTTTCCATTTTTAAAATAAATAAGTATTTTAAAACAAAGTACCAATAGAGAATATATTATATATTGAATTTAATGGTAATAATCAATAAATTCTGATATTGATATTCTATTGAATAGAGATGCTAGAACCATTTCAAATGGGAATGCTGTATAGATATAAGAAAGTAGGTCGAAAGTTGGTCTAGTAAATAGTAAAAACATAAGAACTTGCTCATTATTTTGAATTATATGAACTACTAGGATTCTTTCCCAATTTATAACTACAATAAAGAGTATCATTAATTATGTAGTTATTTAAAGCTTGAGTTATATTCATTTTATATAATAATTAAAATCAAATACTAAATAATTAAAATAATTATTTATGTCAGAAGAATTAGCAAATACCGTCTACCTTGGTGGAATCCCTGAAGATGTGACTGTGGAATAAATTAAACACTTATTTATAACCTTCGGCGAAATTAAATCTGTAGATCTGCCCATTGATAGTGAAACATGTATCTATTATAATTATTGAAGTAAAGAACAGAGGATTTGCATTTATAGAATACGAAGATATCGAAGATGCTGAAGCTGCTATAGATAATTATGATGAAGGTGAATTGTTTGGCAAAATTGTCAAAGTTAAACCAGCTAAGCCATATAAACCAAAGTCATTTTATACTAAGCCTGTTTGGCATTCTGAAGATTGGTAAAGGAAAAATAATGAAGAATATACTTATAAAGAGCGTGTGAGAAGGGAGAAATAGAAAAAGAGAGATGAAGAAGAAAGGAAAAAAGAAGAGGAAAAAGCAAAGAAGTATCAAAAGAAATAATGATTTGCCATATTAATTTTAAAGTTATGAATTTTATTTTAAACCTGACTGCTTAGAAACTTATTGCATTTATTTAGAACAGTAGTACAATGAATTACTATAATCATTTTTAAATTATTTTGTTTTCAAATATCCAGAGCATTGGGCAACTTCGCATGTGTCTTGGCTGGTAAAAGGATGTTTTCAATTAATAAATGAAATGAAAGAACAACTCCAATACCTGCCAAGAACAAATATATAATATCCACATTCTTCATAGGATCAATGCCACCGCCAATTGTATATACAAAACCAGATATCATCGGAACAACAGCCATACAGAAATTCTCTATTATTCCCAACAAACCCAAAGCAGTTGCTAATTTCAATCACATTCATAAATTACCTAACATATCTTCAGGAACTGTAGATTGCAAAGCAGGCATCAAAACACTTGAGAAACATGAATAGGATAAGCCTAGAGTAATTAACCTATAATTTTAATAAACAAATTTTACCCAAAAACTGAATAATAGTTAGGAGATATTGTAAGAGGCATGTAATAAAATTGCAAATGGGATATAAAAAACATAATTGTTGACACCACTATAAAAAAAGGTCTATAATTGGTAAACTTGTCAGAAATTCTACCTACTACAGGAGATGTAAATGCTAGAAACGACATATTTCAAATTATCTTACCTGCCACAACATAACCAACTGTAACTATTTGACCAGCATCCATTATACTAAATCCAAATCGTTCATGGTAAAACTTATTAGCATTATCAAGAAATGGCACATACGAAGCTAACATTAATGTTGTTATTATGCTCATTATTACAAAGGGTTTAGTAAGCTTAACTAAATTATTAGAATACTATTAATACAATTAAAAACTGATATCTATTCAGTTTATTTCACACTCTCAACCTTCTCGTATTTCATATCTACGTAAATCATCATTAACCCTGATAAAAAGGACTAATCAAATTATTTTAAATTATACTAAAAAACATAAGAATAATCCAAATAACAAAGGTATTTTCAGTGAATTAGTCTTTTCAAATAAATAAGGGGATAAAAACGAATTAAGAGCTGCTGCTAATTCAGGGACTGTAAGTATCAATCCCATTGCAGTACCCATATCTTTTGGCATTCTTTATGCTACCATTTTAAACACTGCAATGTGTAAAATATCACTTGCTATACCAAATATTGCTCTACCACATAGCATCATACTATAATTATGATAGCATCCGCCAAAAAATATAAATATTTATGATAGACCCAACAAAAGACTAAATGTGAACACCTATGATATACAATATGGTCTTACACCCCAACGTCCACCCATTTTGTCTATCATTATGCCTCCTCCAATGCTCAAACCTATGTTGGGAATTGCGAACACGCTGTAAAGCAAATTGAATTAAGTTTATGTCAATTGAAACTCTTCTTCTATTGGAACCTCAAGAGCTTGAGGAATATCAAAGGCATAGTTGTTTCCTACCATCAACAGAATAGCCAACAAGATGATTAAACGATCCATTTTTAATTATTAATATATACATTAATTTTAATTCATTGAATGGGATTTACCATACATTCTATGAATTTTTTTCAAATTTGACAAGTCAATTTTAAAATGTTTACTTTAATAATACTCAAGCTTCTCTATCCACTTCATCGTTGATAATTTTATCTTTATGGCCTTCATAATTTATGTATTTAAATACCTGAATTGTTTACTTCAGTGAAGATTCAAGATTTGATTTCTCCTTATTTTTATTTCATGAAATATTTCTTAAAATGAAAGCTACTTCAATATGGCAAAATTTAATTGATTAGCTTAAATTCGATTGGATCTAATATATGGAATGTGAAAATGCCATTTCTGTTAGTTCACATTTGAACTGATCATAATAATTATTTAATTAGAAATTACAAGTTATTAATTTTCAATATTGCTCTAATAAAAATAGGGCATAATACTATGCTATGTAATTATTTATTAAAATATATAAGTTTCGGTAATCAGAGATTTTATCCATATAGTTGATTGTATATTCATGTTGTTTAATCATAAAGAGGGATTTCAAATTGAAATTAAGAAGATACAATAATATCTGAGTTTTTAAGATCACGCAAAACAATTAATAATAATCTAACCGGATGGATATTCTATTTTTGAATTAGATATTACAATTAACTATTAAAAAGAAGTGATTATGTTGAATTTCTTAAAATCTAATTCATATTACACTTGTCTAATGTATTCAATAGTATTTTATATTGGGCTAAATATATTAAGTAAGTAAATGGAGTTTTAATTATACCTTTATCGACCAAATATTCTCTAATTTATGGTATCATTTAAATTATCAAAATGTTACTATCTTTAAATCTTAATAGATGAGTTACTCTAGTTATCAATGATAATATACAACAAATTTATAAGAATTTATTAAATTAATAAATAAAATGGATTACGAAATTATCGATTAAATTGGAAAAGGAAGTTATGGAGTGATTTACAAAGTGAAAATTAGATCTCAGATATAAGTGCTTAAGGAAATCTCTTTGAAGAATCTATCCCTCAAATAATAGAACGAAGCTTATCGAGAAGCTCAGATAATGCATACATTGAATCATCCAAATATTGTGTCTTACTATAACTCTTAATTGAGGAAGGATAAGTTGAATATCTTTATGGAATATTGCGAAGATGACCTTCACAATTATATCTATCGAAACCCATCTCCAGCTGAGAACCAAGTGTGGCAATGGACCATACAATTGTTAGAAGGTCTTGAGTATTTACATTCTCAAAAGATAGTGCATAGAGATATAAAACCTAATAACATTTTAATGAAAAGCAACATATTGAAGATTAGTGATTTGGGAGAGTCTAAAAGCTTGATCTCTACTCAATAACTATCAACAACAAAAGTCGGAACTCCCTTATATTTGGCACCTGAATTAATTCGAAATCGACCCTATGATAATAAGATTGACATTTGGGCATTGGGATGTGTCATTTATTTTGTTTGTCAAGGAGATCCACCCTTTGGAGGAAGCAATATAATTTCATTGGGATACAATATCGTGAATAAGTCACCTAAACCAATTAACAGTAAATACTCAAGAAGATTGCAGAGTCTGATTTTTAAATTGTTGAATAAAGTACCAGAATTCAGACCAACTGCTGCTCAAGCATTGCAATAAATAAGGGATGATAATGATATGAAGTCGAGACATTAATTCTAGAAGATCTTCTCAGTCCACTCATAATAGGATATATCAAGAGGGGATGATCTGAAGGAGTAAAATAAGACTGTTTAAATGATTCAGAGTAGAAGGTTGGAACGGATAATACAGTAATAGAAGGATGCTTAATTAAGGTTGTGTGAGGCTGATAAATTTAGCAAAATAATACTTTTAAATAGAATTATTAAACATTAATCAGAACATTATGTACAATGATAAATACTAAAATCATAACACTCATAGTATTGGCTTTCTGTTAAAGGCATTTAATAATTCATCTAGTTTACTTTAATGTTAATTTAATTATAATGGTTTATTCTAAGATACAAATGTTTTGCTGGAGGGTTGAGTCATTTGTTTGGCAAACTTATTTCCAAAATCTTATTTTCTGTTCTGCCAATCCAAGGAATTCAATTCCAATGCTAGAGAAGCCAATCCCTCCTTTTTACTTCCATGAACTACAACATTAAGTCAAAGCAATTACTTGCATCTTATAAATAGTTCTTCTTTCTGATCAAATCTGGAGAAGTCCTAATGGCTGAATTAGGTCTGTGATTAGTAAGTGAAAACTGCATTTTTTATGTTGGCTCTGGACTATTATAGACATTTGCACCTGAGGATTTGCGTTTATAACTCTCGTATTTAATATCATCAAGTGGCCTTGATTTAATACCAGAAGAATATAATTATTTATCTTCATATTTGTTCATGAATGAGATTTCTTTGGTTGGAGTTTAAAATTACTTGCTAATTTTGAATTAAGATATTTACCTTTTTAATAAAGATTCCTTTAATGGTGAAAACTCCATAATGTCACTTTTATTAGTTTTTTGTTGTAATACTCGTTCGTATTGTTGCAATTGTCTTAAGAATCCATTATTTGGATAGACTTGCCATCTTTTTCTTTCTAGCAATCTTAAGGCGTCTTGAGCACTCATATTATTTTTTTTCATTAAATATGCTGCAACAAGAGTGGCTGATCTTGAAATACCAGCCATACAATGAACCAACACATTCCCACCTTCTCTGGCTCTTTCAATGAATTAATTACTGCTATCAAAATGTCTGCTAATATTTTCAGATTCACAATCCTCCAAGTATATATGTTGATAATTTTGTAGTTGTGTTTGTACTTCAAATGGTATCTTATTCATACAAATTGATAGAACACCATTGATTCTGTGTCTTCGCAGATTTTCAAGGCTAGCTAAAATTATGTATTAAAAACTATTCTATACAAGCTGATTCAATATTTCCTAGATAAATTGATCCTGATACTCCATTGTCAACAATGCAGGTCATATCATCCATCTATTATTCATAAGAAAAAGAGCTGGTTTGATAAGATTTCTGAACAATAGGTGAAAGGCTGAACATTAATTAATAATTAACAATAAAAATTATTTCACTTAATGTAGTTGAAAATTTAGCCTAAATTATAATAAATGATACAATCATCATCAATAAATATAGAAATAGAACTTATGTATTTTAAAAAAGAGTTTCCCTCAGCTAATGAACCTTTTTCAATAATTTTCACTTAAATTTAGTAGAATTATGTTAGATAAATAATGAAAGGACTATATAAATTCAAACTAAATGACAAGAAAGGAAACTATCTCTTTCTAAAGGAACAGCAATAGAGTTAGTTCCTTTTCTTAAGGGAAAAATAAAGGAAACAACAATAACTTGAAAGGATTCAATACAGATTTATAAGAGTATAAAATTAGTCATCAAAAATTTATAAGAAAGTAGATATAGAATCATTATAATAAACTTCGCATTTAATGGAATTCTTGTTTATCGATCTTTTTACTTTTTAATTTCAACCTATTATAAATTCCTATAAAACTCTTTAGAGTTCATTTACAGAATAACATACATTTAAATTGTTAAACAATTAAATGATGGAAATATGAAATAAAATAATCAAATATTACAAAAGAAAAAATATACTCTTATTTAAAGAATTTTAAATCTTTTATGGAGCTTAAAGTAGAAAATATATATTTATATTTGAGGTGTTAAATTGTTCAAGAGTTTACTTTTAGATTAGAAAATGTTCTAATTATACTTTGAAGTTACATTGCAGTAAATCGTACAAAAAGTAACTCTTCAAGAGTGCTATGTAGAACTTAAGGGACTATGAAATAATAGAAACTAAATATGAGCATTTTTAGACTAATTAGAGTAATTAAATGCAAATATTTAATCTAGTTACTAAAAATAAAATGAATAACTTGATTTCTTTTATTGAGATATCTGATAAACTTATAAGGGTTAAGAAGTCTCTTATTTAATGGCGAATCAGAGGTCTCAGTTCAATTCAAATCGTTTAGGTTTGCAATTAATAAAACAATCTATACCAGATTATCATACTTTTAGTATCTAAATCATAAAATAAGTATTAATAAGGTATGATTTCTTTTAATCGTATTGGTTAACAAGAGAATACATGAGGATCTCCATATGCTCTAAAATTTGATAAATATTTAGAAAGAAATATTATCTGATTGTTTTCATATTAATAATGGTTTACGATGATCAATAGGGGAGGATAGCGAACTATACGATTTGTTTGCCAACTTAAAGTTACTTTGACCTATCCTAACATTGAGACGACTCTAGCTTCGAGGAGTTATTTTGGTTTGTTTGGAGTCAGCATTATCAGAGTATGAGCACACCATTTCGAGAAGGTTCTGTCTTAGTCTATTCAGATCCTTACTAATTTCTTGTATTTGAGGATCCCATTAAACTATCATATCTGAAAATAGTCATATTCTCTACCTTTAATTCTTCCTTTTTAATCTTCGCTTATCTCATTTTGTTTGTGCATCCAATAAACCGTATAAAACAGTTTGCCCTATATGGTCTCAAACTTATCCATTTTATTATTATGACAAATATTTGGATTAAAAATGAAATAATCACAACTATGCAAAACAATTTTTATTTAATATACTAATACACAGGAATAGTGATCCAATATTTACAGCAAATACCTCAAAGATATACTAAAAGTGCAGATGATCAAATTATTAATTCAATCTAACTAAATTTCTACTTTTCTGTGCATCTTTTTTAATATAGGACTATATATATTAAGATAAGGAACTAGATTACTCTTTTGGTTTAATCTCGTCCTTTTATTTTAGCAATATATATTTAAGAAATCATAATAGATAAAATTATAAAATAAGTTTTTGAAGAAACATTAAATTAAAATTAAATAAAATTTATTTGATGCTTTTATTAAATAACATATATTTAAAATTTATGAATCTAGAACATCTAGGAGAATGAATCTGTTTTTCTTAATATAATTATAACATCATATTAGGTAAGTAAAATTTAAATTGATCTCGAAACTGATGGACTTCCATATTTGATTCTATAAATTGATATCTTGATTAAGACATTATCTTTATTCCAAAAAAACCATAATAAATTATACTTTTTTTAAGTTTTAATACTAATTATAAAATCAAATTGAATATTATTTATTAAAAGTCAAATATGTGTGGAAAATAATGCTTATTATGTGTATGCACATTTATTGAATCAAAAATCGATAGATATAAAAAAAGTAACTCTTACTTATATATATTACAACTTTACTGCTTAATTATTAGTATTGAGATTAACGGATATGACAGCATAGAAAAGTACTGGCATAGTTGTTGTTTAAGTATTGTTTGGAATTCTCTTTACTTCATTATAAAGTTTTAGAATATTATTTTATATTAGACAGTTTTTAAATACAATTATTTAATTATTTATGTATGATATTTAAGCAATAAAATTTATGTTAAGGATATATAAATAAAATTAACAAAAATCTTTTTTCTTCAATGTCCCAAAGACCACCTGTCCCATAAAGTAATATTCTCATATCAATCATTAGATTAAGCCCCTTAACCATAATAATTCTAACCAGCTCCAACATATGCTCCATAATATGCACCACAATATGCTCCAACATACGCCCCTGCTTATGCCCCTACTTATGCCCCAACATATGCTCCATAATATGCTCCTGCTCCTATTGCACCACTAACATACAGTGTTGCAAGACCTGTTGCTCCAGTAGCACCTGTTGCTCCAGTCGTAGCTCAACCAGTCATTGCTCAACCAGTCGTTGCTCAACCAGTTTTGTAGTAATCAGTAATTGCTCAACCAGTTGTTTAATAATCAGTCCATGTAAGATTAATAAAATCTAAAATTTAAGGCAACAATTAAAGGAGAATCAAGAATCGAATATATTCCTTATTAAAAGGCTGTTATGGAATATGAAGAATAAGAAGTTGTTTAATACGTTCCAAGAGAAAGAAAAGTCACAGATTATTATGCAGTTGAATATTAGACCGAATATGTCCCATAAGTCTTCTAAGAAAAATATACAGGTATTAACTATATACAAATATCTAGAATACGTACCAGTTGATAGATATTAAGAAAGAGTTGAATATTATCCAGTCGAAAGATAAGTTGTTCATGTATATATAATAATATCATTCTTTAGCAATAAGTTGTCTAACAACCAGTTGTTCAATAAGTTGTCTAACAACCAGTTGTTCAATAAGTTGTCCAACAACCAGTTGTCTAATAAGTCGTTCCTCAACCAGTTGTTCAATAAGTTGTTTAATAACCTCTCAGTGTTGTTTAACCAGTTTAAACTGTCCCATTGACCTATGCACCATAATATGCTGCCCCAATTGTTTCATCAAGAGTTATTCCATCATACCCATAATACCCATCATATCCTTAATATCAATAGGCTCCTTAATAACATTAAGCCTAGCCATAATAACCACCAAGATCAAATTTGAATGTTCATTGAAATAATAAGTGCACATCAATCAATTATATTGTTATTATCAAATTTCAAAATACATATTCTTGAACATCAAAAAACTAAAGAGTCTATTTATTAATATAAGTCTAAATGTAATTGATTACTTAAAACTTCTTATAGTTCTTCTAATAAGTATAAGGGATATTATGAAAAAATTAACAAAGCAAGAGTAAGTAGAATCACCTACAAAAATACAAAGAATAATGGTTAATTGATTCCTAAATAATTTCTCTTTATTCTATGATAAATTAGGTATATTTTAATATAAGATATTGAAAAAAATAGTATTTAATTAATTTAATTAGAATTCTAAGATGAAAGGATGTGTGTAAAAATATATTTAACAATTCATCAAAACAATCCCATATTTATTTAATTGTATAAAATTTTAAATTAAAAAGAAAGAATAAAAGAATTAATTAATGATGACTTTTCACTTCGCAGTGACCCCCATGACATATCATGAGTGTAAATACTTCCTTAGATGCCTGATATTATATATATTTTTAGTAAGTTAACTACAATAAAAATTATGGATATAAGTTTTCTAGAATCTATTGGATTATAAAATAGAAAATCAGTAATTATCCTTATTTGAACATCTATCATTCTATAATTGTTTATTAAGATCTTAATTTTCAATTTTTAATATCAAACTTCAAAAATTATAAAGAGTATAAAAAGGGATTATATTTACTTAGATGAATTATTTTTCAAAATTAATTACATTCTAATTCTTTAGTATATGTATAAATGTAAATCGCATTGAGTGATTAATAATTTAGTTGAAGTATCAAGTATTTCAGATTTTTAAGATTGTTCTTGGAATATTATGCAATTATTATAGAATTTATTTAGTATTTTATTATTAATAATATTTGAGGTATTTTACTTCTTTTTGTCAAATTTTTTTTTTATTATTATATATTGTTCTTGATTTAATACTAATAATTAATAAATAGTATTAATACATACTTAAGTTATGAAAGGTCAATTATATCAAAGATACTGTTAGAGAAAATACAAATTTGTTAATTTTGTTCAAAGATAAAAATAAGAACTTAAAAAATTTATGAACAAAAGTTATTATTGATGGTTATTTAATGGATTTGAAATGTATCATGAATTTTTGATATTCAACTTCTTCAATGAATAAAATAGTTATTGCTTAAAATTTTAAAAGTCAGAATCAAGAAGCAGTACACAAGTGCATGAGTTGAATCATTAAAAGTTCTATTTATTCTCATTTCATTCATTATCTATTATTCAATGTCCTTATTATTCCTAGTTATATTTTTTGATTTTATATAATTATAATTGAATATTGTTTATGATGTATCATTTTAACTAATAATTATTCAGTATCTCCTTATATTATTTTTATTACATTAATATTCAAAGTACTCAAATTCCACTTGTTATTCTAAAAAAGTATATTTCAGGATATATTTGTCAAAATTGTAATTTCTCATTATTTTTAGAATCAACAAGTAACTTTTTGGATAGAGAGTTTAAGTTAATCATGTTATAATTAATGACTTTTATATAAATAAAAAAAAATATTTGATATCAATTAAAAAGTAAGATTCATTCAATCATTACTCGATAATTTGATCTTCTTATTTTGGTTCTGGCGAATAAATAATTGAATCTCTATCAGAGAGTATAAAAGGCAAGAGATCTGATAGTTCAATTTTTTTATAGGTGGTTTCTAGTCTTTAGTTGATCAAGGAGGGTTTGAGATGCCAGTGTAATATATAATAATTAAGTTTGAGTTTATTCAGCAAAACAGTAATTAGAATTAAGAGTGCGATGATTGCAATCACAATTGAGATAATATGAAGACTATTAAAAATATCTCGATAAACGAAAATGCTAATTGCCATGATTAGTAACACAAGAAAGACAATCACTATTGTAAGAATGAGCCACTTTCCAACAGTGTTGATATTTTTCCTAATTCTACACCATTTCATACATATAGTATCCTTCAATTTGGAATGGATAGGCACATTCATTTTTGCAAATAAATGCTTATTCCTTTTATTTTTTTGAATTCCTTCTGGCTGTATCCTAAATGCACTTTTCATGATATGTGATTCCTCTGCATTTACAATATTGGTGAACTGTGCCAATTTCTGAATTACATTCTTGACAAACTTTGAATGGCTAATCTATTTGTCTATGTGTAGATGACAACATATTCAGTACAATCGTTTCGTGACTTTTCATCAAGATTGTTCCTTTATGTCTGACTGATGGTGAACCCAAAGGAGTGAATCTCATTCGATAATTACTAGATTCTTAAACAGTTAAATCAGATAGATTTGAAGAATTCTTCCCTTGTTATCGCTGCTCTGATTGCTTATTTGATATTGAGTTTTTCATTAATATTATATGATAAAAAATCAAATTTAAAAATTGGGAAACCTTAAATGTAAATAGAGTTTTCTCAATTTTTGATATAAAGAATGATTGTCCCAATTGTTTTGATGATATTTTTGGATACAGTGTTATTTTAACTGTTGCATAGGCACTCCTATTTATATGTATTCCAATCCTCTCGAGGATAAGGGGAATTATAGTTAATAATATAAGATTTGAAATAATAGAATGTTGATTAGAAGTAAAGAATATATTTTATCAAGTTATAAATTAATTAACAAGAATCACTGTTCTTTTAGTAAATCTTTAGATTCAGTTTGGTTTTAGAATGGTTTCTAAGACTTAAATTTATTTTAAGTTTTATTAATAGGTTATAAATAGTTAAACTATCTTGAAGCCAGATTTTCTCTTCTTTAAGGAGTTTATGAATTGATATTGGATTAATCATAAAATTTTGAATCTTATATTCTCAAATATGAAAGGTTATAGGATTGTTGTTCAGATTCTAAAGAAGACTCTTGAGAATAAGGTTCATCAATTTAATATGGGTTATCGTACGGAGTCTTTTGATTTCTTAAACAGTTTTTGGTAGCAAATTTTCGTTGCGTCCCCTTGTAACGCATAAATACTACCTTCTCTGTTTCAGCCTTCTTGCAATTAGAAACTTTGACCTCTTTTGAATGATCATGCAAGTATTTGTACAATTAAACATCCTTTGATATGATAACCTCCTTCTCCATGGGAATGTATAACGGTAGATTTTAGTTTTTACGAGACTGAAGCCTTATGATTAGCTCTTTTCCAACTTGATGAAAGGTCTCTTGATTGACTCTATTCCGCTCTTCAGTGATGTCTTACAGAAGTTGATCCGATTCCACATTGAATACTTGTTTGTAATTGAAAACAGGTTCTTCTGATTTTTGTAATTCCACCTTTGGGAAAAACAATATTTATAATTATTTGAGTTTTTTGACTGAGTTGGAGGATTTGATTCCTGTGTCACTGGTTTGTGTAACTTCGATATGAGTTTTGGATAAATTAAAATCTATGTCGATTGTGGCTTTGGAATTCTTCTTTTTGATTTTATCCTATAGGAATCTTTGTAAGATATTGAGTTTGACATTTTTAATCTTTTTCATTTTATTTTCTTGAGCCTTGGACTTGTCCTTATTGCCTTGTATTCGATTTTCTGAAATGGATTGGGATACCAAGTCTTGGGTACTGATTTCTCCATCCAAGTATTTAATAAACAAATTTGTAGGTGGTTTTCGCAATTAATTTATTGGACTATATGTGACGAGCGGATCATCCTATCTCAGTAATCTTTTCTATTTCGGTTTAATTCGAGATGGCAAAGAAAGCTTTATGGTTTTGTGTTGAAATTGCTAATTGTTACTCCCTACATTTCCACGGTTTCTTAAGTAATCCTTCTAATGCTTGCTATGTGTGGAGAACGGACTATTGAGTTGGATCATATCACTTGGGGTTGCATTCCTTCTGCTTAAGGGAGTGCCCACTTAACTATATGGCTAATCAAGTGTTTAATGAAGAAACATAATTTTTATTATACAATAAAATGATCTCTACTTGGAGTAATTTTACTAAATCACCAATATCAATACACAAAAAAACAGTTGTTTTTAAAACCAGTCCTAAGTTCTCTATTACTCCAGAATAATTTAAGTCAAAACTAAATTTAAGATAGCAAATTACCCTCAATCAGATACCCTCCCCTATTACATCTCTAAAGAAAATATCCATACCCCTAAACAAATAGAAGAGCAGAATCGATGATCCCTTGCTCGTATATAGTCCTCTCATTCTTGGATCTCCAGTTCCAAAAGGGTTCAAGAAATTCTTAGATGGAGAGGTCGATTAATGTGAGATGCTCAAATCTCAAGTCAAATAAAATACTCGCTAGAGTGAGCTAGTTGCATTTAACCAACGGAAGTCCAAAGTGAAAAGAGGCAAAACCATTTACATCAAAAACTAAAAAGAAAACGAAGAGACTGCTCCTTCAAAGTTAAAGAAACTCCAAAAATTGATCGAAACCAAGATTCTCAAAAAATAATTACAATAAACCACTCAATCATAGAAGAGATCCGAAATCGTCAATATTATCTAAGGAAAGAAACCTATTCAACTCTCTAGTAGTGTAAAGAAGTTCAAATAAATGTAAATGCTATTTATACCAAAGAATCCAATCTAACAAGATCATGAAACACTGAGTTACTCTAAGCTCAAATTAATTAACGAATCAAACGATTTGATGTAACAAATTTTGGATGAGTAAACCCTAAGAAATTTCAATAAACTTAACTCAAGAGATAAAGAAAAATAATACTTTGCCCAATTCAAAAAAGACAAAACCCTCAATCACTTAAAAAACGTCGAATACTACCCCCAAGAACAAACAACTCTATCCTAAAAAGATACCGCCCTATATAATTACTTAAGAGAGCAAAAGTGTATTGATGGGAGCTCTCTGTATGCCAATTAACAAGGTATTTTTACTTACTTATACAGTATCAAAGTCATCCTAATCAACCAGAAGGAGTGTCTTATCAAATCACAGAAAAAGACAACCATTGGGATAATAGAAAATCAAACCCAATATAAAAGATAATGACAGTTGCATTTCTGTAGATTTATCCCTACAGTCTGTTTACGAATACTTTCTGGATGACTTGTACACTGAATAAAAAAAACTTGAATCTAAATTAAACTTTTAATAAGCATTCAATGCTGACCTTGACAAATAAATGAAAACAATTAATAAAATGAAAAATATCAATTCACGAGTAATTGATTGCTCTTTAAATAAATTATTCGAAACTTTGTGAAACTTATTTAATTATCATTTTTTATATTAAATATCTTAAAAGTAACATTATTTATCTTAAAATATCTTAAAAGTAACAATTAACGATATTATAACAAATTATTTTTTTATAAGTTTTTAAAGTGTTTAAAATGCTAAATGTTTTATTAAATTAATCTAGAAATTTAGAGAAAGCATATAATCATAATAAAAATTAACCAACTTGCTTTATTTTTTCGGTTTAAGCCAACACCTAATCTAATTTCTTTGGGTCCATTCTATAAGAGTTAATAACTATCTTGGTGCTTTTCTTCTTAGTTCTTTTACGTCTATGAATTGTTTTAGGCAAGAATCCTCTTTGAAAATCCATTGAAAACTATCGATCTTTTACAGTAGGCTAATCTAAGTCACATTAGTTCACCTATTAAAATATTAAAATGTACTTCTTTATCATATTGATTATTGAATGAAGAGAAGAATTTTAAAATATCGGTTTCTTACTTAAATTCTTTTATTCTATTCATTTGATTTTCAATTTCGACAGGATCTAATTTACTAAAAAATTTAAGGTTTTTCTTGTTAGGTGAATTAAGATCTTGGGTGAAAGACTTTGATTATCTATGAAAATTAGTTTGAACTTGGTCTTCAAACTTTAAAAATTGCACTTTCGTTGGATCATTATCTTTCCCTAATATTTTCAATTTCTGCTCAGATATATGAGATAATTCTTCATAGCAATTTGAAAGGGGATTATCAAAAGCCAATTCAAATTTTGAAGCATTCTAAATCTATTCTTATCTTTGTTTATCTAAATAAATATCATAGCATCTTACATAACATGATTTAATATTTAGCATCCTAGTCAGGATTTAACTCTAACTCCTTCATTAATTATTCAATAATTGATCTTTTTTGCATTAAGGGCATATTATCTGGAATTTTGAATTGTTCCATTAATTCTCTTTCATATTTCATTTTTTCAAGTTACTTCTAATATTCTAGCTATCTTTATTTCTCTTTTTCTTGTTGCTCCAGCTTTTTAGGCTAAAATAAATTAATAATATACATCCATAGGTGAGATCTAATTAGATGATTTTCTCCGAGCAAAATTTAGTGCAACTGCAGCTATAGGCAATTTCAATTACTTTTTGTTTTTACCCTTCTTTGATCGATTTGATTTATCTCCTTAAGAAGACTCGATTGTCAATTTACTTTCAGGTTGACTATCATCAGATCTTTATTATTATTATTATTGTTATATAAAATCCTTAATTTAGGATCTAGATTTGTTGTTTACCCTATTGTGTTTAATACTATTCTAAGTATTATTAATTGGTATGAGCATTTTTGATTATGACTACGAGCCTTAAACTAAAGTGGATGATGGAATAAAGGAACTCGAAGGAATATATCCATTCTTAGGTGAAGATGATTGCTATCTAAATTAAAGATTAGTTTAAGTTGGCATTTATTTTTAATCCTCCAATTTGAGAAGAGAAAAAGAGGCTGCAGGATTGCGAGTATTTTAAACTTTACAATTAGGTGAACCTTCTATTGATTCTTCAATTATCACATTATTGGGGGGTTAAGTTGGATCACATTAATTAACCTAAATATTAATATGCTAAATGAGTGTTTGATTATTCTAAAAGTTCTCCTCGTCGTGCATAATAGATGTGATACTAGTTTACTATTACAACAATTTCTAAGTTGACTTTTTCATTATGTCCAAATTGTCATGAGTTTGAAATACTGGATAATCTTGCTATTTGCTAGCCTCAATATGAGTGGTTGCTGGTCTTAATGAACTTATATGTGTATGATGATTTTGCTCATTTTAGTGTAAGGATTATTCTAATAAAGACATTTATGACTCTTCGTTTGAAGCTGAAATTTCCACTTATTATTATTCCTAAGGATTTTGTTAATCAAATAGTTTTAAGTCATTAGATTGTAATGTATTAAGCTTTCTTTTAGTTGACTTTGCAGTAATGATAGATCTGGCTGATTAAGGAGGAGACAGGAAATTTCCAGGTGCATGTATTTCTTCAAGGCTTTTCTTTGGACTTAATTGATCTTTGGAAAAGGTCTCTGATTATGATACGAGTTCCTAAGTTTGACCAGGAATGAATGAAAATTTCGCCTATTATGATTGTTATGATATCACCTGAGATTTATTATTATTATCCAAATTTTTGGCACTTTAAATTATTTATAGTTGGTTGTCAATTTTTAAATCTTTGGCATTTGGATCTGTTCCATAACTGATATCCTTTAATCGATCACTCTAAGTCCTGGGTTTTCTTTGAGAACTAAAGTCTTCATCATTGCTATAGTATTTTTAGAGTTTTTCTTTTAGATCCATCTTGCTAGAGTCACTTCCCATGGGTAGATTTTATGATTATTTTCTAGAGTAACTATATTGTGCATTACTATCCTATTTCTCAATTCTTTATAATTGCTATTGATTTTGATTTACAATTGGTTCTATATTGATATTATTATTTTTGATTATAAAGTCTTATTATTATTCTATTTCTCCATCCTAACTTACGATATTGATTACGGCCATCTCATTTTTAAGAATAGGCAGATTTTCATTGATAGTAGACTACTTAAGAGATGGCAATTCTTTATTTATATTTTCTGCTTATGTACTATTAGGACTAATGAGTTGGAATGGACTAATGTATCGAGCAGATGAATTATTCATTTTTTAGCTTCTATTGGTGTGATATTTGGGTAAACAGCTATTATCAGTTTTATCCAATTTCAAGTTACTATTTCTATTTGATTATGGCTATAAATGTCCAATCATTTATGCATCTATTTCTGTGGTTTATTATTCCTTGTTATTTGATTATCTATTGCTAAATGAATGAATGTAATTCTTCCTCATATCAATTGATGATGAAGCAACAGTTCTTATTTCATATTGAACTTTTTTTTCAAGCAAAGGTGTCTAGTTTTTTATCAGATTTCGTTTCACCTTGCCTAAAATCTAAAGATGCAATGGTGGAATCGCCTTTTACTAAGTTTACCTTTTTGTTAATAATTCAGAAAACTATGCTTAATCCACGAATGAAATTAATTGTAGATGTCCTGCTAATACTCTTTCAACTATTGTCAAAATAAATAGTTCTTCTCTTTGAATGTTTCTTTTTATTTTCCACCTCAAATTCATAAGGTTTCATTTTTATTATAAAATAATAAATAAAATCTAATAATTATATTAGGAAATATAATCCATATAAACTAATTAAATACAAAATAAGTTAAAATCAATAACAACACATAAATCGATATTTCACTTACTACTAATTTAAAGAAGATGATGACTCCAAACCAACTTACGATAATCCATTCGATTAAGCTTATTGATTGAATTTGAATATTATAACTTTATATTGTATTACACTTTATTATACAAAGGATATTTCCAATATAAAAAATGGAATAAAACTATAAACAAATAAAATTGACAATAATAATTATTAAGAATGCTATTTTTGAGCCTTGTTCTATATCCTTTGTGAGTACGCTTAAATTAGTGAAATCTGAAATTACATAAGATGAGTATATAAAAATTATTTGTCAAGATTGCAGCTGAAAAAAATTAAAATTATGTAATTGACTCATTTAATCCAAGTGTTTGAATTATTAAAAGTTGTAAGAAGCTTAAGCTTTTTGTCTAAAACTTTTATTATTTTTATTTAATTTACTATTGGGTTAATAATCCTTTGACTGAAATAATTTAAATAATTATATTATCAAATATAGGCTTGATTATATTCATCTCATTTTAATATAAGAAATACTAAGTCTTTATAAATTTATCAATCAAATCTTTAATTGAAAAAATAATTAATTATTAATATAATTAAAATTTCAAAATAATATATTAAGCATGACGATTAGATATTAAAATGACGGTATAACTTTAGTTTAAAATTATTTGAATAATATATTATTTATTACGTGCTATTTTGACATAATTCTTTCTACTATTTAAAATTTTATGCTCACTTAGAAAGTTTGCTACTGTACTAATGATTTTAAAAAAATGTAAGAAAATGAGGTTACTCCCACCTACAAATCTGAAATGTTGCATTATGAATAACGAATATAATAAACAGAAAAATATAAAAAGATGTTTTCATAATAGAGGAGAGATTCTGCCTTTTCTAGGTTTTTTAACTTTTTCAACATCTCTAATTCTTTATTAAGAGAAGTGAGTATTTCTACATTAAAATCTCACAAATTTGGCTTCTTCATTGAAATATCTCGAGGAAGATTGAGACATATTGGATTTATTTTTAAGAATTCCTTTGATTGATTGTATATGATCATTGTTTGAATTGTGAAGATTTTTTTTTGGTTCCAAATTCTAAGAATTACCATAGTCTTAATTTTGATTATGGCTGTTTAACATAGTATTTTCAATTAAAGAATTCTTAGATTCCACAAAAAAAGAGTTAATAGGTGCACCTGGATCGTTAACTCTTACTTCTATAAACTCTGCCTTAGCTTGAGGTCTTTGAATTTTTCGAGAGAGCTGTGCTTTCATATTGATTTGCGATTTTTGGATTTGGCTTCCCATTTTTTAATAAATTAATTTATTTAAATTATTGGTAATGATGTAACTTTAATAGGATAGATAGATGATATTAAAAATTTATAGAAATCATAATTATAATTATAATCCCACATTCAAAATTTAATTAAATAATAAATGTGAGATAATCTTAGAGATTTGGTAAAATTCGATAAAAATATAATTTGCATTAAAGATTTATCTAAGCTGAGTTATTCTACATTTGAGTATGGCAAATTAGTACTATTAGATTCGAGTATTCAATATGTGTGTGCATGTGAAGGGAATTACTAAGTATAACAATATTTTTAGACGTTTCTATGTCATGATGAATATCTATTTATAGATTAGTGGTTGTTGAATAGGGAAATGGGACTAGCAACTATGTATAATAAATAAAATTAAATTAATTGTTTAATCTTGTTTATGATCTCAACAGAATTATTCATTAAAATTGATTTATGTTTATTTTATTGCATCTTTTTCTTTAATGTCTCGGATAAACCTAAACCTTTTTGAATTTAGAAATAGGCATACATATTTTATAAACATTTCAGAGAGGTCCAAAACCAAACCACAAAATAGTAGTAAAATTAGAATAAGCAATTTTCGATTCAACATAACTATTGATATGTGATTCAGAAATTACTCTTCTAAAAGAAAACTGTATTTACGATGTAAATTCTTATGACCTGAAAAGAAATACTTAAATCATATAGCTAGTACATGGCTTCAAAGTAGAAAAGTACCAAATGCAGTTATTATCTATGAAATAATTTAATGAGTTCCCATAGGTAATAGGAACCTACTCTAAATCTATATCAAACTTCTCCATAACAATAACTACACTAGATATATCCGAATGTGCCTCGTATTTAAAACATATAAAATTTTAGGTAATGCTAAAATGAAGGGATCTGTAAAGACGGAATGTGCGAATGTGTGCAAGGATATTTTGGCGCAGATTGTAGTATTGTTGCTCTTGATATCACTCATGAATCTCGATATCATAAGAATGGATTCTACTATTTTAATATAAAAGGATGTGACTAAAATTCTTGTTCTCTAAGTATAAATTTTACTCAAGTGGGCACATATCGACAAACATGTTATGCTGAGGATTGGTATTTATTATAGTAAAATATGATTGAAAAAAGAGAGATTAAAATTTCAGATGTCCAGTCATGTTTATCAAATATCAATAATTAAAAATTGAGTCCTTAACAATTTTCTTACTATATTTTTTATTTTGAAACAGAATGTGAAAATTCATAAGAACCAAACATTTAGAATACTAAAATTATATTAATAATTGTTATAACAACTGTTGGAGGATCCATAAGTTTATGTTGTTGTATCATTTGCTATTACTACTTTTTCAGGAGGCAGAAAGAAGAACACTAGATACTTCCTACAATCTCATTATATCCAAAAACTGATATATAAAGGTACTTACCTAAACAACTATATAAAACATTAATAAATTAATATCCAGGTTTGGCAAATACAGATGAATGCCTGATTTGTCTTGATAAAATTAAGGAGCAAGATTAAGTTAGATTGACTTATTGCACTCACATCTTTCATGTGTAATGTCTTGATAATTGGTTGGAGAAGAATAGGATATGTCCAGCATGCAGATCTGAATTAGATGAAGTGACTTTGATAAAAATAGCTAAACTAAGGAAAAATGATTCGTTAATGTTTGAAAACAAAGCCAGTCGCTTGTATGGTGATATGGGTACACCCAACTTGACAATGACTCCTTAACTTCGATCGGTTGAAATCACTCATAGACATTGAGATATTTGCTAATTTTTCGCTTAATGAATTATTCTATAAGTTCATTAAAATTTAATTTGTTTTTCAGTAATCCCAACTACAGCTTTGCAGTTTCTACATATATGATAGATATCTTTGCAATCATTCATAAACAAGACAACCGAACCTAAAGGGCTTTAGAATAGGTCAATTAAATAACCCACATATGCATTACATTGCTATACACATCAGGTATGTCCACATCCCCCTTTCATAAACTAATTTAGTTTCTCCTATTTGATCGCAATGAAAACACATCATAACCGCTGAATCTGTATATCCATTTGTATTAAAGGGTAGCTTGTTATCGTTATCGAAATCAATTTATTGATTCATAATATTTAAAAAAAATTATTGGATAAGAAACTTTTAGGCTTGTATAATATAGAAGTATTGATCTATGTGTAATTAATTAATTATAATTGAAAATCCTTATTACTTGAATATGGAAAAATGGAATCATAGTAAATATGATTATGATTATGAGTTTGCTAAAATTCTTGAATGACACACTACTATATTTAAATATTATATAAAAATAAATTATTAAAATATTTAGATGCAAGCTCTTTTCGAGGATTTAGGTCCTATACGAGAATATGATGAAAGGATAGAGGAATAGGATGACACCATTTATTCTCAGATAGTTGTCTATGATAGAGACTCATTGAGAGTGGAATAACAAAATGATAAAGATCTTTTTGAAGGGATTTAAGGCACTTTTAATATTGAGTTACAAGAGACAATGGAAACAAGTATAATTGAATTATAATTAGCTTATAATAAATACAATGAGCTAATTAAAATAGCGACAGAATTAACTTCACTATTTGGTTTATAAGACATGTTTACATTTAAAACAACTTAACTGACTAAGCTATGTCTAATAGGATAATTGTAGATTTAATCAGTGATTGAAAACCTTAGTAAAGATTATTCCCACATTATTGGAGAGTTTTGTCTCTATTCAAAAGATATCAATCTAAATCACGTTTATTAAATTCTATCTATCTTAAATATCAATCTCTTACCCAAAATCCTGCATGTTTGTGAAGAGTTTTTCATAAAGAAGCACACCAGGAAGCCAAAACACATTCTCATTGAATTGCACTACAATTTATCTAAATTCTTATGTGTTTTAGAGGCCTTTCCTCATGCATGCGCCTCGTAAGACATTAGATATGAATATAAAAATAGCATAATTGTAAGAGAAATTGCAAAGAAAGATTAGATTGAGCATGCTTATAAATTTATACTGTCTGCCATTCAATCAGCTTAGGCGATGATGCAAAAGAAATCTGAAACAGAAACCAAAATATTCAGAGGCATAATCCATAACTTAGGGCCAATCTATTACATGCTGGCTCGAAAACAAGGCTTATTGAAAGCACATTAGTTAATGGCAGAACCAACAGTGGAATTGGCATTTGCAGTTTGGAATATGGGTGAAACTGGCCTGGCTAAACATCTGATGCCAATCATATTCCCATCTATAAAATACAAATAGTGCATCTACATTCCAAGATACTTTAAACAGATCAATATTGAATATGTGAAATACTACTAGAAACATTATATGGGTATAATCAGTCCGCCTTAGCCATTGATTGATAAGAGTCCAAAACTGTTATCGTTTTATCAGCTAATTGAGAATGGCGAGGACAGAGTTAAGGTTCGAATTCTAAATTCTCAAGCATTAACTATCAGTCCATCTTCAAGTTTATAGAATTACTATTAAGATCCATTGATTCAATTATAGAGAACCAATTTTATTGATAGGTTGTTTCATAAGACAACTAACACAACTTATGAAAATATTATTATACATATTCATGGTGGGGGATTTGTTTCAATGTCCTCTAGATCTCATTAAACGTATACTAGATTATGGGCAAACTCTTTAGGAGTGCCCATATTTTCGATTGATTATCGATTATCTCCCTAATATTCCTTCCCTGCAGCTCTAGATGACTGTTGGCAAGCTTATCTTTGGATTATTCATTTTTCCTTACATTACTTTAGTAATAATCTTAATGATTTTGATAGATATAACACCAAAGAAAATAATATTAGTAGGAGATAGTGCAGGTGGTAATTTATGTGCTGCCTTGACTGCTTTATGTATTCGAGAAAGTGTATATTTACCTGCTGGCATAATTTTAGCCTATCCTGCACTAAATCTTGATCCTAAGAACTTCAATATGTATCAATTTGTTTCTTTAGATGATGGATGTAATTTGAATTGTGAAATATTTAGTGTTACCTCATTCATTTTTGAAATTATGTGTGAAATCCTACATCTAGGATGAAACACTCAATTACAAGGATTCCTTGATTTCCCCTGGAGAAGCCATAGATGAGGTGTTGTAACAATTCCCCCAGACTTATATTTTGACAGGAACGAATGACCCTTTGCATGGTGACACCTGGACATTATTAGGGAGATTGATGTAATCTATTCGAATATGCTTAAGCAATTTAGGGAAGAAATGCAAATTGTATAAATATGATTACATGCCTCATGGATTTTTGAATTTTTATAATTTTATCCCGAATGGAGAGTAATGCATAAATGACGTTATTCAAATCATAAAGGACATATTTTCATAATGAAGATTAATGATAGTTTTAATTTTTACTTAGAACCAATATAAATTACCTTTTTTATATTTGTATTTACAATTAAAGTGAAAAATCATGCGCAATTCTTTTCCTTTAGCGTAGAATGACTTAAACTTAGTAATTATAAATAATAATGAAGAAAATTTCAAATCAGTTAAAAAATGTTGACTTTTTCAGCGTAACATACTCTCCTGCCATCTCAGATGGACTCAACTATAACCATTCTAGTGTTATTGGAGGGATTATCTCCTTGATAATAGGTGCATTAAGTTTAATCTATTGTATATACTATATGTACTTGTGGTGGAGCTACCAGTTATTGCCAAAGGTCACAGAAGATATTAATAATTTTGAGGAGAATACCGATTTCGGATTCATCAATAATAGAATGTAGGTAATTGCATATGACAATGATGGATTATCTAAAATTAATCCATTTAAAAGTGATGAAATCATCTTGATGCCATTAATAATGGATCTTGATGTTGGCAGTTTTGAACCTCTGATTAGTAATATTACAGATGAATAACTACTTGATATAAACATTCAGATGGGGAAGGAAAAATAATTTATAATCATCTTTACACTCTGCAAGGATGAATATTTGATTGGTGACTACAAATGTGCCTCAGAAGAAATATAGAAGTAATACTTTAATGAATCAGGCAACATGTTGTATACGAATATAGAGTTCACTACCATAAATCCATCCACATTTGAGCCTTAATAATTTCTTAGAACTTATCCAATCTACATTCATACCGATGCAGAATTGTGCTCTCAGATTACGTTGCATTACTAACTGAACCATTACTTGATAAATAAGGCATTTCTATTTTCATCTAATGAAGAAGAGCATAATTATATCTCAAATTCCCTAAATTACCCTTAATTCGGTACTAAGAAGTATTGTGATAAGACCTTCTTGAAAAATACTTATGGTGTTTATTGGATATTATTTTAATAGCAATATCGTACTATCTAGATTGGGTACCCATCTATCAGTGAAGTATTTGCTGCAATTGGGTCAATTATCAGTATTTTATTTTCAGTAAAATATCTGATAACTATTTTAAATTTGTCTTAGATGAGATAATCTGTTTTGGACGACATCATGAGATAATATTACCCTGAAATTAGAAGATTTAAAATGATTAAAAACTTTTGGGGTAAAATAAAATCAGTTAAATTTGATGGTGTGTAAGTGGAATTGCCAAGTTTCTTAGCCTTCCAAAAGTAAATTCATTCTTAGATGGCTTGCAAACTAAATTATAAAAACTTATTGTATGAAATGTCACGGTTTTAATTTATAATTATGTCAATCAAGAGACGGAAAGAGATAGAAAAAGTTCATGCAATAGGAATCAAAGTTCCTATGAGATTGTCAGATTCAGGAGAATCCTATATTATTTCAGAGGGTATCCAAAATCAGTAGAAAACGCTTAATTTTAGAAATATGAACACTCTTACAACTAAATATGATATCTTGTCTATCAATGATGCTTTGATATTAAGTTAGGATTATAAAAAATGTACGTAATAACCAGAAACTCAAGTTGGATTGACAACTAATAATGTTGATAATTGTAATGAAAATGAAGATAATGATAGGGAATAAGACTTCTATGATATCAATTATATTAAACAATAGGAGTCGCCCAAAATTAAACTAAATGACGAATAATTATGATAATAAGTATATCAATTAATTAATTGACTTTCTAAGTTTTATTTAAATGTTTTTAATTGAAAGTAAGGTTTTAATTTTTCCTGTAGATTCATCTATATACTCAAACTATCATATATTATTACACTATTCCTACCTAAAATTAATTTTTTTCTTATAAAAACTCATATTGATTTTTAATTAATTTCAAAACATCGAGATTTGCAACCTCTAGATGATCTGGATTAGAACTATATTTCTATGTTATAAATAATATTTTATAGATTGGTTGATATAATATCACATTACAATTGATTTATTATAAAATAAATGGATACTTTATTTGACTTAATTATTGTAGGATTGGGATCTCATGGTAGTAATTGCTTCTCACATTTTTCTGGGAAAATCAAAGTCTTAGGCATTGAATAATATGTGTCACCTCACACAAAGGGGTCTCATAATGGTGAGACAAGAATTGTAAGAGAAATGGGCTATTCTGGAGAATATGTGGATATTGCCAGAAGATCCCTTGAATTATGGAGATAATTACAAGACTCAACCAGTGAATAAGTATATGTGAATTCAGGAGGAATTATATTTGGAGATTAGAGTGATGCTCAATTTAGAAATCAAACATAATTCAATAATCCAAACCTCCAATAGCTGTAACATCAGGATGTAGAATCTAAGTTTCCAATCAAGACATCTTCAGACTAATCATTTTACTTTGATAAATCAGCTGGGTTTGTGAGACCAGAAATAGCAATATCCATCTTTATAAATTAGGGCAAAGCACAAGGAGGACAAGTCGTCAATAATTGTAGATACATCAATCACGAGTACAAAGGAGATGAAGTTCATGTTTATACTGATTTAGGAGTGTTTAGATCCAAAAAGTTGATTTTATCACTGGGAATGGGATTAAAGAGATTATAAAATACATACCCTTTGGATATCAGCCTATATAAGCAATAGGTTGTATTCTTCAAAACAGATAATCAGAACTTTGATAAGTTGCCTGTTTTCATTAGTGAAAATAATTCATAAGAAGTGTATGGATTTCCAAGAGTGAATGGGGAAGTGAAAATTGGATTGCATCACTTTGGACCGTCTTTAGAGCATCCGGATTTGTATGACCAAACCAAGAATGAACAAGGGAGTGTTAACATAATTAGATAATTCTTGACAAAGTACATGCCAGAATTGAGAGATGCTGCAGTATCGAGAGTGGAGACGTGTGTCTATACAAGCACAAGAGATCACAATTTTACAATTGATTTTGATCCCAGATCCAAGAGTACAATAATTTTGAGTGCATGTTCTGGACGTATCAATAATATTATAGATAATAGATGGATTTAAGTTTTGTATTGTGATGGGAGAGATTCTAGAGGAGATGTTTGAGACTGGAGTTCAGAAATATAAAACATTTTAATTAAGTAGATTCTAGAAGCCTAATTTTTGAATATTGATAACGAATCAATGAAAATTAAATTTTAATAAATTAATTCATTTTAAATATCTTAATGTAATAAAAAGCAGACTACAGAAAGGAATTGGCAGAAACAGCATAAAAGATCTGCACTCCAGGAAAGGGAATTTTGGCAGCAGACGAAGTAAATTCTGGTTTAATTGTTAGTCTTAAGGAACCATTGGAAAGAAGTTTGTTACCATCAATGTGGAGAACAATGAAGAGAACAGAAGAGCCTATAGAGAATTGTTGTTCACATCCCCTGGAATTGAAAACTACATCAGTGGAGTCATTCTTTTCTCAGAGACAGTACTTTAAATTAGATACATTTATAGGTCAAACATGCTACAAAGGAAGGCAAGAACTTTGTCGAGTTATTGAAGGAAAAAGGAATAGTTGCTGGTATCAAAGTAGACAAGGGTTTGGGAGTAATTCCAGGAACACAAGATGAATCAGCCACTCTTGGATTGGATTCATTGGCCACCATGGCAGCTGAACACTACAAAGTTGGCTGCAGATTCGCCAAATGGAGAGCTGTTTTGAAAATTGGCAATGGATTACCATCCTAATAAGCCATCTAAGAAAATGCTTGGGGATTGGCAAGATATGCTGCCATCTGCCAAGAGAATGGTCTTGTTCCCATAGTTGAACCAGAAATCCTGGCTGATGGTGATCATTCCATCGAAGTGTGCCAAAAGGTCACAGAAAAGGTCTTGGCTGCTGTCTTCAAGGCCTTGAATGAAAACAATGTATTTTTGGAAGGATGTCTTCTTAAACCCAATATGGTCACTCCAGGATCAACAAACTCTGAGAGAAGCAAGGTCACTCCCTAGGAAATTGGATATAGAACAGCTTTGGCTTTGAGTAGAACAGTTCCTCCTGCACTTGTTGGAGTCACTGTAAGAATCTAGAATTTATAAAATAGTTCCTTTCAGGTGGATAATCAGAAGAAGAGGCATCTTTGAACTTGAATGCCATGAATTAATTGACTACCGTGAGAAAACCATGGGCTCTTACATTCTCTTATGGAAGAGCTCTTCAAAACACTGCCGTTAAGACTTGGGCTGGCAAATAAGAAAATTGGGAAGCTGCTTAACAAGCTCTCTTAACTAGAGCTAAGGCCAATAGTGAAGCCTAATTAGGTAGGAGATTCATTTTATTATCTTAGGTAAATACCAAGGAGGAAAGGGAGGAGCTTCCAATGAGTCCTTATTTGTGGCCGATTACAAGTATTGAGTATTATGATGTTTCATAAAATAATGCGTAATATCGTCATTATTTATTCTAAAAATATCATCATATATATTTTAATGACGAAATTTGCCAATAATATCATAATAATGCGTAAGCTCTTAATTATTTACGTGGATATTAATTTGTATTAATATATGTAACAAGCAAATTAATCGGAATCCACTCCATAACACCCATTTGCCCTTTTGACATAAGCACCTCCAGATCCAATCTTTGGGATTATGAATGCCTACAAAGCAGACCCTTCTGACAAGAAGATCGACCTCGGTGTGGGAGCCTATCGTACAGACGAAGAGAAACCATACATCTTTGACGTTGTGAAAAGAGTTGAACAAGAGATCATCAATGACAATTCATTAAACAAAGTATGAGTCTTATTTTGAGTTATCAAGGAATATCTGCCAATTGAAGGTTTGCCTGACTTTAACAAGGGCTGCTAAAGGCTATTATTTGGCAAAGACAACCCCTTGATTGAAAGTGGAAGGATAGTAACAGCTTAGTGTTTGGGAGGAACAGGAGCACTTAGAGTGGGATTTGATTTCGTGAAAAGACATTTCGCAGGAGATGTCTATGTCTCGAATCCTACTTGGAGTAATCACAATTAGATCCTTGACAGAACAGGACTAAACTAAATAAATTACCCCTATTATGATCCAAAAACTAAAGGATTTAATTGCACAGCAACTCTTGATTGTCTGTCACAAGCCAAATAGGGTTCAATAGTATTATTACATGTTTGTGCTCATAATCCAACAGGTGTGGATCCAACTGAAACCGAATGGTTATAAATTGCTGAAGTATGCAAAACAAGAAATCTGATACCCTTTTTTGATTGTGCTTATCAAGGATTTGCTAGTGGATGCATTGAAAAAGATGCATTTGCTGTACGCAAGTTTGCTGAACTTGGATTCTAAATGATCGTCGCTTATTCTTTCTCCAAGAATATGGGATTGTACAATGAACGAGTTGGAGCTTTGCACATTGTCACCTCCAGTCAGGAGATTGCTGCTAAAGTACTGAGCAATCTGAAAATTGTAATCAGAACTTTGTATTCTTGTCCTCCTGCTATTGGAGGGAGAATTGCAAGTAGAATTCTGTGCAATGAGAAGTATTACAACGAATGGATTGAAGAATTGAATACTGTTACAGGACGTATCATTAGAATGAGAACTCTCCTTAAGAGTGAATTAGACAAACTCAATGTCGAAGGAAATTGGGATCACATCACTAAATAGACTGGATTCTTTACATTCACAGGCTTGACACCAGAACAATGTGATTTATTGACTAAAGAACACCACATTTATTTACTTCGATCAGGAAGAATGTCAATGGTATTAATTCTAATTAATTATATAGGCTGGGATAACTTCAAAAAATGTAGGTTAATTGGCAGAAGCAATTAAAATTGTTGTCTAAAATAAATGAGATATATTATGAATTTATCGTATAATATGTTATCATTGAAGGCTTAGCTCAGGGGTAGAGCGTTGGATTCCAGGTCCAGGGGTCGCGCGTTCAATTCGCGTAGTCTTCAGATTTTTTATTTTTATATTTTTAATAATTAATTAAAATAACAGTTCGTGTAAGAATTATTCTTATATATTACACGCAATTTAATTACGCTATTCTAGATAACTCATCTATGTGGATGGAAGAAATTACATAAATTGTAAACTTAAACATTTATTTTAGATTATTAGATTCAAGGTCAAATGATGTAAAATTATGAGATATTCATCTTTAGAAAAGAAAATAAAGATAAGGAATGAAATTTTGAGAATTACATTTTTCATCTTCTGTAGTGTTTAATTCTTAGGGAAATACAACTAAGTTCTTGAATATCTCATTATATAAAAATTGATATATATATATAAATTTATTTCAATGATTTATAATTTTTCTAATATATAGTCTTATTGATGCAGTTTTATGAATTACTTGTAATGGGATTATTGTTAGCATTAAGCGATTCTTGAGCATATCACTCAAAATACGGAATACAAGAGGAATCCATATAAAAAAGTAAATAAAAAACAGAAAAATATTGAAACTGATAAATAGTGCAACTTTTAGATTCTTCTGGTCTTATGCACTGTTCTTTACTGAGTCGATCAAGGCCTAACTTACATACTAATAAGCAGCCTTTATATATCTTTCCTGCATCAATCTCATATTGTAAGCCTAATTAGTATTTACTAAATTCATCATAAAATTGGTCCTCTTATTTTCAGAAATCTTGTAAACTAGGTCATAATCTTAAAAGATTTATTGTAGGCATTTAATAAGAGTTGAAGGGACTTGCCGAAAAAACTTCTCCGAAATATTTGGCCATTCCAATAGATAATCCTTATTGCAAGACTCCATCATTAAAGTTTAAGCAGATGTCATAGGTTATTTAAGTGTCTATTTGAACTATGTAATCACAAGGTGTTAAAATGAAGATATTATTAAATACCTACAATATTTCAAATGATCTTTACATCTAAGTAGTCTGAATTGAGAATGCCTGAATTTGAGGAATGGATTTAGTGAATGGCTGCATCCAAGTTATACAGTTCAGCAATCAAAAAGTTCAGAACTTCAACTGAGGAGTTGCCAACAAAAGTGTACTATTCAACTTCTAATGCTTTTCGTAAGGCATTATCAGAATATCTGTAATAGCACTCTGCGAAGGAGGTCTAATTAAACACAGGTATTAAATCAATGATATCGGAAGTTTCAGACTAAAAATAATAAAGTAGAATTTACCTAGACTGAAACAAATAAATATATAAAATAGGCTGCCATTATTTCGATGACCAATAACAAAGCAAATATTAAATGCTTATAATTTTAATTGGAGTTTCTAAACTTCTTCCTCTTTTTTCTGCCATTCAATAAATTATCTCCTTCCTCTTTTTCCTTCTCTTTGTTTTCATTCTCCTCTTCCTTGTCATCATTGTCGGAGAAGAACTACTAAATTTATTAATTGTATTCTTTACATCGTCATCATCATCATCCCCAACTTAAAGACTTGTGATGAAATTCTCACACTTAACATAGATAGACTTAATTTTTTTCTCATTGAGATCTAAGAATAACTACAATGCTGCTTAATTTACTACTTAGATCTTTATTATGAATAAAATAATCAAACATATTCTAGTATAATTGAATTAAATACTAAAGAAACAATATGATACATGCTGCTGTCAGAAATGCAGTCACTGAAGTTTCTAATATTTCTCCTCTTGATATAATGTTGTATTTAAAATATTCAGCTGGAATAGTTAAACTTTATGTAATTGAGTTGAAAACATTATATTCAATATAATAAACGTCCCCATTCTGATCATTTATTTCATCCAAAGAACTACTATTGATTTACAACGCTTTAGCTATTGCAGATTGTACTGCTTCATTAAAAGTATAATTTTATTTTCCTCCCTCCAAAGATACCATTTCAACAATTTCCATTTCATAATAATCCTAGACCCATTTATAATCATCATTAATCTCAGCCGAAACCAAAGTCAAATCTTTCTACAATTAAATCAATTAAGTTAATTCCTTATCAAACCAGCCTCTAAACTATTTCTCAATTATCGTGTACCCTACCTCTGGATCCTTCAACAAAGGAAGTTGGTCATAATGAACACTTTTCAAATCCTATATGACTGATTAGATTCCCATTAAGGTACTGGATCTTTGGTTGTTCCATGACACCAAAGGCATAGAGTCCAATAGTTTCTAGTTGAAATCAGAGTTGATAAAATATTCTAAGAAAGTTATCAATACCAAAACTAATGTCATTATATTTATGAATATTCTGAAGTTGATTGCCGTTCTAGGTATCTTAGATTGAGATAACAATTATTCCAATTGGTTTTTTGATCTATATAGATTGATGGTATCTTTTTCATTCTTTTAATCGTCCTCATTGTTTTCATTCTATTAAAAGAGACTCTGCATATTGTCATCTTCATATTCATCTGACTTGGATTCTTCTATCTCAACAATCCGATCCCCAATTAATCTGACGATTTTGATTCCCTCTGCATAATTTGTTTAGCAATCACTTCCTTAAATCTGAGGATCAATTATGACCTATTGTGATACTTTTGTTTAATCTTCCCAAATAATACTTTAATCAACCTTTACAGTGGGATCTTAGGAATCTAATCCGTTTCCAAAATCCAGTACGTAAGTTAGAGTTAAATAATTAAATTTAAATTGAAATTAATTTTAAATGCTCTTATTTTGTGTATACAATTACATCTTCTCTGGAGATTTAAATTTGTCTAACTTTATAATATACCCTTGTAGTTTATTTTGGATGATTTCATCTTCTATACATTAAAACTTAATTTCTTAAAGGTAGCATTAAAACTAAATTTATTATTTATTCTAATGATCAAGTATTTATGAATGTTCTATTTCTAAATCTTGTAATGAATTATGAGATGTATTTGTCTTAGAGGATCGAGTTCCAATTACGTAAGTTAAAATTCCACCAGCTTTCTATAGTAATTCTTCTTTACGATCAAATATATCTGGAAAGATATCCAGAATGTTAACAGGTTTAATAGTAATTGACTTCAACTCCAACCCAAACATCCTGATGCAAGTAGAATTGATATTTTCGATGATGCCATTAGTTTAGCACAAAAATATACTTATAGGTTTATGATAGATATCCTATTTAATAGTCCCACACATAAAAACACCTGAATTAATAGTTTATATCATTCTGATATTTAATTGACACGGTATGATGTAACCCTACTTATTCTTAACGTAAATCGATTTTTCTTTAACCTATTAATTTGGATTGTTGTCCTGATACTTTTCCAGAAAATTCTCCAGGAAATGATCATGGTATTTCGAGAATCTATTAATTAAATATCTATAATTACAGATCTGGTTGTATCAAATTTAATTTCCTATTAACTAAGTCAGTTTTAGCATATCCCAATAAACTACAGGCTGCTTTATTCAGATTACTAATTGTTCCAATCTTATCTACATCAGTCAATATAGTTATTGTTGGTAGACATTCGTTTTGGATTTCTTCTAAATCTATTGCTTTAAACTTATCATTCTAATTCATTCGACTTTATTGAATCAACTTTTATCCCATTTCTTCATCATTCATAATTTGCGAGTAGTATTTCCCCATCAAACGATTTAGTTTGGATGCCTTTTAATTTAGTCGCTTTAATCTATTCCACTATTCTTAAACTAAATTTACTGAATCCAAAATCTTAAATCCCAAATTGTTGATTCTACCAATGTCTGGGACCTCTTCCTGCAATTAAGCCCAAAAGTCAATATAAATAAGAGAAGTTTTCTCTATTTGCTATATTAACTATTTGCTTTGAGTCTGAAAGGCTATTTCAGTGACCAAATCAACTTGATTAATATTCTCTTGTTATTGTTCCTGCAAATCGTCTTCCATTATTCTTTTATATCTATAGATGATGAATTCATGATCAAAACTAGGACCACTAGATTCTGCTTATTGCAATTCACTCAAGGCCTGCTACTTCAACTTAAGTCTATCGATAAGGAAGTATGAGTAGTTTAATCTCAAAAAGACATCCTATGGGAACTGTTTGATGCCATCATAATAGATTTAGCTAATCAATTCTATGAATACAGTGTATCTTTCCATGTCGTGAAGGGAAGCATATTTATTTTTTTCATTCAGACTTTTCTTAAATTTTAATATGCAATCATTCCTATAACAAGTTTGTTTGTGTACTTCAATAAATCCATCTAACATCAATGACGAATGCTGATCATTCTTATCCAATAAGGATAGAAGATATTCGCATAGTATGATGATCTGCTATCCTGATATTGCCCTATTGATATTTGAACCCAATAAGTCGACTTCAAATAATTGCTCATTCACTATGATCAAAACAATGAGTGGAATGCCTCCGACCCAACCCCAAATGACATCTCTAAAGAATTGGCCTTCCAAAAGATATGCGAAAATTAGCATAATGGAAGTCCACATATTCAAGGCAGTGATTATGGACCACAATTTTTAGATGACTTTATTGTAGAAAGGTTTTTCTGTGTGAATTTAATAAAAGAGGAAAAAGCTTGAGATAGTGAAAATGGCCAATAAGAGAGAGCTGAATCTTGGGGTTTCAAGGAGTTGATATGACATGATGATGATGAAGACGTTGATGTGATAATAGGAATAGGGTCTTCCTGATCGTTGGGCAAATGCATTTCCATAGACAAATTTGCTCTCGAAATAAATTAAACATGTAGTGCTGGTCAGTATCTGAAACAGTAGGATTGCTATGATTGCAAATATGGCGTGGATGTAATGATCGTTCCCCCAACATTCAACGTCTGCGTTGTAAGACCAAACCTCAATTCCATTGCTATTTACTTTGCATGAAAGAATCTAAAAAAGTAATAGTGGTATATTTGTACTCCAAAAAATAAGAGCATAATGGGGAGAAAGCCAATTGTCAGAAATAGTTTCAGCAATGATTTCAGTATCATTAGGGGAAGTACTGCTACCTTAAATGCGAATGCAAATATGACAAATAGTGCAATTGATATGACCACTAATCCAAAAAAGGCGTAAAAAAAGGCTAGGTAGAGCTCGAATTTTTAGTGTTTCAAGTGAGCGCTTATGACGAAGTATCTTATCGATTATTTAAATAATTACGAAAGGATATTACTGAGATCGGTTGCTGCTCCTTCATTATTCCACACGTACATTATTTTAGATCCAAAAGCCAGGTAGGTTAATTGGAGGAATTACACGATCGAAAAAAAGATGGAGACATATAGGGATTCTTCGCCCTGTTTCATCATCAGGTATACCACTCTAATATATATATGTTTGTCTTTTTACTTGTAAATACTCAATTTTATCTCATTGGCTAATCTGATTATTTAAGAAATATTTACATCAGATGAGGATCGATTGAACATTCTTATTATTATAATAATTATCAAATATTAATTTAGGGTTTCTCAATTCAAAAAAATATTGCTTTATCATTATTTTAAAAAAAGTAAATACGATTCGATATGAGTCTCAAATAGGAATTTACATAAACTCTTTGGGATTAATTGAAGCTGTCACTATTTAAGTATGCATTTCTCATAATCCTAGTGTTGCGTACTAAATTATTGGCTAAAACAACCAATCTTTTTAAACCACTTGCTTGCTCTCTTTTATCTAATTTATCCAGCTTTTATATTTTCCTTTTTAAATATAGCTTTAATTTGCATGGCATAATGTCAAATTATCAGGGGAAATCCAAAAGTTTTTGTAGTATTTCACTTCCATAAGAATGCTTAACTAACAGAAAACTTCCGTCTATCTAATAGCAATGTACTGTGGTATCAGTATTGTTCTCTTAATTGCAATTATTGTGTTGTTGGCAACCATCTTAAAATAACTCCTTAATAATTAATTTCTTATGCTTGTCCTAAGTGTTACATTAAAATTAATCATGACGGCCGGATTTGTTGAAATCTTGAGATTACATTTGGGCGTACTATATTTAAAATATAATATAGTTTTTGGTGTGTAAGAGAGACAATAGAGGAGAATTAAGAATGTTCTACACGACCGATTAAGTCTGTTGGCAGGACAGTTATATTATTCATGCCTGCATAGTTATCTTTTCATTGGCCGTCTTGTTCTTCATTGTAATTATTGGATCATAATTATTTATTGAAGTGAGAAATAACCAAAAAAATACATTTTCACAAAGAGAAGGGTCTACCTACACATTTATGTTTGTGTATGTATCATTGTCAATGTTCTCCTACTCCTTAATAGAACTACCCAAATATGCCGTAATCGTGATCCTCATTCAATTGCTCACAAGTTTCCTTTTCTTTTACAAAATTAGATTCAAAAAGCCTTTTTATAATAGAAGTGTCTAAAAAATTTGGTCAGCCATCAGCGGTTTAGTTTTTTATACCAATTTCATGCTATTAACTACATTTACATTCGAACACCTAGTATTTATAGGTACCATGAAGGGTTGGCTTGTGACTATGCCTATGCTTCTGGTTATTCTCCTGTAGGATGAAAGGTCAACAGTCAACTTATTAAAATCAAACATGATTTAAGAACTATCCAGCTAAGAAATTATCTAACTCTCTGAATTTTTGATTGAATTATGTGATTGCTTTGAGAAAGACAAAAATAAGGAAATTCTAGTGTTGGGTTTCTTGGAAGTCCATAAACAGACTTGCTTGAATCCTTAGTGTGCAATTAAAACATCTATCGAACTCGCTAAAAAGTTTAAAGACAACCTCAAATATACAGACAAAAGGATGATTTTAAAAGAAATTATAGATTAAATCTATTAGGTTGGCCTTTAGACCTATCCGCTTAACGTGGATTTAAAGTTGCATTATTCTTATTTCCTTCTTGATACTTTAGAGTAGGGCTAGAAGGCATTAATAGAAGTGGATAAAGCCGATATGTGTTGTCCATCTTTTGCTTAACAATTTTTAATATTCAAGATGAGGAAGATTATCGATTAAAATTACCAGAGATCAGCAACAACAAATTAAGTTAAATACATTTAAACTCTGGATAGAAGCATGAAATACTAGTATAAACAAATTTAGTAGTTGGCTGAAGAATGTGCCTATTATAAAATTTAATTCTGGAATACTTTATTAGATGAAAATCCTAATTTATCCTCAATACAAAAATATGGAAAATTAATACTAGAATCTGTTCATTTATTGAAAAAATAATTATTCAAAATTTAAATAAATACTCCTTTAGATTCATCTATCTATAGACTTATTGAGAAGTTTTCTAAATATGTTCATTAATTGGAAAATTATAAAGGTTTTCAAATAGCAAATAAGCAGAAAGTAGTTTCTCAATAATCAGAACATTAATATCTAAAAAATCAAGATGAACTAAGCATGTATTCATATCCAGTCATAGTCTTGGAATTATTTGGTAAACCAAATCAACCAACAATAATCAAGAATGTCAATTAAGCTTTCCATTCTTTATTGGGTTACTCCAAAACAGATGTCATAGGAAAACCATTATCATTAATCCTATAAAGCACGTAATCAAAAATAAATAATATAGATATTAAAAATTGCATAGTGTTTTTGTAGAATCATATTTTTCCTAATTGAGACCTGATCAACTAAACGAAACAGGAGAGAGATCTTAGTTTTTGGTTTCTAAAAATAAATACATACTGTAGACCTTTAGCATTAACTCAATATACATGTCTGATAAAGGTATATTTTAGTTTTGTAGACTGAGACAAGAAAAATGTTATAACAATTGTGCATATATCATCTTTAATTTAGAAGGCAAAATAGAGAGCATTTCAGCAACTTGCATATCTATACTCAATTTGGACATTCGTCAATTGCAAATTCGCTAATTGACAATTTAAAGGTTGTTCCCTTATTTAATGTATAACAAGGAAGAGTATATCAATAAAATGAACTTGGTTGTTTTTGAACATCAGACGCACTCATTAAGTTAAAGTTCAGATCATGAAGAAAAGTTTAATGACTCATGTATCTCTCGGTTGTATTATGCATAATTATACGAAATATCCACCAAAAATTACATGTTTTCTTAAGGAGATTATCGCTAATAGATTTACGGATACTACTTAAAAGTACAAATGAATGAAGCAGCCACTACGAAAGATGATTATTGTCTAATCAAAAGGAACATCTTCAAACATCAATTCAAGTTTTCAGTTGAATAAAACGCCTACATCTGTAATATTAAATTTATTATATTAGTCGAGCATGTCAGCCAATCAACATCTTAATATGAATCTAATAAGAATGATAGCGATGTCTAAGATGAACCAAAGGTTGCTATTTACACCTAATAAAGTATCCCAAGCAAGAAATTCCTTTCGATGACTAATCTTAAATTGTAATCAGGTTTAGGCCATGATATCAAGACATTGAGATTGTTTCAAGGAGAAATCAAGGAAATCATTGATCTAGATTAAGACGAGGAGGAAGAAGAATAGATTAGAGAACGAACTTAGAAATTGCAACTTGAAGAAGATAAAGAGTAACCTTAATAAATTAAGATAAATAATCAGGAAGAATTAATGTATCATCTCTTGAGTGTTCCTTATTCTCCTCTTTTAAAGAAACTCATTTTAATTCTGAATTCTTTATTGATTCTAATGTTTGTTATTGCTATTGTGATGTACAAAGTCATTATAAATACTCAAAATTAATTTGAATCAGCAATCTCATACTTAGCAGCATCTAATTAAAGATTTGCATCTATTCTAAAGATTTAATCAAATTTGTAAGATTTGAGAGGTTGTTATTTGAATCTTGAGCAGTACACTATGAAAACTACAGGAGGCAGGTATGTACAAATCAATTATGCTGAATTGAACAATGAATTGAAGATTTTACTTGAAATTGATCAAATTTTAACTTCCGCCAACGTTAATATTAACGAGAAATATCAAAAGGTATTAGATGATTTTTAATCTGCCTCAGTGTAAATGTTTACAAAAAACAATAATTTTCAAAACTTCACTTTTACTTAAGCCATAGAATAAATGATATCTAAGGCTATCACTTTAAATAACTCGAACATATCAGCTTACGTCGATGATAATGAGGATTTTCACTATTATCTTCACAATACACTTAATTCAATTCCGAAGTATTAATTAGTTTCACAAGCTTATTATTACTACAACATTCTAAGTTTAATAGACGATCTAGAAATAGAGGAGGAATCATTTTTTACTATACAAATCTGTTGCCTTTCATTCATATTTCTATTCTTTTAATTATATGTCTTTTTCCATTAAAAGATTGTAAAGGAGATTATCTCTTTGTATTTGGAGATTAGAGATAACTACATTAGAAAGATGATAAATTAATTTTAAATCTTTATTTAGTTATTATAATTAAATGAAAATGATGAGGTAATTGTTATTATTATCAGAGATTGAATCCATAGAAGAAGATGCTGAAGTACAAGAGGAATAAGACTATAACTTAGGATTCTCTAGCAAAAATAAAAAAAGAAAATCTACATTCGAAATGAACAATTACCGAAAAGTACAAGTTAACTTCCTATTCTTTCTTACTTTAATAATTTCCTACTTTTCCTACATCTACTTTTCATCAACTGTAAAATATTCATACAATTATAATTTAGACTATTACTGATTAAACTAAGTCCCTTGTTCCTTTGGTGAATCTAACATCATTTATGCCCACACAATATAGGTTGATTGATAATAGTATTAAGGAGATGCTTTACGATGAGAACGCCATTTTGTTTAATGAGTTTAATTCACAAGAGAAGTTAGAAAAAGAATTGGAAGAAGTCAGGCTTTTGGATGCAGAACTTCATGCTTTGAATTAAAAGAATGAACTGATTCTATCAGATCGATATAAACAGGTGTTTAATGAAATTTACATTCTAAATCCATGTGATATCATATTAGCAAATGATCCCTCTGTGAACTCAACAGCTTGCCTAAATTTTAATTAAAATATACTTTAGGAAGGTCTATCAATTGCAATAACAAACTTTTTTGAAAATGCTCAAAATATGCTACAACAATACTAATATTACAATAAAAATGCTGTTTATAATAATTTAACCTTCAATATCAGTTCAGATCATCGTCAAAACTACACTTGTAATATTTATAACACAAGAGGTGGCAATGCAAATAGAAAAATGCAAAAGGTATTTATAAGAGTGTGTCATATGCAATTATTAGAGGAATTACAAAGTTATTTATATTCTCATTATTCTGATTTATAACTGCAATTTACTCTTCTATTCATGATATTTTGTGTGATATCGGTTCTAGTCTATTTTGTTATTTGGATTCCATTGCAAGCAAGGTTTTATTCGGAATCCAAAACAGCCAGAGAAATATAGTCACTTATTCCAGTTGATCTTTTTAATAATTGCTAATCTTTACAGGCATACCTCAGATAGATTAAAGAAAAACGTTGATTTTTATTTGGTCGAATGATAATAAAATAAAACTTTGATTATTTTAACTCAACCCAATTACAACATCAATTCAATCATTAATTCTATATAAAAATCAATGTCTTTCTCAGTTTTCACTCCAAATTAATCTACATCACTTGGCTAATTTTAAATCTTACTTTCATATTAAAATACTAATTTAACATTTTAGATTTAAGCCTAAATCCTATAAGTTTGATATTTTCAAACCATTACTAGTTTTCCAGTTCATTCAAAAATAACAGTTATCTATTTTCAAGAATTTATGATTACCCATGTCTCATCACAAAACTTAAAGAGAGTTTGTAATTAATATCTGGAATAAGAGAAGAACAAGGTAGATGGGAGTTTTAGTGAATTGGACTATTAATTTTCATAAACTGATACATATTTCAATAAAATTTTATAAAATTAATTAAAATAATATGTAATTAGAGGGTCCAATAAGTTTTGAATTTAATTGTTTCAAAAAGGGATAGAAGGGCACAAAACAATACAAAGGAATATCAAATAACAACAAGCTTGATCTCTACAAAGTTGTAACGTTAATTTAATAGATTTCAGGAGAACGCCAAGGCCCCAAAATATTCTTTGCCCATCTAATTGTAGACTCACATCAAATGGGAGGTTGAGGAAGAGATTGTTAATGGGAAGAAGCACTACAAAATTGTGTCTTTCAAATTTTAATAAGTAATTTGTGGCAATTAAATTTTAAGATTAAACAGATAAGAGACTCTTAAATTGCTAAGGTTACTTGTTTTTTTGGAGATGATGTTACTCTTTCTAAATTAAAAGAACATCTGAGAAATAAAATAATCTTCCAAAGAATTTAAGATTTCTACACACCTCTCCAAACCTTGGGAAAAGGAGCTTCTTCGAGAGTGTTATTGGTTAGACACAAGAACTCTGAACTCTATTATGCTGCCAAATGCGTAGATAAGTCATATGTCAACGAAACAGAAAATGGGATTGTAATTTGCTTATTTTAATATCAAGGAATCGATGTTTCAGGAGATTTCTATCAATAATGACTTAGATCACCCATCATTTATTAAATTACATGCAGTTTATGAAGGCGACAACACTTTCTATATGGTAATGGATTTGCTGGAAGGAAAGAGTTTGCACGATGAATTAAATAGCCACAAAAATGGATTTCCTGAAGAAATAGTGCGTAATGTGATGTGGGTATAACATTTATTTAAAAATTAATTTTTAGTAAATTCTGACTGGAATCGAATACATGCACAAGAAGAACATTATGCATCGGGATCTTAAACCAGAAAACATAATGTTGCAAAGGAAATCAGATTTGAATTCTTTAAAAATAGTAGATTTTGGGTTGGCAACCTACTGCAATATTGACAAGTAACCATTAATAATCTAAAGTAAGGTATTTGTTTCCAAAATGCGGGACTCCTGGTTATGTTGCACCAGAGATAGCAAATTTAATTGATAAATCAGAAAAGTATGACAAAGTATGTGATGTCTTTAGTGCTGGCGTTATATTCTTTAAATTGTACTCTCTATTATTCTATAAGTTGATAGACTGACTGGTAAAGATCTCTTCCCAGGTGTAGGATTTAATTTAGTATTAAAGTTAAATAAGCAATGTAAAATTGATTTGACCCCACTACAAATGAAGAAGGTAGATCCCAGCATCATTAATTTGATACAAAGAATGCTTGAAAAAGACCCCACCAAAAGGATATCAGCTAGTGCATGTTTGTTGGAACCATTCTTTGAAAAAAGCCACATGCAATTTCAAGAACTCAAGTTGCAATAGACATCCACTCAAAAAAAATAATTCTTCTCTTCTGGAGGAAAGAATTTTCAAACTCAAGAATTTCAAAGTGATTCACCTTAAATATAAAATACAAAACAAATAGACAAGGGCTCTTTTGTCACCCAGGATTGTGCATTCAAAGGATTCAAGGAACCCCAACATGGCAAAGTCATGCAAAAATTCAATACTACTGAATTCGATCATGTTGATCCCAATATCAATGGAAGTCCTATTGAAAAAAAAAATAGTAAATTTACAAACGATTAGATAGAGGAGGAGGATGAGAAATGATACAATATAAATATTGAAAATTTAATTATTTTTTTATCAAAACCATTTATTTAAGGGAAATCAAGAAATTCAGAATTTTTCATTTAATTCGCTATTTTCCAAGGAACTAGATTAAAGAATCATATTCGCTTAGAAATTTATAAAGTTTTCAAAAGAATATATCTGAATAAAAATATTATAATATTTCATATTAATTACACTCATTTAATAATAGATTAGTCTCTTAATTTTGTAGTCAATGGAGGTTGATGTGAACTGAATAGATAATTAAAATATCATTAAAATTTATATATTACATGATGAGTTTAAGGAGTAATTTAGCGTTATTGCTTTTTAAAATAAGCAAAAAAACGCAATCTCTTTGTTATTTTTTATTTCTCATTTATTTGATAGTATAACTTGGTTGATGATAATGTGATGACGATTCATTTGATAGTGTAATTTTATCAAATCTTGATTATTAAGGCGTCGATAATTTCATGATGTAAGGTCTCACCATATCAATTGTTTCTTTACAATTTTGAGCCAATCTGTCATTCACGAGTGTTGAAAGTGAACACAGAAGAAAAGAGCATTATTCAAGAATATAATTGCTTTGGACTTACTGTTGAACTAATTTTGGAAAACAAAATGTATATCGTTATTAACTAATTTTAGTGAAATAAGAATGAACACAAAATAATTATTCAATCATTGTTGAACATTTGAATAAGTAGGAGTGGATTACTCCCTCAAACGACGATTGAGAATGGGGTTCATGTATGGGTTGTATGTAGTATAGGTTTCGGTTGTCTCCTTTAAGATGATGTCAATATCTTAAGATTTTCTGACCTTGGCCATCACTTATTTCAACTACCCATTGTTGTTTTTTGTGCTTCCATGGCAGATTCCCATTATAATTTATTTAATAAATTATCTTCTGATTTTCATTTTAAATTGGTTTTTAGAATGTGATTAATAAATTACATTTCGATTTTAAAATTCTTGAAACATTCAAAACAATAAATCTAAAATATTTATGACGAGACGAGCGAATAAACAGAAAAAAAAATATTTTCTCATATTTTACAATATATATGAAACAATAAAGGTAATTAAAAATTTCATTCAATTTAGGTTAGTGGTTAAGGCGAAGTCGGAATTTCCTTTAATCTTCGATTTAAAATAGGATTTTTGAAGGGATTTAAATATGATGATTAACTTGCTCTCTATTTTAAAATCGATTCAAAATCTTGGGAAAGCCTAACCTGTGCAACAACTTCATGTAGTTCACCATTATTGATTGATTTTTACGACTTTGAGACAGCACAAGTTCCCATTTTAATATATTATATTAATCATGATATTAATCAAATCAATTTTGTTTTATAGTGACTTTATAAAATACCAATCAGTTTCTAGTATCTAAAAATAAAACATAATTTCTGAAATAAGTACAGATAAGTAAGAAAAATACTTAAACACGCATATACAATGTCCTCCGTGGAAACCCCAAAAATATTATCATTTTATTTATTTCTAATATATAATATCGATAAATACTTCTAGAAAACTAATTTAATAATGAATAATCAAAATTTTATGCCATTTATTATTTGACATGAACTCAATAAAAATCGGTAAAATTTTATATTTCTATTTTTCAAATCATCTTTATTTTTAAAACTTCATTGAAAATATTTATCTGAATTGACAATTAATATTGAATCTGAACAGTTGCAAGATCATAAAGATCATCTTCTGGTTTAGGTAAATAATAATTATATAAATAATTAAATTATAATAACACCTTAAGATTAAAGAAAATTATGCTAATAATTTTGTAGTTTTTCCTCAAATTTAACGAATCAGGAATTCAGAATAACCATTTTTAATCAAAAATCAATTGAAAATTTAACTTAACATTTGTCTTGAATATATATTGTATATCAACATTAAGGATATATTCAATATAACTTTGATATTAATTTATTGTTGCTTATATATATTTAATAGTGCCTATAAAAATTAATTAAAATCATTTCTCAAATTTGTGACACATAATTTTTGTATACATAGTATATATGAATACATTTCAAATTTGATTGAATTATAAAATGTTCAAAAAATTATTTGCTCTAGGACTTGGAGGAAGCTTAATAAATTATAGTGTTAAGTGCTGTGGGATAATTGGTGTATTAACTACAGAGGATAATGCAGAAAAAGTAATTTTTGAAGGAGTTCAATTATTATAAAATAGAGGTTACGATTCTGCAGGAATTGGTACCGTCAACAAATAAAAGGAGGTAATCAAATAAATTTATTAATTAGTTGGTAATATCAAAGCATGCAAGTGATTAAATAAACAAGGTGGACTGCTTCGTGAAGTTAAATCAAGAATTATAGAAACATATTCAAAGTTAAGTTGGAATCGGTCATACAAGATGGGCCACTTGTGGAAGCAAAACTGACAACAATGCTCATCCCCATTCAGACATCGCTAAAAGGGTAGCCTTAGTTCATAATGGGACATTGGAAAATTATGTAGAATTAAAAGAGGAGCTTATTTAAAAAGGGATTTAGTTTTCTTCAGATACAGACTCAGAAGTAATCGCCTAACTGATAGGATAAGAAATATAAAAGCAAAATTTTCTAGAGGCTGTTGAATCTGTCTTAACGAGATTAAGAGGATAATGGGGTCTAGCTGTGATTGATAGAGAAAACCCTGCTTAGATGATTGTATGTAGACAAGGAAGTCCGCTTTTGGTTGGATATGCTGCAAATAGTATATTTGTAGCAAGTGAAAAAATTGCATTTGAAAAATATACTTAGAATTACATAGCCTTACAAGATGGCGAAGTGATGCTATTGTAATTAGAGAATAGAAATTAGTTATATAATCAGATAAAGCATAGATTAATTTTTAATGAAAATTAAGAGGTTGAACAAGTACACTTAAAACCAAAACAACCTTATTAAACATTTTTTGAGATGGAAATACATGAATAACCAAATAGTCTATTGAGATGTCTGGGAAATGGGGCAAGACTAGCAGGTTTTACTGATTGCGCAAAGTTAGGAGGTTTGGATATGAAAGAGAAGGAACTTTGTGAAATTAAGCATCTAATTTTGATTGGATGTGGAAGTAGTTTCAATGCAGCTCAAAGTGTTTTACCAATTTACAAGAGCTTCAGAACTTTTGAAAGTGTTTAGGCAATAGAAGCAAGTGAATTTCAAATCTACGATCTACCTTATTCATCAGTAGGGATAATATTCATTACATAATCTGGTGAAACTAAAGATATAGTGAGAGTATTGAATCTAGCGAAACAATAAGGAGTTACTACAATAGGAGTGTATAATTATGATATTATTTTATTAGTGTAAATGTAGTGGGATCATTAATAGCAACCAATGTTGATTGTGGTGTTTATTTGAATTCAGGAAGAGAAGTAGCAGTGGCAGCCTCAAAGTCATTCACTTCTTAGACGACAGCTTTAATATTAATTGGATTGTGGTTTAGTTATTACAAGGAAAAGAACAATTATTTGCCTTAGAATACAAAGATGAAACCTCTAAGAGAGAAATATGTCAACTAATTAAGAATGCTACCAATGGTATTTGGCTAGGGCATAGTGGAATGTTAGGCGAGTGTCAAATTAGTTGCTAAAATATTGCAAACCAAACAAAGTTTATTCGTATTGGGTAAAGGATCAAATTATTCAATTGCAAAAGAGGGAGCTTTGAAAATTAAAGAACTAACTTATATTCATGCAGAAGCCTTCGCCTCAGGAGAAATGAAACATGGACCTTTGGCATTGATTGATTCATCGAAGGAGAAGGAAACATCCATCATTTTAATCATTTTGGATGATGAATTCCTTCAAGACATGAAGTTATCTTTGAGTGAAGTTCATTCCAGGAATGCCAGGACTATTGTAATCACTGATTCTGCTTAGAGTTTGTCAAACACTATGAACAAGATTGATCATTTGATCTAGATTCCTAAAATTGGAGAATAGTTAAATTGGTTATTAAGTGTCATTGTATTCTAATTGCTGTCTTTGGAGATATGTTATCTTTAAGGTATTGACCCTGACAAACCCAGAAATCTTGCCAAAACAGTTACTGTCGGTTGATATGACTAACTATAAAAATCAATTAAAATCATTATGCTTAATAAAAATCAACTTCCTTTACTATCAAACTCTTCCCAAGCTCCTGTTATAACAAACAGTCAATCAAACAAAAATAACTCCCAAATGTCTCTTATGGAGGGAAACTCAATGAGACAGAGTGGTATTTCTGCCAATTTGACATTAAATCTCACAAAAACAAGGATCACCCGATATCAAGATACTTCATATTTGCAATAGAAAACAGTCGTTCCAACATCGTTAAGCAGTTTAGTGGATGATCCAAAGCTCCATGAATATGTAAATGTTTAGTATTAGCCAAGACACAATAAAGATTAAAAACCAATTTTTATGGAACCATGTATAGAAATTCTTAGAGCATGACGTCCTACAAAACCAACTTCACAGAATTGGATTCTAAAGATGGCACCTTGGATTTGAATCCATTACTCAAGAATGTAAAATCCTCATAATTATAATCTTACTTGAAGAAGATTATTCAACAATAAAGTGATAAGATTTAATAGAGTTCGACTTTACCTAATAGACAGATGGCAATAGACTTATAGTTGTGGTTTGATTACATGATTAAAAAAGTGAAGCAATCAGTCTCGGTAGAGAATAACAACACTCAAAACATAGCTGAAGAGATCTCGCTTATCTACTCGTCTTGTCTAAAAGAGATCATCAGATAGGTATCCTTGGATTGCAAAGAGCGAGGATAGTTACTTGAAAAGGTTTGGAATTCTTATATTGTCTTAATTGATGATTTAATTTCAAATATTAATAAAACCAATTAAGAGAACCTTGAAAAATTAAAAACTATTTAATAATCTTAACAATTAAATTAGACCCAAAAAAATTATCAATAAGACTATCTAACCTTATCGTAGGAATTCCAACAGTTTAAAATTGAGAAAGAGGCACTAGACAAGAAAAACACATTTCTAGAGGACAGAATTAAAAAGCAGAGAGAAGAAATCTCATTGCTCTATTAAAAAATAGAATAAATCTCACAAGAATACAAGAAGCATCAAAATCATCAAGCTCAATCCACTGATGTAGTAATTCAATTGCCAAATGGATTTTCTAATATGCAACTCAAGCACTTACAAAGTATTCAAGAAGGAAAGTCCATAGTTTCACATATTATGACCAAAAAGGCTTAAATTCCCATTCAACTTAAAAATAAAAGCTTGTCTCCCATCTAAATTGTTAAGACCTCAGATGACGAATAAAGCAAAACTCCACTGTCGCAATTACAACTTGAATTTGATAACATGGAGGATTCTCAATTGATTAAGATACAAAAATATCGTAGAAAATCAAATGCGATGTAGAATGTAATCTTGGATGAAAGTATCTATTTGCATTATTTTAGAATAAACATAGACAGATAAAATGATTTTTAGCAGCATACCTATTTTGAATGAATTCATTCATAATTTCATTAATCATGGTGTGAAAGCTATCTTTGATGAGGTCAAAGAAGATGAATATAGAGAGTCCACTTAAATTGTAAGGTGTGCAACTTCTATTTCCATTGCTTAAGAAGACTTTGTCATAGAAACTATTAATAAGTCAAAAATTAAGCAAAGGGTTTATGAAGAATTGTAAGAGTACGTTACAAAACTTAATGATAAATATATAGAATTTCAATCAAAAAATATAGAGCAAATGCTGATCATAAAGGAGCATTAGGTTGTAGCTTAGAATTTGGAGCAGAATCTTAAGGAGGCAACTTAAGATTTCGTAGAAATTCTAAAGGAAAAACAATTGACTATAAAAACTTTAAAGCATGGATAAACTCAACTGTTGAAAAAGCTCAATTCAATTAGTTAGGAATAGTTATCCTCTAAACGATCACCTTAATTTCCATCACCAACCAGAAAGACACCTAGTTTTAAAAATACTTTTGACTTCAATAAGGAAGCCATATCCAAAGAGATAGATATAATTAAGGTAGAGGAAGATGATGACAACAGTTCAATTAAATCTGATGATGAAAAGCAGAAAATTAATTAGACTTTTCAGATCAATAATGAGGTCTTACATTTAAATGTACTTCAAGATCAAGATGAATGTGATGGGTAATTATAAGGAGACGAGAAATAGGAAATAAATTTAGATACATCAGCCTATGCTGAAGATGAGAATCCATTGAATGATTAGAAATCTGAAATTACCCAATCTTTGTAATTGGATCTACAATTAGAAAGCAAAAAGGTCGATGAAAACAGAATGAGTAATGTCAAGGAATTAATTCAAAAATTTGGATTGCAAAGACAATCTACTAAGAAATTTACTAAGCCTCTTTAGATGAGAGTGTCTTTGTTAAATGAACTCAAGCAGGACAAAAAGAAAGTGAAACGTATTTATAGTTAGAATACAGATGCTGCCAATTCTTTGATGAAAGAACTGATAGCGAAGACACCTACTAAAAAGGTTGTTAGGATTCCGATAATTCCAATCATATAGTTATTAAAGATATTTTATACACTAATTTTGGATGCATCTAAAAATCCAGAGGGTTACAAGATACCTCTTCATATTAGTATTTACGATTATTTTCTTAAGAAGTATGGTTTTAAGAACGTGGCTGAGAAGAAAATAAAATAAATATTTTAGTTCATATGTAGTAAGATGGAGACTTTACCTAAAATGTAATTTATGGCTAGACTCTGTTATATGCATGGGGAAATGGATGAAGCTATTTATAAGTAGATTGTTGAGACGGTGAAATATTTCAATAACAAGGAGGTCAATTTTCATAAGAATGATTTGATTATTCAATTGGATTTGATGACTGAGTATTGCAATGAATTTCTGGCCAACTTTCTTGGATAAAGCACTGTGAATCAATATCTTAATTCATTGAAGCATAAGAAGGAAATATTGTTTGAACCAGAAATGATCACAATATTGAATTTATACTTTTCAAAGAAGAAGCAATGTGAAGATTCATTATAACTGATATTTTAGGCTGCTGATTTGGATGGAAATCAATTGATTGAGTTTTCTGAATTTAAAACCTTGTATAAGGCAATTCATCCTGATCTTTATAATAAAACTAAGGCCTTGCATTAATTTATTACATTCGCAGATTTCATAGATGAGAATACCAAAGATAAAATGATTACATTGGATCGATTTGCTGAAATGGCGATAGAGTTGAATTTGTTTAATCGAGAAAAAATCAATTAATATGGTCAAGGAAGCCAATCCTTAGTCCATGAATGGAATGAAAATAAAAATTTGATTAAATATCGGTACTTGGTTTCCAATAACTACCATAAAGTCAAATACACGTTTAATTTACTAACTGAGTAAATTTAATTGCATATGCAAAAGCAAAACTGCAGTCATTCAATTTAAAGTATGATAAACAATTATATACCAAGTTCTTTGGGTGAGTTACAAATTGCTATTTGAGAGATCCTAAAGAGTCATTTTAAAGTAACCTATAATGTATTAATCTTAGTTATGAATTAAAATAACTTATGGATGACTTTGTTCCTCAGGAATTAGCTTAAATTACTTAGATTTACAATGCAATAGCAGAAATTAATTTATGATGATCAATCTATAGTTCATATTAAATATATCAGATTTTCCTCATTATTCTCACATTCCCTCAGCAGTTCAATCACATATTGAGATAACTACACAGGATTACAAGATTTGAGATTTGAACTTGCTAGTATAATTAATAAGATGATTTGGCCCTTCGTAAAAAAAACTAGATTTAATTTTAATGCTTACTAATTATTATTATATATTTGATCAAATAATAATTTCAAATCTTTAAAAATATGCTCACAAAAATGCATTAGTAAATTAGTTAGCTCTTGAATGGTGAAATACTTCAGATTAATTAATAGATGAGTCAGTTGATCATATTTCGGATATTGCAGTTAACTTAGTATTTTTCTATAATTATGGCTTCTTATCATGTTAAATTAGACAGTTTTCACTTGAATTCTCTGATCACCATATTGAAAGCATCGTTATTGGATTATGATAGTATTCCAATCTTTTTAGGCTATTTCTCTACTTTTATAAGCTTTGCAATCTTAACCTACCTACTAATACTAAGTTGCTTCAATTTAAATTAAATGGCTATCGTTAAACAGGTGATACTAATATACATCGGATTACTTCCGCAATTTATCTGCTATTTATAAATATCCATAACTGCGCATACACTGATAAAAGAAGAAAACAATTTATTTGAATAAATGCTTGGGACTATAACCATAATAATAATATTTATTCAGTCATTTTTAAGCCTCTTGTTTATGAGGAACACTTATTTGAGTCAAACTGTGCTGTGCAGAGACCTCACGATAATAGGATTGCTGTCTCAAATACTGAAGTTTACGACAATTTTATTTTATTTTTACAACAGTGATCAAGACAATACGATGTACATCATAACCTTGATAAGTGCCTTACTATGGACAATATCGGAGACAGCTGATATCCTCTACTATTACCCTTACAGTTTGTCTGACAATTAGTTATAGTTTTGTTTAAATTCCATTAAAATAGTATGCACCATAACAAGGCTTCTGGATGCATCGCTTTAATTTGAATAGGCAGTCGTTATATATGAGTTGATTCTGGGCGTATTGGGATATTTTGCTAGCAGATAGATCTTTCGAATTCTTCTCTATAATAATTGCTTCCATCTCTTTTCCTAAGCAATTTCATAAGAGTAATAGTCTCTTTATTTCAAAATAATTCTGTACCTCAAGGAACAGCAGAAGGAGTAGACCAACATCCATCAATCCTTTTTGAGTTGCAACGTGATGAATTTGCACCAGAAGTATTGCGAATAGAAGTGCTAAGTAATGATTTATTTTAATGAGGCATAAGTATATTCCCATATCTTAGAGTGCTTAATTTCAAGGATATTCTAAAATGAAGATGAATCCCTATTCCTTTATAAAATCAGCTATATCGCATTCATAAAGAAATAATATTCCTTGAGTTTGATGAAGATTAAACAGTATCAAATATTCAATGGACACAACCAAAGTTGGTATTTTAAATTGATGGTTCTTGACATTACAAAAAACATAGAGAAAGAGATCCAGCAGGTTCTTTATAGTACGACTGTAGCATAAAATTGGAATAAATATACTTATTTGACATCCAAAGACTTGGTTGAATTTGAATAATAGGAAATTGAATTAATTCCCTTAATTTCTTAATTGATTAACAAAAAAATAGATATTTGGTAGTCTCAAATCAGAGGATTCAAAAACATATACGATTTACAAATGAAATTGGTCAACTTCTCATCACTCATTGATCAAGTCAGAAAGATGTTAGCTAAAATCTTCGAAAGAGATATTAATGACTTAAGCATTACTTTAATCAATAATATTTATCATCTAAGAGTATTATCCTTATACTATTCTTTGATTATGAATGATTAATTGAACAGTTACCTGTGTGAAAAGTAGATTTAAATTGTGTATTACTTCGAATAAACCCTAAAATAAAATGAATTAACCTCTTTAGCCTTGATTACAGACAAGATTTCAGTGATTGCTGTCAGTCTGGTAAAGAAGCAAGGAGAGATATTGAATAAGAATAAACAGAAAATTGGGAGTCTCTTTGGTTATCATAAAAGCTCTGAATATAATGCATTATTATCAGTAAATCAAATTATACCTGATTTCATTAGCAATATACACAATGAAATGTTAACAGAATTTCTAAAAAAGGGACAATCCCCTTTTTTCGTTCAATTTAAGACAGTCTTTGGTAAAAATAAAGATCATTTTATAATGCCATTGCAATTAAAGTTTTCTAATGATTTTAACTTTGTGGATGACTTTGTAATAAAAGGAGTGATGTATTAAGGTCAAAAACAATAGGATTTTATTTTATTTGATGATCAAGGTCACATCTAAGGAATTACTTAGCAATTTTATGAAATTCTAATCAGAGATAATTAGAAGGTTAACTAAATAGATTAAGAGGAGTTAACCAAGTAAATGTACATCTATTACTTTATGCCTGAAATCTTTACTATCATCTAAGAATATTAATAACAGAAATAGCATAATCAACTTGTATAGTTCTTAGAAGACACACAATTTATTATCATTCAGAATCTGATGGAATTTCATGATGATTTTTCGAGACAAGCGAAGAAGTTCACTAAACATACAGTCACAGATCCTGCTTTGTATGCATCCAGTTACACTAATTGTTCTGAACTCACTAATAATAATGTAAAAGCTATTTTGAGAAGAAGAATGTTTACAGAAATAGACAGAAGCTTATTAAATGAAGAATTCGCTAAAAGTGCCATCAAATTTATCTATAATAATGTAATTCTTCTGATTATTTGTAGCTTGATATCTATGTCACCTACTTCATAAAGTTTCAACTCTAATATTATCCTATACAGAATGAAAAAGTAAAAGGATTTTACATACTAGAAATTATTGATTACAGAAAAAACTACGATAAAAAAGCTGGGAGTGAGGCTGTCTTTAAGGATCTAGAATCGTAAATGAAATAGTCAATACGAATTTAAAGTCAGTTCATGTAGAGAATCGAAAATCAGACTGAGTTTGATGAAATCAATGTATGTCAAGTAGGCAAATCCAACACCAATACTACTGAAAATATAAGACTTGAAACTAATGGGGGGAACTCCAGCAGGAGAGTTATCTTCCTCAAACCTGAGATTTAGAGTGAAATAAATGATTTTGCAGGAGGACAGAATTCATCCTCTAGTTCTGATGAAAAGTAAGAAGATTTCTTTTCTCCTCCTCAATCAAATCGGTTGTAATTTTGTAAAGAAAACGATAGCATACAACCTCATCAATAGAGTATTAAGAACTAAAAACGAAATATCAGCGAAATGGAAATGGCTATCAATCAAAGTCAATCGAGTGGCATTTCAAGATAATCAAGCAGAACTAGCACGTATTTTAATAATCTTTTTTAAAATAAAATTAAATATACCAACAACGTCAAGGCAATAATCTTGATATGCATGCTAACTGTTATAGTTAATCTTTTTCTATGCATCTTCAACAGTGTAAAACTCTATGCAGGGTATTAGACGTTTCAAACTATAACTTCAAATATGAAAGTCCCTATGAATTTAAATAGATATTATTCTAAGACTGCCACCTTAGCTTGGATCACTACTTGCTCTAACTATAGTATCCTAAATATAAGTTAGTTCTAGAAAAATCAAAACAAATATTAAATGAAATTAATAAATCAGTTCATGTTGGGGAATGTCTCCTTAATATATCCATCCTTAATTGAAACTGAGGAACACCTACCTTATATCAATTAATCTTAAGGATTGTATAAGTTCAAAGAAGTAAAGCTAACTTAATTTATAGATTATATGAATTTCTTCACTAAGTAAATTTTAGTCAATGAGGAGATCAATTCAGATTATATTTAAGCAATGACCATTTTAAGATATAATGTAAAAAACATGCGATTGATCACTGTATTAATTATGGATGAGTTGGAAAATTAATTTAAATTAATTACAGATTTACAGTAAACTAATCAACTGATATCCATTATCACTAATACAATTTTGATGCTACTTCTCTATTGTGTGTAATTCATCTTTAGTTTAAAAATCCAAATTCAAAATTAGACTCTTACATTATTAGTGGGAAGAGTGAAAGAATAAGAAATAATGAATGAGATTGTTAAAATATAATATCTCTTATAGTCCTTAAAAAATATTGCTGGAGAAGACTCTTGGAAAAGAATCAATTTTTGGTCTTATGTGTTCTAGAATGATTATGATAACATATACAAAACCAAACTGATTCAAGGTAAATCTAATCGAACCTCGAATTTAAATTCCAGAATAAAACACATCAGAATTAGATTCAAATTCCAACTGTTGAAGATAGTCATTTTCTTAATCATTTACTTATGCTTCATTTGGGGATTGTATATTTTGTATGATTCCTAAACTTAAAGGATGATCCCAATAGTAAAATTGGAATCTCAATATGTCAAATTTAGTGTTAATATTGATATTCTTGTGTTTAGTGGATTGATTATTAAATCTTAGCCATAAATCTACAGTAAATTCATTGAAAATCACATTTATTCTGAATAGTAGATTAAGAGCTTTGATGATGGTAATCAAATGATCTAATTGTTCATTGAATTGTAAACGACATTCAGTGAAACCATGAAATCTTTATTTAATGATGTTATTTCTACCTTACCACCAACTGAGGATGTTAATTCTCTTAAAAAGCTCATCGATTAAGATATTTGTTTAGTACTTTACAATGAAATACCATTTTGCTAGTTTTATAATGTTTCTCAGATTGAGTTTGTTAATAGATATGGCTAATATTATGACTACGATAACGATTTGGATTATTTAAAAAGTGGAATTTTGGGAATCATGGGCATACAATCAAGCTATTATTAACTCAATTATGGATATGAAATAGATAATGTTGAATTTAATCCAAATCAAAATGAAATCAATGGTGTTTATTAAACTATTGAATTCCACTACATAATTTTATCTCATTTCAAAGATTCGTATCTATGTTTTGTAAGATTTTTAGAACTTCTTACTAAAAATATCTCAGATATCAGATACTCTGATTTCATTATTTTGTTACTCTATATTTACATTGCAGGATTACTATACTTCATTTTATATATAATATTCCACTACTTTTGGATAAAGAAGTCCAATAAATACATAAGATCACTAAAACTAAGCCTTGTTGTCATTCCCAATGAATAATTATTCAATAGCAGCATTATCAATATTTTAAGAAAGTTTGAATGAGTTAATTAAATTTATATTAATTATTATAACATTATATGTTCTTTTTAGCAGTTGGATTTTTCATGGGATTACCCCTAGGATTTTACTTTAGAGAGCACAATTTGTAACCACCTGTTGCTATAAATATGGAATCAATTAAAAAGGCTTTTGAAATATTTGCAGAAAAGGAAGACAAAGATGATTGATTATAATATATATACCTTATTTATTTAAGGGGAGATTATATACATTTAATTAAAATATCAATTACCTATGATTTATATTAAATTCTAGAGTGAAGTTTAAATTGACAATGTTTTAACATGATTCAGAATAGCCATATATATAATTAATTTTATAAAGAAAAAATGATTTGTAAAAGTAAAAGAATTGATGGAAAATAAATAGAATTTTTTTCCTCTTTCCTTTTAAAGTAAAAGAACACTGGGAAAAATATCATACCTTATATAAGGACAAATTGGAGCCATTTACCAGAAATATCAATCTTTGTATGTTATATGATATCGAAGTAGAATTAAGATAGCTATTCTAAAAATGGATATTAATTATTTATAAGACAACCATAATAATAGTATAATTCTTAACCTATTTGGGGTAAAATAATTTCTACTTTTGAAGATGAATTATTTTATAATTTTCTGTATTATTATTAACTCCTTAAAATTAAGGCAAATAATTTCTCATCATCTTCCTTTGGATAGTACATATTACATTTGCTTATTAAATACAATGTTTATTTTTAACATGAAATGACTTTAATTTCAGTAAATGAATGTAATAAGTTTTTGTGAAATTTCAAACAAGCTTACACTTCCTAATAATTGTTCTATTCGATTTTAATCTCTTGAATATTTAAAAGTTGCTCAATAATTGCATTTTTCATTGTAGTAACCGCATATTGTTAAATCATTTATCTTGTTTGAATATAAATTTCTTCATGTACTTTGAATACTCTAAAAGAGTCTATTCAATTTTAAAGGCCGTTATCTGGTTTTGTTTGCATATACAAATACTAATTTATTTGCCCTTTTTATATTATAATAACAATAAGTAAAATAAAATGGCAGACGACGGAGGTGCAGATGTAAATATGGTGCTCTATATTATAAGAAAGGAGAATATATTGGAGAGGAAGTAGCTAAGGCAATTGACGACGGAATTAATGCTGTGTTCTAATTAAAGGAAGGGGAAAATCCTCCAGCCACTTTAATTTATTCAAAAGAAAAGGTTATTAGTTGGAGCAATCAATTGTTGGACTACACAAATAGAAATTTGAGCAAACTAGATAAGCCATTCAAGTATTGTGTAAGCTGCATCATCCAATAAAATAATGATTCAAAATTTACAGTTGCACGTATTGATTCAATTATAATAAATAGTTGGTGCTAGTTTTGATACAAACACTGATGGTATATGTAGTGCATAAAGAGAAATCAATGACATTGTAATTATTATATCTGTATTTGCAATGTTAATATGAATTATTATTAAGCATTTTATGTCAATTTAAAATACGTATATAAAAGTCATTGGAAATAAATACAAATGGCCAGAGAGTTTATAAAAAACATTCAAGTTAACCAAATTTTGTTTTTTCTAAATAATAATTTCTCTAAATTCAATAATGTTGCCATAATTTCATTTTTATCAACTTTAATTAATTTCAATATTTAAATCCTAATCACCAAATAAGGATTGGTTATCAACACATGGTTGTTAAAAATTTAACATTTCTCTCCAAAATCAAATTATTTTGAAAAGAAATTCAATAATTCAATTAATTTTTGCCAATATAATATGAACTTTAACTTTGTTATTCTAAGCAAATCTTTCGTCTTAATTTTGTGATATTTAAATGAAATAAAATCATGAATAATCCTTAAAAAAATAAATATTATGTCAATTCTTGATCCCATCATCTATCCCCATTTGAAAGTGAGCGTGCCTTCATTTTTAATAAAAACTTACGAAATATTGGAAGTATTTTGAGTATATCATCTTTAAGAATGAATCATTATCGAATCTCATATCCTGGAACAAAGAAGGAACAGCCTTTATTGTATACAATCCACATGAGTTGTCATCAAAAGTTTTGGCCAACTATTTTAAACATAAAAATTATCCTAGCTTTCTAAGGTAAGAGAACACATTTATGTAGATAACTAAACATGTACAATTTTAAAAAGACTAGAAATCAATATGGATCTAGTGAATTTAGACACAAGTGGTTCAGGAAGGGCTAAAAGTACCATCAATTTAATTCTTATCTCTAGAAACATGATCCAATATATCAGACGTAGAAATCAAGAGGAATCAGATTTAAAAATAGAAACTATAGAGTAAAAAAATCATGAGCTTGATTATTATAAATAAGAACATGAAAATATGAAAATTTTGCTCCAAGATCTTCAAGAGAGCCATAAAAATATGTAAATGAATTTGTCTAAATCCATTGATTAGTCAACTTCTTTAAATAGATAAAATTTTATCACTCTGCAAGTATGAAAATACCTTAATTATAGACAATTCATTAAACATAATTAGAATTCAATAAAAAGTATGATTATGTGACCATCATGCTCACAAATGTCTTGGCCAATCTTCCAAACATAGGTATGATCTATAAACTTTAAAATACAGTAACAAATTTCAAGGAGATAATCAAAGTGTGTTAGGAAGAGACAAATTTCCAACAGACTTTACTCTCCTTAGAAAATGGACCTCCATCCCAATATCCTTAAGTTTTGCCCTATAATCAATACTAATTTTATAACCAAAAATAATAGCCATGTATAATGTGTTGATATAAAATTTCAAGTTTATTTTTACGACTAGAAATAATTTTACTACAAAAATGTCCCCCAGCTAGCCATAACCGACGTGCAGAACAATTATTATTGTAATTCTTCATATTCAATTTAGCCCCAACAAATTACTCAGTGTCAAACAGCCAACAAAATTCTCCATATAGAATCTAAAGCACCTCTAAATAACAGTATCTTTTAGATTAAGTAAATACAGATTAGGTATAAAATGCTTTATTTTTAGTATAGTTTATATCAATAAGTATGATTTTATAATACATCATTTTGTTACTTAAAAATCATTAATATTCAAATTCCAGATTAATTAATCCAGTGTTTTTAGAGAGCTCAGCCAAAAATTATATTGTTATTGATTATCGAATCGTTGGTGGTTCTTCAATCTGTGTTCTCTGGGTGGATCCAGCATGCTATGAATGGCTCATATCCTTAGGTTAATAAGATCTTCTATATTGTGGAGATCTGGCTCTATTGTATTGAACAGAGTTGGGTGATTGTTAGGGTTGAACACTTTTTACAGATCTTTAGATCTAATAGGGTTCTATTTTATATTTTTAGGGGTTCATCTTTAATTTCTATTCCTACTCTTTCTAATTAAATGCTTTCAATGGAAATAGAAGGATTTCTTTAATGGGACTACGTGCTCTCTTACTAACTTAATTATTTTTCTGAATTTATTTGATGTTTACAAATTCAACATCTTATACATCGGAGTACTAGATTTCTCTAATTAATATGATATCATCTGATTGACATATATGTTTTTATCTAAATATCAATTAATCATTTTTATCTAAAATGGATTTCCTATTCTTAGTTTGCTCATAGTCTTAAATGATTTTTATATTTTGTTCTTGAATAATAATAAAATCAAGATGTCTTTTATTTCTGGTCCAAGTTTCCAAAATATATTGACACACAGGTGATTCTAAATTACATTTCTTTTATTTCAAATCCAATAAATAAGTATCCAACTGTTTAGCAATCTAATTGCTTCTTTGTTAAATCATGGTGACTACTTTTCTTGAATAATCCTATCTGACAAATTACAGTATTTTGTTATTGATATAAAGTCTGTTGTACTCCTTGACAAACTGTTCTCTATCTTAATAACTCTAAATAAAGTTTTCTATTGAAATGATAAATGAGCCAATATCCTCACATTGCAATAAAATGGGCTCTAAAAAGTTTAGATAAGTCAGAACACATTTTATCAATGCTTTAGATCCATCAAGTAATAATAAGTCTATAATTGTCTCGCTCAATTGATTGTGAAATGTAAAACAGCAAACCAACCATTAAATTGTAAATAAGCTTGTTTCAACCTACAATTTTTGCATATGACTAATTAACTACGGTCTTAAGAACACTATCAGATCCTTAATAATAAAATCATCGCATTAAACTCCATATAAATGATTGTAATAATTTGGTGGTAGGATAGTCTCAAATAAATGGCATAAAAACCAAAAGGTTTCCTAAATGAGATCAAATTCATACCTCCTCGTTGAAATGCTAAAGGAAATAATACGCTATATAGTTAAATCCTTAGCAATACCCAACTTAGGCATTACGAATACTATATGCATTCAGGACACTGCTCAATTTTACTCTACACTCCTCATCCTAAGTTGTTCTATCCACGTCCTTCTTGATAATTTCTTAAAATTGAGGTGGAAAATGCTAAATATTCTATAAATTCTAATAATAGCAAGGGTTGGAATTCTGATTATATTTTATATTTGATAACATTCTCCAAAATTACTTCAAAGGCTAACTTTAAACCTTCTCTCTTAGGACACATTTCAAGGCTGAATTCACACAACTGTAAGAATTAGTACAAATTCTCACTAACTACAATTTGATTCTTAAATTACCTCCTATTCCTCATTAAATAATTAAAAGTATTTGATTTGTACATTAAGCAAGGATCCTTTTTTCTCATTCTTTTACATATCTCCTTTCATATTCTATAATGAAGAGTTTGCTCTATAAAAAGTTTGTCATAATTTTAATTTGCTCATCTTTTTCTTTTATCATTATTAATAAAAATTTAAATCATATTTTCCCCAAAGCATAATCATCAATCTTTGGAATTCAGTATTCATCACATTCATTAAAGTTTTGAAGAAATCACAAATTTTAATATGCAGCCTTGAACCTTAATAGACAAATTTATAAATTCATATTTTCTATTTTGTTATAATAATTATTATCTTTTAAATATCATCTACTTTATTTGACAAATCCACAACTATTTAAGGGTCTTTCATGCATTCATCTAATTCATTAATTTATAGCATAAATTTGTTATTTTAAAAAAGTATAGATTCTAATTTACTTTTAGTCTGGTTGAAGGCTGACTTAAAATTTGTCCTAGAATGAGTTTTCTTTCATTTTATGTGACGAATGAGAATTATAAATAAAGGAACGTTCGATCACTTAATTAATCATCCTACTAGGCTACAGCGGAGTAGGGAAATAACATTTTCTTTACAAATAGGTTTATTAAATGAGTTCACGGCTTTTTAGACATAAATTCACAATCTGAAACAGCTATTGGATTCTAACATCATTAATTTCTTAAAAATAATATCTTATTTTAGATTTGGGACACTGCTGGATAAGAAAAATATAGATCAATTACACAAGGTACATTGTTTATTATTAAACATAGTCATTATAGAGAATGCAAAGCAACATTAAACAAGCATTTTAGTTGAAATTAGGTTTAATTTCAATTAATCCTCAACAATTCAAAATTAATCATGGCTCAGGTGATCCAAAAGTAATATAAAATGGGGAACAAAAATCTTAGGATGTTTTTTAGAAGACATTCAAAATGATAGATAACATTGGGAGCTTTTAGATTATTATATAAACCGATTTTTCAACATCATTATTATTTAATTTGTGAAATTACAGAAATATCTAGAATTTACTTGAGAATAGTAATATTTTAAATAATTTATAGAATCAAGCAGTATAGTTTTACTTTTTTATATAGAGATTATAAAATTAGAGCTTTTACCCTATTGATTTTGAAGCATTTTGCCGCTCCCAATTAATGCTTTCATAATGTGTTGAACAATTTTATAAAAAGCCCGTTCTAATCTAGCTGTAGAATTATTCTAAGACTTCTTATTGCGCTTTAATGTCGATTTCGATTAGATCTGGGGACTTTTGTTGATTACAGATTTGCTTAGCACATTGTTTTAACAAGGCGATAAATTCGTAAAATGGCTAAATTAGATCAATCTTTTCTACTGTAGGCTATTTAATTTTAAACATGGATTAAATGTAACTGCTGCGCCAACTGAAATAACTATCTTTCCACCATTACTCCTATTTTTTTATTAATGTATTAACTGCTAATAATACTTCAATGGAGACCTAGGGAATTGGTAATAAAAATTACTTAGACGAGTTGAGCTTGATAGTAATGAAAAAGCTCGACGGCATTTTCATTGAAGCTAATTTATAGTTCTTAAGCTCCCATGGAGACTTCTATTAATTGTTTCAGCAAATAAATTAATTGAATGGCTGCATCAGTTTCTGGATTAAAGTTCCTTATCAAAATAATAGTTTTGTTGTTTAAAATAGTTTTAACTTCATTAATGGCTACCCAAGTTTTACCCTCGTTTACAATTCTATTTTTGTCTATATGCTTTGATAAAAAAGCTGATAAATCTGGGAAATTTAATTTTTCTAAACTAATCTAATCGAAAAAGTGAATCAATTCCCTAATGGTTGTAAATTAGGAACTGATAGTAGTCTAATCTTTTTTTTGGACAGGATTACTAGTATGTTTTTAAGATTAACAAGTTCCCATATTAATAAAAATAAATAAATTTTGAATATTATAGTATGTCTATAATTAAACTATAATAAAATAGAAAAATCATTTTTATTGATTGTGTGCCCATTTCCTTGCAAATAGAAACGGATCATTTTGATGCTTAACATTATCTTAAAGAATATCAATCAATGTTTCGAAATCTGAAGTCTATTCTTTCAGAATTATTTGACTCATTAAACTCACCAAATACATACTCAATAATTTACCCTAATCTTCCAACGAAGAGTTAAAGAAGATTTAAAAGGTGTTATCCAAAGTAAAATTTAGACTAAATTGCACCTTCTCATAGTAATTATTTAACTAATCAATCCATAGACTCAATTATTCTTTGATTGATTTGGGTGCAAAGGAATAGAAGGCTTTTGCCTTGATAGCCAACAGTTTTCTAAATAGAAAATTGCATTTTTATTTCTACTCAGTTGAACTCTCCATGGTTTTAATTAGATTTTCTAAAAATATACAAAAGTTATAAGTAGGTAAAACTATGGCTGGCAATTAGGAGGATTGCATTTTAAATTTCAATTTTGTTTTTTTGCCACTACTACTACTATTCGTGTTATTATTATTATTGGTAGAAAATGAGCATTAGGTTGAGTATTAACCGATCTACTCGTGATTATCATGAAGGTATTTCTTAGCCGAAGTATGAGAGATCAATTTTGGATGATCCTCATTTAGGTTGAAATCAGAAACGCGATTATGTTTGTTTTGGTCGTCTAAAAATTTGTTTAAACTCAGCATTTTTACTGATGCAAAAGTTTAGGCTTTATTGTGCGATTACACTTTCTTCTGATACTTTTATCTTTAACTCTCCATAGTTGGCTTATGCTTTGGTGATGATAATGGAGAATTGGGATTGGATTGTACAAAATTATATGATAACTTAATAAATTGCTGTTGAATTCTTGGTGATACGTGTTCTATTTCTTTTTATGAGATATATGATATAATCTGGTTAATATTCTCTCTAGCATTAGGATCCACTTGTAGCATCCCGAACAGTAATTATTTAACTACTCCTTAATATAAAAGATCTATTTTTTGACAATTTTTCAGTATTTCCTCATGAAAAGTTCTTATATCAGATTTGTATGGTGGTATGCAATTAAAGAGCATCTCGTATGACATTATTCCCAAAGCCCATATGTCACTCTTCTCTGAATATTGGTTGGTCGATAGAATTTCCGGAGCCATGTAGAGTGGAGTGCCCACATTGAATCTCTTGATGATGCTTTCGAATTGATCTTCAATTAAGGCAAACCCAAAGTCAGCTAGTTTGTAGGTGTTCTCGTGGATTAGTATGTTGGCAGGCTTCAGGTCTCTGTGTATGATTTCTACAAGTAAATTATTTTTGTTACTTTTTTCGTGGAGTGCCTGTATTCCTAAGGTGATCTACCGTAAAATTGACAAGACTTTAGGGACTGAGAATTCAGTTTTTTTCATCTGCTGTTCCAGATTACCTCCGTTACAAAATTCTGTTACTATGTATGTATTATTCGCACTCTGACTTACTTCATAGACTTTCATTAAATGGGGATGATCGATTCTCAGGAGTATGGATATTTCATTTTTGAGCAAGGATTTTTAAATTGGGGAGGTGTAGGTCTGAGAACTAATGACTTTAATAGCCACTATTTATTTGGTTTTTAAATTTTCTCCCAAATACACTTTGGAGGAATATCCAGATCCGATTTCCTTATTCAAATCAAGAATGTAATCGCCCACTTGTTTTATTTTAGGTTCATTCTGGGTGTTCATGTATTAAATAAAAGTTTTCGGTATAAGATTTATAAATTATATTTTTTAATTAAGAAACATTAACTTAAGAATAGAGAATATATAAGATTAGTTACAATTTTGTCGATTAATTGAAAACCAATTGAAATGGCGAGAATCCTCCTATGCATTTTTTCGAGAAGGATTATTACAATCAATATTTTATTGTTAGGTTGTGCAAGCCATAAACACTCGAGTACATTTTGACCAATTAATAAACCTTTTGATTGCTATATTATGATGATAATTAAGCTTTGACTTAATTAAATTTATAGATCATAATTGCAATTTAAAAAGGATATATGAATTATTATTATTTTACTCAAAAACAATAATAGCATGGGTGCATGCAATGGCCAACCTAAGAGAGTAATCACTTCTAAAAGAGAGAGTCTGACTACTTTTCATAAGACTTAAGAAGTTTCTACAATAAAGTCGAACAAAAGTCTTGTGAAATAGAGAACAGATTTTAGGGTTGCTCCCTGCATATTCGTGTCCTTGAAGAGCGGAGATATATCTCAATACTACGAAATAGAATCTACTTTAGGTGAAGGTTGTAAGTTTTTTGATATAATTCAAGGAACCTTTGGAAGAGTTAGTTTGGTTAAGTAAAAGTCGACCAACATTTTTCGCGCAATGAAACAATTAGCCAAAGACAAAATCTTGGCCAGTCAAAGAGAAAGGATGATTCAGGAGGTCAACATTCTTAAAGATCTCGATCATCCAAATATTGTGAATATTTTTGAGCTTTACTAAGATGAACGCTACTATTACTTGATAACTGAGTAAATAGAGATCATTAATCAAGATATTTAAGCGGAGGGGAGTTGTTTGATAGAATTTAATAAAGGAATAATCTAAATGAGAGTATGGCTGCTAATTATATGAAATAAATATTAAATGCTGTGAATTACTGTCATCACAGAAACATTGTTCATAGGTAATATTGCACTCAAATATCAAGGGATTTGAAACCAGAAAACATTCTATTCGATTAAAGAGGATCTGATTAGATACTCAAAATCATCGATTTTGGAACAGCCAAGTAGATTTTGTCAAACACGTAATTGAAATAAAAAACTGGAACACCTTATTTCATAGCTCCTGAAGTTATTGATTAAAACTATAACAGCAAATGCGATGTTTGGTCGTGTGGAGTAATACTGTACATCATGATGTGTGGTAAACCCCCATTTAAAGGAAATAATTTGGAGGAACTATATCGAAATATCAAAAATGGGTATGTAGATTTTACCGGTAAAATGCTATATAATAGTGATGTATAGGTTCTGAATGGTATGATGTTTCATAAGATGCTAAGTCTTTTATCTCAAAGCTCTTAGTTGTAGATCCTGCCAAGAGAATGTCAGCTGAATAGGCTTTAAAGGATACTTGGATTGTGAGCAATAAAAAAGTAGAAAAAATCAATGCTTAAAATCTTGAAAATCTTTCTTAATTTCATGTATTTTGACTTAATTGATTTTGTAGAATAATAGCAAATTGAGTTCTGCTATTTTGCAACTGATATCAACCCAGATAATGACTTAGAAGGAGAAGAAGGAATTAATCAAAGGATTTAATGCTATAGACAAAAATGGTGATGGTAAATTAAGTAAGGATGAATTAATTTAATGTAAAAATGTAAATTTAATTTAGGTTACATGGACTTGTACCAAGACGAAGTCAAGTGTCATCAGATAGTTAATTAGATCTTTTAATACTCTGATGTCGACTGTTCAGGAACAATAGAATACACAGGTAATAACATAATAGTAATAGTGAGAGTTCATCGTTGCCTTTTCCGAAGTGCAGAATTTGATGGCTTAAGAGAAACTTTAACAAGCATTTAAGCTATTTGACAAGGACGGGAATGGGACTATAAGCAAAGGAGAACTTCAAGAGGTATTTGGAGGACTGGCTTTGAATGACAATTAGTTGGACTGCGTATTTTCTGAATTGGACACTAATGGAGATGGAGTAGTGACTTTCTAAGAATTCACTTAGTTATTGATGAAAGATAGCAATAAATGAAAATTTGGAGATTAAATTATTTTCTTTAATAATATTAATTATATTTATGTAAGATCTAAGGTGTGCGATTGCAGATCATAACAAAAAAAAGTTTGTTTCAATTACTCTACAGAAAGAAGCTGCAAAAAGACTATTCTGTTTTCAATGCTAAAGTGATGCTAGTGGTGGGGATATTACAAAATCACAATTAGTAAGCTAGCTTAAACTATGCGATTTGGATGAAGTCATGGAAGGAAATGCTTATTCTGTGTATAATTGGCCAGCTGACGATGACGGTAATAAGGTCAAAGAATACCTGCTAGGATATAAGGTAATTGTGAAGTGTAACTTTCTTAGAGCATAGAATAATAGAGGAAGGAAATTGAAGATTTCTTCGCTTAGATGAAATAAAAATTGAATGAATAAATCGAGAATGTCAAACAACTATTGGTGGAATCACTTAATGCAACATAATTCATCAAAGATGAAAAACTTAAATAGGAGGAGCCAGAAAAGAAGGAAGTCAAAAAAGATGACAAGAAGGATGATAAAAAGGAGACAAAGAAGGATGATAAGAAGGAAACCAAAAAGGATGATAAGAAAGATACAAAAAAGGATGACAAAAAAGAGGACAAGAAAGATCCTAAGAAAGAAGGTATTTTTGATCCTTATATCAAATAGAGGAGAAATTAGATTAAACACCAACAATTGAAAATCTGAAGAAACATTATGATGTCATCTATGATCTTACTAAAATCAAGACACTCATTAAAGAAAATGCCAAGGGTGATCCAAATCTATTGAGTGCTAAAATCAATGAATATTTAAATGATCCAAAAAAATCTGAATAGATAATTAGCATGAAAAAGGTGTTTCAAGGAGTCATGTCTGGAAAAGTTGAATTTAATTAGATAGCATCCAATAGACAAGCCTTAGAAAGCTATTGGGAATCAATTTAAACTAGCATATAATAATGGACTGTATTCTAATATATTTATAGCAAAATTAGCATAAATTTGGAAAAGTTCAATGGAAATTCAATCCTTCCAAGGCAGATTAGTCTAAACTCATTAAATAATTGGCAGAAGATTACAAAGAATGCGCTGGAGCTGGATTACAATCCTAAATTATTTATTCTGAAACTAGTTTTAGCGAAGGTCAACATGGTTGCATCATCTTATTTAAAGAATTTGATCAAAAGAGAGCTGGATCTAATGGAAATTTCTATGTAGGAGTTGTAAAAGATGATTAAAAAGACAAATCTCCATATGGTTAAGGTTTCAGAAAAGATTTATTTAGTCAAAATGGAGAAGGATTGAATGTAAGAATTGGAACTGATTTCAATAATGTATTTAAAGTAATAATCAATAATTAAGAGTTTAGATGCCTCCAAAAATGTTGGCAATCAAATTGGATGTGGATAACAATTACTTTGAAGTCTGCGATGGTAAACGGACAATAGTTTATGGATTGGAAAAGGAGAGCAAATTGAAGGGGGAGAAGTGGAGAATCTATTTCTGGTGGAATATTGCAGCTGATAGAATCTAATTAATTCACAGTTATTGAGCCAAGTTTATTTTATTAACGAAATAATATAGTTTTAAATTTATTCAAACCGTCAAAAACTACATCGAATATGTCCAAGCAATCCAAATAAGTAAGTGTGCAATAGCAGATTCCATAAAATACACTCAATAAGCAATTAAATACACAAACCTCCCCAACTCTTAAACCAAAGATTGAATCAGTGTCCACAATCTAAAAACCCCTCCAAAATTTATCGAATGTTCCAACACGAACGTAAGAAGACTAAATTAAGAGAACTTAACCCAGATCTCCTATAAGATAGACTTTTGAAAAGAAAACATTGGAAAATAAATCATGCATTTCAAATTTTGATGAGAAGCCAATTCCCAAGATTCTTCAAAGAGGCAAATCTCCCTAATCTAATTAAACTGCAAGAAATACTAAAGCTCAGGATCAGTAGGCTTCATAACCTGAAAAACAGTCTACATAATAAAAGTAACCAATTTAATTCAAATCAAATGAACCAGATTAACTACCTACAAATTAGTCAAATACTGAGAAAGCAACACCAAATCTCAGTAAATAATAGGCTCCAGTTTAATAGAAATAACAAACCAAGCTTTAACTTTAATCAAATCAACTGAAATCTTAAAATAATTAATAATAATAATAATCAATTAGACCAAAAACAGCCACAACGTCTTAATTATAATTAAAATAGACAGTCCAATAAGATTAATTACTAAAATCTACTAGATAGGATTTATCATCAAGACCAAATACCTAGTAAACCAAGTCATAGTTAAATGTTAATAAAAAATAAGAAGTTCCTAATAAACCAAGATAGCAACCGATGTTGAAGGGGGAGTAGGTTGTGGAAGAGAAACTCTATTAATGTCCAGAGGGATGTGGAAGGTCATTCAATGCTAAGGCTTTGGAAAAGCACTCGAAGGTAAATTGAGGGTTGATAAATATATATAGATTTGTAAGAAGGTGTTCCAATAGAAGAGGAAGGTGTTTAATTCATAGAAGCAGAGACAAATCGAGGCTGAAGACAATGTAAAAGGGAGAGGAGGGGCGATGAAAAGGCAGGTGCAGAAACAGCCAATGAAATAAGGTTAAAAGTAGTAGTAGTAGGTGAAAAGTGAGAAACCAAAATGGAAAGCTCAGAGTGAAGCGTTCAGGGCTATAATCAGGTAGGCCAAAGGGTAGCGATTGACAAAAGAGGAGTAGACATCTTTGAGTGGGGCGATGGAAAGTGCTTAGGATTTGGTGTAATGCAAGTTTTGCAACAGGAAGTTTAATACAGAGGCGGCTAAGAAACATATAGTTTTTTGTGAGACAAAAGCGAAATAGTGTGGAAAGAGTGGAGTGTAAAAGAAAAAGAAATGATTATTTTAATTTTTAACAACTTATGAGAGGGAAGATTACTTAATAAAATAACATTTCATTTGAAATAAAAATGCGTTATCCAATGACAAATAAACACTCGTCTCCGTCAGGTTCACCGCGGAAGAGGTTATTTTCAGCAAAAAGAGTGGGAAGTAAGGAATAGCAATAACAGAAATGCAAAGCTACTGCATCTATTAAGACTGGATCATCAATAGAAACATTAAAGGAAGTTTTGATGAAACAAACACAAATGAGTAATAAGCATACAAACAACTTGAATTATTTTGTTCATAATAACAAAAGGGAGAGTTAAAACAAATTGGATACAAAAACAAGTGATTCTACAGAACGAGTAAATATACGACAGGGTACGTTGTCTAAAGAAAAAACAACCATTTCAGAATTGACAACAAAAAAAACTAGTATAACTAAAAGTGAGTTTGAATGGAATAAATGTTAATTGCCACTGACACCCCAAGTTTGTTTGGCAAAATATGGATACGCATTGACAGAGTTTGAAAAGACTGAGATTCTGACATTCAAGAGAGTATGATTTCTTATGTATGATTAGATTTATTGTATAGGAATTAATGCCAAAAAAATATAGTAATCGCAAAGTAATTTCAATGATGGATTTGACAATGCCTAAGGAGAATACCTATATGCATTGCACGATCACATAGGTTACAGATACGAATTGTTGGAACATGTAGGTTCTGGTAGCTTTGGATAGGCATTCAAAGTCTTTGACCATAAGAGACAGTAAGTTCTCTGTCTAAAAGTCATAAGAAATCAAAAGAAGTTCTAGAACTAGGCTCTTGTGGAATTAAACATCTTGTCTTTCATCAGAGACAAAGATGAAGAAAACATTACCAACATAGTCAAAATCAAGGACTTTGTAATCTTCAGAAATCATGTGGTAAGAACTATTAATCTATATAGTGTATTATTTGTGAACTCTTGTCACTTAATTTGTACGAACTCATTAAAAACAATAACTATTAGGGATTATCATTAGAACTTATTCGTAGATTTGCCATTTAAATACTCAATGCCCTCAACTTTCTGTACAAACATAAAATCATTCATTGCGATCTCAAACCAGAGAATATACTATTGAAATAACCCAACAAGAGTGGAATTAAGATTATTGATTTTGGGAGCAGTTGCTTTGAAAATGAAAGAATCTATAGTTACATCTAATCCAGATATTACAGAGCCCCAGAAGTTATCTTTGGCATTCCATATGACATGGGAATAGACATGTGGAGTTTTGGATGTATTATGGCTGAATTGTACATTGGCTATCCTATCTTTCCTGGCGAGAATGAATAAGAATAAATTGCTTATATTATGGAAGTGAAGGGACTCCCTGATCAAACTCTAATTGAGGTATAACATATTCTAAAGTATATCATAGAAAGCCTCCAGAAAGAAACACTTTTTCACATCTAGCACTCCTTATTAACCTTTGCCCTATAAGAACAAGAGAGGAAAAATTAGAGTTCCCAAATCAAAAGACTTGAAATAAATTCTGAAATGTCAAGATCAATTGTTTATAGATTTTCTAGAAAATTGCTTCAATTGGGATCCTTAAAAAAGAATGAAACCCATTGATGCCTTGATGCACTAATGGATTTTGGAGGGATTACCCAAAGAAATTAGAACTTAACATATCAAATATTTAGAATCAGAGTAAATGACTTAAAAAGTATTCTTCAAAAATAATGAAACTAAACGACAACATCACATCTCTGAACCAGAAATGGAAAAAAAGAAATCCAGTAGTAGTTATAGTTAAAAAAAATCAAAAGAAAAGGATATTAATCTCACTCTCTACGGGAATATCAATAATGAAACTACTCCATAAAATAAACGCATTTTATCGTAATCATTTCATACATCCAAAAATGGAAGTAATTAAAAGTATTAACAATATTTTCCTGGCACAACCAAAAATTAACCATTAAAATATAAATTTTATTGAATTTATCTATATATCTATCAATGTTTTAACACTTAAAAGAAATTTAACATCTAAAATAACAAGAGTATTTCTCTAAATCTGTTTAATATTGCTTTTTATCTTAATTGATTTTAAATTGAATAACAATATTAGGAGAATTGTTAAAATCTTTAAGAATGTTGATAAAAATTACTTCAAATAGGTCTAATCCTAAATCTAGAAATAGAAACATAAGAATAACTTGATTCTGCCTTTAACAAAATAGATTGAAGCCAAATTACCTTATGAATTTTATTAAAAGAATAATTAAAAAATACATATCTAAAAAATAATCATGATAGAATCTACTTATAGATATAGCAAAAGGAAAACACAAATTTTAATTTGAAGAAATTAAATTGGAAAGAGGTTAAATATATTATATTTTAAATGTTTATCTCAAACTCAATCTTAAAAAAGGAAATAAAACTCAAAATTCTTTATTTTATTTTCGAATTCAATATTCTCAACATTCAACAATATTAGATGGTGATCAATTTTTAAATTTGGAAGATCAAGTCTTCATCTGAATTATATTTCAAAGTCTATCAATTTTGAGGAATATTAAGGAAGAATTAAAATAAAAGTTAATTCAATAATAAGTCTTATCGATTTGGACTTTATTTAAGAATATAAAAATAAATAGAAGTTAATAGATTTGGTGATATGAATAAGAATAATCTAATTAAACTTATTAATAATTTCAGAGTCTTCTTATTTATTTTTTGTAAAAGAGTTCAAAAAACACACTTGCTCCAAATCCCCCTCCTAATGGACCACCTACGAATACCCACAAAAATTCCATTCTCTACCTGTCTCCTGTTTAAAATGATTAAAAGAGCTGCAAAGATACTGCCATCCCTGGGTTCAAACAACCTTTAGTTGATTCAAAATTTGTATTGTACCTCCAGAATGAAATGTAAATCCTCTTGAAAAATACAACGCCAACGCTACCAAAACGTAAGTTGTCATTGGTTATCCGCCAGGCGTTAACGTTGTTTCTGAATCAGTTTATATCAGAATGAAAAGAATAAAGGTGAATGTTCCAAAAGCCTCACCACTTACATCCGATAATATCCAACTGTATTCTTTACTCTCCACTTAAGGACTGTCAACCTCATTCAATATTAAGTAACAACAACAAGCCCCACATAAAGCCCCAGTAAATTGTGCCAACCAATATAGCACCGCCTATCCAAAATTTATTCTTCTTGAGAGTAGCATTGCCAAAGTTACAGCAGGATTAACGTGCGCTCCTGAAAATGGTGCAGCCAAACACACAGAAGCAAAGAAAAATAATGCCAAAAATTCATCAGATCCTTATGAGCAAATGATCCTATTAATAAGAATTGACTGATTACCCATAAGCAAATAATGCCATTCCAAAAAACTCAAAAAGGAAAATCCGCATCTCCTCTTTTGATTTTCCTTGGGTTGGAATGATATTTTTAATATCTGACTCCTAAGGCGTAAATTATGTTCGTTTAATTATTTTAGTGTCTTGACTCATAATAAAAAATATATGAAATTAAATTTATTTATAACAATAACCCTTAAAAGTATAATTATGTAGATAATCAACAAATGATTTTTAAGCTTCCCCTCAATCTTAAGATTCAAATATTGAGAATGTTCCATAAAATATTCAAGGACCATAAATATGTTTCAACTTGGAAATATTCATGAAAAGTATTAAATTAAGATTTTATCAAATAATTCATATCATATTCATATTGTTCTTGTAATTTCATAATCAATTAATTTGATATTGAAATTAAAGAATTTCTAAGAATTATTTAATTATTTTTTTTATTTATTAAGCTCAAAATTGATGAAAATCCATAAGTTAAATGTATTAATTATTCAATACCATCAAGCTTAGCCTATTGCCAGTTTAAGATACTTCAATACTTTTTTAAAAACCTATTTAAATATCGCCACCTTCGACTCCAGAAGAAATCTACAGGATATAACCTAAGTCTATTCGCAGCACTCTTCACAACAAGAATACTAATGTGTCATCAAGCAACTCAAACTCATAAAGGATTCCTCATTAAAAGATAAGTTTTCATTTACCAAAATTTCCAAAAAGTGTTTCTCCATCAAATTTATAATAATACAGATTTCCTTTCAGATAAAAGGGATATACCTAAAATAATATTGAAAGTCCTACTTCAATACGTGAACCTAATAGAAGAGCTACTAAATTATGCTCAAAGGTTTTGTAAAAGTATAAACAAAAGTATTGTATATGATTCTATTAAAACTACTTTATTTATTATGTGTGAAGAATAATTTTTATTATTTCCAAGAATTCAATACAAGTGAAATTTCTACACTTAATCTAACCTTTTTAAAGAAATTGTAAAACTGATTAAAATATATTATTTATTAAAATTTAGTTATATTCAATAATTCATTTTTGAAATATTTTGAATCAAAACTATAATCAGGAATAATAAACAAATGAAGAAACTAATGAGACCTAAACGAGAGTATAATTATAATAATAATGACTTTGATTACCAAATAGAAATCTTTACATTTAATTTGTTTGTATTTCTAAATGAATTTAGATTATTTTTTCATAAAAATTCTCTGCTTTCCTCGACTGTTTAATTAACCAGAAGGGGATATAAAATTATTTATGAATGTATTTATTATTATTCTTTGTATCAATTTTAAATACAATCAAATATAAAGATTCAGCCGTATTAATTTATAAACAATTATCCAATAAGACACAAAAAATATATTAATGTTGTATCTTCATGACATCTTACTAAATATAAGAACACATTAGATTAAAAATACTTATTAAAAAGGAAAATATAATAAATTAAATTAAAATATAATACCTTAATTTGTTCTGTAAAATTGAAATTAATTTTCTAATTGATCAAGTGAATCCAACTTAGTTTCAATATCTATGTTAATAATCTAATAATCATCTAATTTATAATTAAATATTCACATATTTAAATCAAATAATAAAATCACTCATTTTTGAGAATTTCTAAATGTTATTGAGTTTTATCCTATTTAAAAAAGCAATCTATAGCTAAAATAACTATTGCTAAGATGAACAGCACAGCAAACGGTAGGTATGGATCTATAAAATAGAGAGGAATCAATAGGTATGGAGAAGGAAGTACAGCTATTTTTCCTATTGCTTGTGCTATTCCCTAACCTTAAGATCTTATTTTGACTGGGTAGCTTTCACAACAAATTATACATATAGTTGCAAATAACCCTCTAGTCGCAATTTTTGTCAAGAATAAGGCTAAATATAGATATTTATCCCTAAATAGATATAAAATGGCATTTGAAAATATTAAAGTTATTGCTGAATATGCAATAATTTTGATTCTTCCTCCATATTTAGCATCATCTATAATGTTGTAAAGGATGGATCCAAATATAAATTCAATTATATATAAAGCAAGCATTGGAAGAAATCCAGAATTATTATTTTGTAATAAAAATGGTAAGAGCAAGAAAATTGTCATTTCTTAAAAATTAGTTAAAATATACAAAATCCATAAGAGAATAGTTACTTTTCTATATTCCTATGATAGAATGCCATATATGTTTATTTCTTCTTATTAAAGTTCAACCTTTTATTATTTAGACCAACTTATTAACCCATTTTTCTTTATTATTAAACAAATATACTTCAGAATCACATAATAATAAGTCTGAATTGCCATTTATTGTGATTTATTAATTGATTAAGTTAAGAGCTATTTCATACTCTCCCTTACTCAAGTGAGATCTAATTGTTTCAGTCAAATACAGAATAGACAAGATGAATGCAATCGTTATTGGAATTCCATTAAATCTAATGAGTCCCCTCCAATTTCCTGAAGTGTAATCATCCAAAAAAATAAAACATAAAATAACAAAGTATATTTTGCCTAAAATATAAATCAAAGTGAGAGCATAAGAAAATCTCCCTCGATATTTAGCTTCAGTAATTTCTGTAATATAAACATAACCAAGAGGATTAAGTGTACCAAAGGTTAATCCATATAAGAATCTTAAAATTATCATTTCCTTGTAAGTATCACAAAAACTAGTATAGAATATTAAAATAACAGATAATCCAGAGAAAATAATGAATGTTATCTATCTCCCTATTATGTCAGCCAAAAAAGCACATAAAAAGTTGCCCAAAACAACCCCAAATAGAAATATTGAGCTTAATAGTGCTACTTGATTTTATGATAAATTCCATTCTTCCTTTAATATGGTCATAAGGATTGACATAAATAGATATTCAAGACCTGCACAAAACTCCTATAATCCTATAATCGAAAGAGTTCTTGCTTAATACCAACCTGTTTTAATATTTTTCTCAAGTATTTCATCAAAAGAAATCATTCTGATAAAATAATTTAATTAAGAAAAAAATACATAAATATATTCATTCATCTTTTAAAGTTTCTAAGGGCTTGAGTGTTTTATCTTTATCAAAAACACAGGCAAACATCAAAATTAAAACTGACAATAAAGCCATTAATAAAAAAGGCAAATATGGATCAAAGAATAGTAAAGGAACCAGCAAATATGGAGAAGGGATCACCCCTATTTTGCCTACTGCCTATGCTATTCCACACCCTTATGATCTCAGATACAAAGGGTAACTTTCACAAGCTAAAATACTGATAGTTGAAAACAACCCCCTTGTTGCAATTTTAATGATAAACAAACCAACATAGAGAAATGATTCTTAATAAATATAGAGCAAAATGTTGGATAATAATAAAGCAAATCCTGAATAAGCGATTATCTTTATCCTATTGCCATAATGAGGATTGTCAATAAAATAATAGATGACAATAGAGAAGCAGAGTTCAAAACTAAACAAAATTAGCATAGAACTAAACCCTGAATTTTTACGAGCCAACAAAAAAGGCATCAAGAGATAAATAGTCATGCTTTAAAAGTTAGCCAAGATAAAGATTAGCCATAGTAAAAGGGTAATCGTTCTGTATTCAGAAGAAAATATCCCGTATTTGTGTAATTGCTATTCTTGACATTCAGCTTTTTGTTTTTCTTACCAATTTTATAACCCTTTTTTCTATAATAATATTTTCTTTATAGGTTACTTCTTCTTCATTTAATAGATGAGCCTCCCTTCCATTTTCTTCTAAAATGGTTTCTATTTCTTTGAATGCCTAATCAAATTTGCCTTGGTTCAATTGATACCTGATAGTTTCTTTTAAAAATATAAATGAAAGCACTGAGGCAATACCCAATGGCACCACATTAAAAAGCATCAAACCTTCCCAATTCCCAGCTTCAAAGCTGTCTAAAAATACAAAGCAAAGAATTATCAAGAATATTTTTCCCAAAACAAATAGAAGTGAAAGAGACATACCAAATCGGCCTCTAAATTTCGCTTCAGTTATTTCAGAGAGGATTATAAACCCTAATTGATAGGTTATCCCAAAAATCATTCCAAATAACAATCTTAAAAGAATCATTTCTATGTATGCATTAGTAAAACTTATTTTAAAACATAAAAACGTACTAATTGCTGTAGAAAATGCAAAAGTTGTTTTTCTACCAATTTTATCGACAAGAAAAGCAGAAAGCATGTTCCCCAACACTATTCCTACCAAATATGATGAGCCAATGTTAGAAGTCTACGAGGAAGTTAAATTCCATTCAGATTTAAGGATTGCCATCATAATTGACATAAATGTGAAAAGTATACCATTACAAAACTCAACTAATCCAACTATTGAAATGGTTTTGAATTGGTAAAATCCAGTCCCTATTTTCGATTCTAGTATTTAATCAAATGAGATCATAATATATATATTATTAATAATCAGCATTTTAGTTAATAATCAATAATGGAAGAATGCTGTGACTATGATCTAGAGCAACAAATTACAGTAAAAATAGTCTTAGTAATTGAGTTTATAGTTTTTTATAAGAAGTCTATAAATTACAGTAAATTTCGGAAGTAAATGTTCATACTTTATTAGGCTATTATTTATTGAGGAAAAGGGTTGAATGGAAGAAAAGTTAATTTTCATCCAAAATTAAAATTACATTCGATATTATATTTAGGTAGTTAGTTAAGTACTAATCAAATATTATAAATATTTATATAATTCTTAATTAATTATTAATATTATTTAGAAGTGAGAACAGGGCCACTCTCTAAAAGTTCTAAATATCTTTGGCTTTTTAGAAAATGAATAATTATTTTTTCTTATCTTCTTCCTTAATTTGTTGATTCAGGCTTCATAAAATCTTTATTAATGATTGATAATCTTCTTGGATCTTTGTTATCGAATATTAAACATAGGACACCTTCTAATGAGAATTGATATGAGTCCTAACAATTTCTCACTTATTTTAGCCTTCAAAATTTACTGATTTTTTATTCCTATTTTACTCTTTTCGTCTCTCTAATTTGTAATTTAATTTTAATTTCAAAGAAAACCTTTACTATTTTTCATTTTGGAGATTATTAGCATTGAATACTGCATTCATATATCATAGCTGTAATTTGGATAATATTCACTCATTTTTAGTGAATCTAGATGAATTGCCTTTATACTTCACTTTTGGATATTTGGCACTCATTTTTGTTTAATTCAAATTTTAATTAAATAACAAGGTATTACTTAATTAGGTATTGATTTTTCAAGTTCATAATTTCAAATCTCAATTCGGATTAAAATTTAGATATTCCATGAAGTTTAGTTTGAAATTTAGAAATTGTTGAAAATATAGATGAAGTAGGAATCTGATGAATTTTAGTTTTTTATAAAGAAAAAAGGCATAATATTTGTTTTGAAGAAGGCCTATTACACACTTTTAATAACATGATTATAAGACGTCATTTAATTAATTTGATTGTGTTTTATTTATGAGTTGTAATATATATCAAATAATTAATATATGTCTTAAGTCCATGGGAGTTCATTATTGAGCAAAGACAACCCAAATAAGGCTCCTGATCATTTAGGGTCAAATGTCTTTACAGACTTGCTATCATCTACATTCTATACAGTGATTGGCTATGTTTGCTTAGATGTTGTATTTGGGATCAGCTTACATTTTATAGCTTAGCACAACGATCCAAATGCAGTCGCAGGTTTAGGGTTAGCATTTACAACAGTGAATGTGCTGTTGATTCCTATGGCTTTGGGTATTAAATTATTGTAAAAATAAAGGAACAAATTAATCTTTGAATGTGCATTCAGCATAGGCTTTGGGAGCTAAGAAGCCGAAGCTAGCTCAAAGTTATTTTACATTGACCGTATTTATCCATTTGATGTACTTCATTCCATTTTCAAGTACTTGAATTAAGTTAATCAAATAGTAATATTGATTTTGATAAAACCTTTGGTTGCTAAGACAATTAATGAAGAAGATAGAGATGCAACATCAGATGCCTCCCAGATATATTTATATTATTTATTACCATCTACATTGTTTGCAATATTGTATGAATGCATGAAAAGCTATATGATAGCAAACAAGGTAACATTATCAAATTAAGAACTAGATCTTTGCTGTCTTTATGTTTATACAGTTGGGTACAGCTGTTCTTCACACTTTGTGGTGTTATTTGTTTATTGACTATCTAGATATTGGTGGTGGTATTGCAGGAGCAGGATTGGCTATAATATGTACAGAGATTCTTAATTGTGTATTTTGTCTAATAGCTGTATGTGCAACCAAATACAAAAAGTAAGTCTTTAGTGGCTATAAATTTAAATTCTCAATGAAAAAACAAGAGAAGAAATTGTTTCAAAGTTTCTTGAGGGAATCAATACCAATTATAGGTCATATATATGCAGATTACTTTGTTTTCTTCTTATTGAATTTCATATCAGTAGGATTTGGATCTGATGAATTGAATGCCTAATTGGCATTGTCCAACACATCAAACTTTTACTATAAATTTCCCATTTCTCTATCTTTAGCATTAATGACATTCGTTGGCAATGAGATGGGGGCTAAGAATATCAAGAGGGCCAAAAGATATTCATGGGTAGGAGTCTTATTATTTATTGGATTTACAATACTCTTCTTGAGTGCCTTGACATTTTTCAAGTAAACATGGGCTGAATTCTATTCTGCTGGGAGATAAGAAATCACAGATCTGATTTTGGATGTATATCCTATCTTTGTATTTGGATTCTTCGTTATTGATGGATTATAAGGAACTCTGACTGGAATCTTAAAAGGAATAGAAAGAAAGGATTTTGTCACTTATTCTACATTGCTTGTCTACTACCTAATTGGAATACCTCTGGTTGTGTATTTTGCTTATGACTTCGGATTAGGAAAGAAAGTCTATGGAATTTGGTTTGCTTTTGGTATTGTCAATGCGATCTTAGCTGTCTTGTATCTAATCCTCACATTTACAACTAATTGGTCAGATATGAGTGTAAAGATATGTAAGAGAATTGAAGAATAGCACAAGATGTAGAATCTGAATGATCCACTTAATAAAGACTTTGAAGAAAAACCTGAAAACTCTAAGAAAAAAAGAAAATCCAAGGCATCTAAAGTTAAGGTATTATGACATCACAATTTGTATTAGCCATCCAAACAGAAAAGAGATGAAAGCGATGCTTCTTCCAGTGATCAGAAATATCAAGTAAAAAGAAGACCCACAGGTTCTTCTGATGATGAATAATAATACAGTTTACAAGCTACTGAACAAACAAAAGTCATAAAATAAGAGGTTGATTCAGTGCCAATCACTCCTTGACCTTTTATATAAAATATTTAAGAATAAATAATTATTTATATTTTGAATGGGCATTTGCTAAACTAAACCCAAAGTAAATGAACCTTAGTCAAAAATGAAAAAAATGAATACAGAATAACGGTTGATGCCAAAGCCTAGTCGCATTTTGGATGTCAATTACAAATAGATCCCAAACAAATTTAGAAGGTAAGCTACACAAAAAAGAGTTTAACAAATTTAGTAATTCGATACCGATACACAGGGATTGTTCGGATTGACGAATTTAGGAAACACATGCTTTTTAAATTCTGTATAATTATTACTTATATAGTCTATTTAAGCCTTATCAAATACATAACCATTAACAGATTACTTCATGTCCTAACTCCATATCAAAGAGATAAATCCTGAAAATCCTCTATCTTCCTAAGGAAATATAGTCAAATCGTTTGCGTAACTAATTAGACTGCTATGGTAGAAGGTGGATTAATACTAATATGATGATATGAAGGTATTGAAACCGACATAATTTATATCAACAGTTGGAAATTATAATCCTATATTTGCTGAAGGAACTTAAGAAGATGCACATGAATTCATTGCTTTTTTATTGGACATGATACATGAAGATTTGAATAGAATTAAAAAGAAACCTTATGTGGAATAAGCCAAGTTTACTAAATTTCCAACTAATGAGGACGCAGATGCAGAATGGAAAAAATACCTATCACGAAACTAATCCATCATAGTAGATTTATTTTAAGGTCAAATGCTGGATACATTGTCATGTCTGACTTGCAAGTCTTCGAGATATTGTTTTGAACCTTTTATGTATCTGAGTGTACCTGTGTTGAATAGAGAATGTGAATTGTAGGAATGCATAGAAGAATTCTTGAAGAAAGAGACTCTCAAGGGAGACGAAGGGTGGAATTGTACTAATTGCAATTAAAGGAGAGACAGTAATAAAAAGATTGATTTATGGTCAATGCCAAATATTCTGATTATTCACTTAAAGCGATTTAAATTTAATTCTTAATTCAGAGCCAAGATCAGGTCATTGGTCAAATATCCATTATAGAATTTATCTTTTGAAAATCTTGTATGCACAAAACAAGTAGAAAAACCCACCTATGATCTTTATGCAGTCATTAATCATAGTGGCACATTGACATCTGGACATTACACAGCTTATGGCAAGAACAGAGATGATTTACATTGGTATCATTTCAATGATTCGTTGGTTACACCAGTTCAATAGCCAGAAAGTTTAAATGATGCATACTTATTGTTTTATTTTAAGAATAGTGTTGAGGAATTCAAAAGACAAACCTTGGAAGGAATCAACGTCAGTCAAAAAAGAAAGACAATAAAAAATACAATAGTAATTAAGCAAACAATGCTCAATATGCATTCTTAATAATCTAATAGCAATCTGTCAGATTACAAAAGAAACAATAACAACAATTTAGCACCCTCTGTTTCAAGTCAAGCTTAAAAAAAAATGTTGTTTAGAAAATAAACAAAGCATTTTCAAATCGTTAAAGCTTCAGAATAACCATCATTCTAATAAGAATCATATGTAATCTAAGAAGAAAACTGATAATTATAATTTGCATTATATATTCATAATTAATAATAATGATAATAAGGTTTTTTTGATATTCGAATGTAAGTTTTAATAATTTGATAAAATCGTTGATACAATTATAAAATTTTCATTGTGGTGGTTGGTACTGATTATTTTGAATTGCAGGTTAATTAACATATCCCTATTACAAATATCCTTACTAAACATAACCTTATTACACAAGTCCCTATTATAGACTTATATCCTATTATGGAATAGGAATAGGCACATTTCCTTAAGTATATTATCCATTAGTGTAATCACCTGGTAGATAAGCATCTCCCTTAGACAAATAATAAATTCTAATCGATATGATACATAAACTTACCCAATGCTTACTCTAAAAATACTGATTGCACTCAACCACATTGAGATGGAAATTATAGCAAAGAAGATCCAAAAATAATAAAATAGTCTAAACGATTGGGCACACATCACATTTTAAACTCTGGTAATAGAAACCTAATAGAAATATGATTATGTAAAATACTTGAACAAATTTACAATTGACACCCGATAGTGCTCCAGTGTTTTTGTCAGTGATTGATTTTAAATAGTTTGAGGCAGCCGTGGTATATGATGTGATGGCATCAAATTTGGCAATCAAGGCATCTTAATTTTATTTATGTTTATTTATAATTGATTTTTCTTAATCTTGTACTGGCTTCCATTTTGACGATTGGGTTGTATAAAATTAATTTATGGTTGAGATTTCAGCACAATTAGAAATTTATTGATTTAACAATGTTGGATCAGCCGAAAATATAGATGATTGCAAACAGACAGGTTTATTATTGGGATTTGAAAATGTTGACCCAGATGAAGGTAAATACTATATAGCTGATGTATCACAGAATGACATTTTATCTGGCACTGAACTCTTCTTATTACTGTTACATGTCTTGACCTATTCTCTCATCAAATACTTCATATTTGCTGGATTAGATGTTGAGTATTCCTCTTCATCAACTCTTTCAAATGTAATAAAAGATTTGATGTAATCTGAATTAACTTATAAGGCTGCATCTCCTTTAGCTGATTCACTTTGAAACTATGCTTTTTATTACTCAAAGTCACTAATTGATTAGTCTAAATCGATAGCCTATTTCAGAGAATCATAAACATTGTAATAATTCAGAATGTCACCATCTTTGAACAGACATTCAGTCATGATGTCTTTAATTTCTTTGTCTTTGATTGCATAATTTAAATTTTCAAATTTAGTTTGATTTGTTAATATTACATCGATATAGTCACACCCTTCAGCAAGCACTCCACTGGTTAATCCTAAGGCTGCACTTAATATAAATCCTATCAAAACAAACAAAAAATTAAAAGTGCAAGCACAGACCAATATGCATCTGAAACATTTCAATCCTTTTCCCAAACAAAGCAGAGTTGAACTAACAACAATCAACAAAGCGAATAGTCCAAACACTCCAAATATAATGTAGAATACAATTGAGGTAAGATCGCTACCATTTTCTAAAGAATCTGTAGTTTCCAGAAAGTCATGAGCTGCATTTATTAGATTTACTTATGTGTCCTTTATTGATTTTTTCGTATCTTCTAAGCTTTTGGAAATATCGCCTTATTAATCACCTAATTATTATCCATAACTTTTGATATTTGCAATCTCTTTGATAATATTCTCATATATCTATTTAAATAGTTATTATTAAGGTAACACAGGGATTTATTTGATTTCTGTGGCTATGGAATTAGAATTAACAGTTTTGCCTGTTGAAATATAACCAAGAACGTCATTAGCACCATAGTAAGTTGTTAAAGGAATTGCTTCAATTCTAAGAATGATATCTAAATATATACTTCTTATTTTCATCAGATAACTCTCCGTATTAATCTTATAATTACTTTGCATTAATTTAGTCTAACTATTTTTAAGTATCGGATACAAAACCACCCAATCCATTTTAAATTATTGTTATGTTATTGATTACAGAATCCAATCCCTTCCATCTTGTAATCTCAGCGTCTTCACTATCTATAACTCCGTAATTTATATCACTAAAAATCATATATCCAGCACATCTGATTGATTTCAAAGAGTTGCCAACGTCTTCACTCAAAGCCAACCCTGCAATAGAGAAAGCCAATATGATAACTCCAAATATTATTGAAAACGCCAAGGGTATTCTAATGTCGTCAATTTTTTAGGCTTGAGTACACCTACAGCATGTACAGGGGCAACTAACATATTTAATTTTTTGTATACCAATTACTACAACATATCAACAACGTAATGTAAGTGAATAATGATATTACAAATAGTATCGCCCATGGAAGTAAAATGGCTATGGCTGCTTATCCTGCGTCCTCCTATTGATCAGATGTCAATTTCCCATCATTTTCGGCCAGAATATCTAAACCTATTTTTTTGTTAGTTGATAATAACTCTTCCCTTAATCTTTTAGCTTCTGATATTTCATTAGAAGATGGTTAATAATCTAATAGATATTTTTTTCAAATACCAACATCAACACAAACATCGACTGAGACTTCTGATAAGCCCTGTAAATTTGTTTCTTATCCCTAAAATTTAATCAACTCTTGACTTACATCTAGATAATTTTATATCACAAGTAAACACCCAAGACAAAGCAAGAAAATACAAGTTATTGAAGTTTTGTTTTTCATTATTTAAATTATCAAATTGTCAAATAGAACTTAATAATTCAATAAATTATTTATGTTATATTCAAAACCATCTCTGTTAAATTTGAATTGCATTTCATCCATCAACAAATCTCTAGATAGAATTTCATTTCAAATAATAATTGCATAAAGTATAACTTTTTCAAAATGTCTTGCCATCCAGCAAATTTAGAAATTCAACTCAACACAATTGGAGAAACCAAACAACTTTGCCAACTCATTTTTGAAATTTCTAATTTAAATTATCATTTTTATAAGTACAATTTGATACTGTTTGATATTATATTTATAGGTTTTATTGATATTAGATTTATAGAATAAATACAATTATATGAAATAGTCAATAGCCACATGTGTCCTAAACCTTGCTTTTTTACTTTAGAGATATCTCTTTTTCATATTTAATAATAGTTTAATTTATGTTTCTCTAATTATTAAATATTTAAAATTTCAACTGTACTAAATGTATATATGATCAGTATTTGATATTATGACTTTGCTTTCTTTCCAAGGGATTATGGTAAAGCACCCAGTCATTGTTTAAGAGGTACAATAAATTTACAACATCACTTCAATTTAGAAATTGATTTTCATTTAAAAGCACAATTGATTTTCTTTATAATTAAATTGAGGATAGCTTTAATGTTCTAGAATAAATCTCATATTGTTCAGAATCAGAATGCAAATGAATATCCCAACAATGCATGCAACTCAAGTTACTAGAAGTGAATTTGAATATGTAGTGGTGTATTATCATATATATATATTCATATAAAAATATCTTCAAAAGTTATGGTGTTTGTTCATTTTTACAAATGAGAATTGGAATAACGAACCTTCCTTCCAAAGAAGATATCCTCCTTTTGATTATTTTGATTTTAAGAGTTCAGTCTTATACTCTAAACTTTTGGTCTTCCAAAAATGCTCTCTTTTTGAACATTTAATTGATTTGCATCAAAGTACAGTTTTGGTGGAGGAGAGGGCTTGTATTCATCTTTAGGTTCTTTCTTCTCATTAACCTCCAAATCGTCATTTTAGATTTTTTGTAAATTCAAAGCCAAGTTTTTAGGTTTGATTGGAGTTACACTAGTGGAAGTAGTCTTTTGAAATGATTTATCCAAGATTATTCTCTTCTGCTTTTTTGAACTACATGAACCCATTATTAATTTAATAATTTTTTTTACAGTTTCAACAGCTTTTATCAATCGCCGCTATTAAATCGGAGATTAACAGATTTTATTTATTATAATACTAGCCTATTATTCAGTAACAATTAAAACCATGTATAAAAATTTTAATTAAATATTGTACAATCATCTCGCACAACAGAAATTCATTTACAACATATCACAAACTGGGTTATTCAAGTCTTATTTCATTTAAGACTGAAATATTTTTGAAATATTTTTGATTTATTAAGTGAAGTTGTCCTCTGATCAAAACCTAAATGAAACCATCTGGTCATCTAATTCATTTTTAGTAATAAATAGAAATTAAGAAATAATAAATAAAATAATTTATAATCGTTAAACATTGTGCAAAACTGTGTTGGAGAATATAGAGAAACTGCAATTATCTAAATACAGGATTTCATATAAATTGATGTACTGGAGAGAGACATAAAATGATGATTTTTATTTGTCTTATAAGGGAAATAGTAATATGATAAAGGTTTAATTTGAAATAACGGAGACTATTTTGAAATTACCGAAAACATAAGTGTTATGATGATAAATGCGAATCATTTGATTAGTTATAACAAGAGAAATAGAAATTTAATTGGAAATAGGATTTTTCATATTCACACTACTAATTATGATATATTCCGAAAATTAAGAACTGATAAGAGTAAGAACCGCTTTTATAAATATTACTAACATCAATTGAAAGAAAGAATAGAGGAAGTAATTATGTTCTTCAAATAAAGTTAGTTTGCATAATTAAATCAAAATATTAATGACCTATCCAATCTCCTAAACTCATCTTCAAAAAAGAGAAAACAGACAATCATCTGGTTGTAGAATTATTGGGATTTTCCTTTAGAATTTGATACCTTCTGTAGACATAAATGAATTTGAAATATTGAACAATTTAATCTATAAATTCAAAAATATGATTGTTTTCTGACAAATATTAATCATGATTATTAACTTTCATAATAGAAAATAATCGGAAGTTTTAATAAAGTAATGAAACCAATTCTAATGAATGTATTGGGTAAATCATATGAAATCAAATCGGGAATAACAAAAGTTGGAAATACTGAAGCTTGTGAAATTTAGGTGCCCCTTGCTGAGTGCTTCAGGCTCAAACGTGAGGATAACTTTTTGTGGGTCCAACCTCTAGTTAATATTCATAGAATAAATGGATTTGGTTTAAAGGAGTCTTTATGTGCAGGGAAGGAATTTGAACTAGATCTTTCGACAGGAAAGAAAGAGATAATTGCTGGAGATGAACGATATACTTTTGAGTTTGGGAAACCAAGGATAATCAGAATAAATTTAATTGATCATAATAAATCAATGGATGAACCGCCAATTATTAAAAAAGTGTTGAATGAATCGATGTACTCTCAGAATCCGAAAACTCCGTAAAAGAAAGCCAAAGCCCTTCATTATTGCTTTGTTTAGAATTACGTATTTTAAATTATATATGTTTAGATCAAATAATTAAATGGGGTTTATAAACTCAAATTTTCTAATTCTTATGTTTGTGCTGAGGATCAAAATAAACTCTATAAGTTGGGGATTGAAATAGACCCCAATGAATACAATATCTTGGTTATGGATTCTTATAAAAGGACATTCAACTTGCTATTGGCCCTGAATTAAGGGAAGATGATAGTGAATTCTTAATGGATAAAAGATTGTCTATCTTCGATGCAAGTGTAGAATCCATATTTATATGTTCTGAAAACTAATAATTTTAGTATATTAAAATCCATAGGAAGTTCCCTCTCGAATAAGATTTTCTTGAATAAGCAATTTCATTTAAGTCCGGAGTTAAAATCAAACATGACGAAGGAAGAAATAGTGAAATTGATAGAGGCTGGTGGAGGCACTATCAGTAATGAATCAAATGCATATAGGATTGTGAATAATGGTGAGGGAGGTGGTCTTTAGTTGGAAGAATTTATTCAAATGATTTTGTATTAAAAAGTATGATAAAACTGGTTGAAATTTTTAATATTATTATTGATGAAATAAAAATTTTGGATAGCTATTCCAAATGAATTGAAGTGGAAAAATGAAAAACCCATTTTGAAATCTGAATTCCAAAAGTCCAATTAAAAAAAGGTGAGATATTTGATCGCTTATGATCATTATATTCTCTTTACAAAAGTATGATTCAATTCTATATTAAAATAGAAGCCTGAGGATCCTCCAAAAAAATATCTGAAGCTGGATTTCGAAACGAAATACGAAATCCTCAGAACCCAAGTTTAAAAGAAGGATGAAGATGACGATTCGTTGGGTACTATAATAGGAATGAATCTAATGAGAGATCATGGATAAGATCAAATGACAAGTTACTCTTTATCAGCTAGTGAAAAAGTGATAGCTTAATGGAGAGAATTTTTTTAATCTAGAATTAATTAATGGTAATTTCATCATCTTTTCAGAGTATTCAAAAAAATCGGAAAGGGTAATTTTGCATCTGTAATTATTCCATCTGATTCTAGGTTTATTTGGGGGAACGCATCGAAGACGGTGCCTAGATGGCAATTAAAGCATTTTCAAAATAAGCAGCATATGCTGAAGATCATGGAAAAGAGGCCATCGTGAATGAATTAACAATCATGAGAAAATTAAACAATCATCATCTAATGAAAATGTATGAGATTTATGAAACCTCAAACTCCCTTTATGTTGCACTCGAATTGTTGGAAGGTGGTTCATTATACGATCTAATCAAAGAGAAGGTGATATTGTCTACGAAACAAATGTAATAAATATTGGTTGGAATCCTATAAGGATTGTGTCATATGCATGAAAAAGATATCATGCATAGAGATCTAAAGTTAGAAAATATTTTATTCAAATAACCAAAGTAAAATGATTTGTTAAATTAATAGGAAAATGGAAACGGTAGTCGTGGCAGATTTTGGTTTGGCCACTCATGTAAATGAACCAGTTTATTTGTATTGCAGATGCGGAACTCCTGGCTATGTTGCACCTGAAGTCATCAACATTAAAGATATGAAAGCCCATTATAGTTCTGTCTGTGACATTTACAGTCTTGGTTTAGTTTTTTATTTGCTATTAACTGGCAAACCTGCTTTTCCTGGAAAAAGTTACGGCACTGTAGTCAAGCAAAATAGAGAAGCTACCATTGATTTCACCTTGAAATAATTGCAAAATGCTCCTAATACGGCAATTGATTTATTGAGAAGAATGCTTGAAAAGGATCCTAATAAAAGAATCACTGCGCATTAATGTTTGTAGCATGCTTACTTGGCAGAAATGAACTAAATTATGTTAGAAGATAACTAAAACGATTTTATTGACGAAGGAGAGGACAATGATTTGGGAATGAGAATGAATGCCTTGAATGAAGAGTAATTATTTAATAAATCAGTATAGATCGGCTAAGTTTGATGCATTCAGAAGAAATCAATTGATGAATTCGCCTTAATCATCGCCAGGTGCTTTGGCTACTAAACAACTGAAGCATTAAAAAAATATTGATTCTTCAAATTAATTACAATTGAATTCACCTTTATTGACTGGTAAAACTGACAGTGTTGACAGCATTCCTAATATTGGAATGACTTAATAGAAATAGTAAAATGCTTTTCAAGCCTCTCCTCAAATTAAACCTTCCCGTTTTAAACAGTATTAATATATATATTATAAACGGATAGAAACGTCCCCTAACAAAAATAAGAGAATCCATTATTAAAATATACTTCAAAGAAAGAATGACATTGAAGAGTCTATGATTATTATCATTCAAATAATATTTTCTTTTATAAATATTCTTAACTAATTTGGTAACATTAAACTCATTTGAGACATATTATCAATAATTTATCATTGTGGTTATGACATTTATTTATTTCTTTTAACTTCATTGATAATCAATGGAGTTAGAAATACACCTCCAATTATGGACAATGCACTACAATAAAGAAACAACCGTTTTTCTACATAAGGAACAATCAATTAATTAATGGCTGCAAACATAGCTGCATATCCCATAATAACTGAAACTACAGTTGAGGTTGCAGATTTACTATCTAAAATGAAAATAATAGTTACTTTTTAATTCTGGTTAATTACTGAGTTCCACTGTCATCGCAGTCGAAATATTATTATAGCATCCCCCAATAAATAATCCTGTAAGGAATATTAAGCACATGTATCCAGCTATTTCATGTTTAAATGAGCCACTATAACTCACCGATATCATTATTATGGTACCTATCCACAACGAAGGTACTGTAATCACTGCTCTTTTGTTATAATAGTATCCAATCAAACTAGAATAAGAATATCAACAATTAAATTACCAAATGAGAATTCCTCCTGGGATTGAACCTACATCTATCATAGCTGTAATCCAGGCAACATCTTTGACATTTTTTGAGTCCAAATAATTTGGTAGCCAAAATCCAAGAATATAATAAACTGCTTTTACACATCCAAAAGCTAACGCATATAGTGCTACATTTGGAACAAACCATGCATTAAAATAATTTAATTGGTTATTTAAATCATTTTTCTCTTAAACAGCCATTTAAGACATGCTATATTTCTTTTAGACTTGTGAGCTTTTTCTTGTGTAGTCTAAATACTAATCCAAATTTTCCTCATATTTTTTTTCGATCATCGATATCATAAGTTAAGGTTGCTAACTTACTTTTGCTTTTTCATATTCTTCAATCATCCGCCTTTTTGTTTCCTCAGGTGGAGCATTTTCCAACAAAAATGTGTCGATCAAATTCATTATGAATAATGACGACCCAGCTAAATATATAGGTGCATATAATGGTAAATTATCTTTCCCTATCAAAATACCAGAATATACGTCACCAAGAATATTCCCGATATTTGGACAGGCTGCAAAATACCCCATTAGTATCACTTTCTTATCTGTTACAAACCAATTGTTCAAAATTGCTGAATTAGTTAACATTTATTATACCAAGCACTCCACACCATGCAGTCGATTGACCTATCCCATTAATTATTTGTAAAATCAGAAATACATAATTATGCTTTGCTTCAATGTAGATCATTACACCAATCAGAGTGAATACAAAACTTGATGTATATGTTCCAATTAAAATAAATACTTTAAGACTCATTCTATCTCCAAATTGCCCTAAACTACCGAATACGATATTCAATACATCGATATCGCAAGCCCATAACAAAAAAGAAAAGAAAAATTGATGTAGCCAAGGTATTCTTTTGTGAAATAGTCTTCCCCTACCATTCTACCTGATACATAGCTCCACGTTGACCTACAGCAATGCAAAAATGCATATTGGAAAAAACAAAGGACAAACATAAGAATTCTTTTTTTGGTGACTTCAGCTATCGAAGATGCAAACATTCTGCTTTATTAATTATTAACTCAATCTTTAATTTAGTGTCATATTAGGATTTATAAAAAAATAGTATGTTTAATGATGTAATCATATTTGTAGAAATGAAGTACCATCTCAAATTTAAAGGCAAGTATTCAAAACTTGAAGAATGGTAGTTTAAAATAAAAATTAAATATTTCATTTTAATCACTTTTTTTTTAGCCTATACTTTTCATTTACAATGAAAGGAAACAGAAATTTTCCATAATTCAACTAGAAATACAAAAATACTATACGCCCTAAAGTGGAAGAATTAAATGAAGTAGAACATATGCCATCACAGAAATTTCATATATTATGATAATAATTAATTGTGAAAAGTCCTTAATAAAATTATATTATTATTATATTTAATCAATTACTTGAATCCCCGAAATCATGAAATATTACCTAAATATCAAAAACAACATAATTCAAGGATATATTTTGATATAGAATTTTGTAGATATGTAGGAATGCAAAGTTCACATGAACCAAATATAATATTACTTATATTCGTTTTAAAATTACACTCAAAATCGGAGAATTAGATCTTATTTAAAATTAAATGTATTAAGATATATGATATCATTTTCTCAATGAATTTTCAACTCTGTTGCATGTTTGATCGATCAAATTGATCAAACTCTCTTCTGTTGCTTCTCTTTCATTCTTTTCACTAGTTAATTCGCTATTCAAATAGTGGTTCATTTCATCTAACATTCTGAACATTTAGCCTTGGGCTTATTCTCTTTGTTTCTTTTCAGTGGTCAAGATCTCTTACAATTTCAAGATAGAATCACCCAATCTCTTTATTGTGTTTTGATTTTACTATTCTCTAATTTAATATTTAATTGATAATGTACCTTTATCTTCTCTCCTCCTCTACTTCTTCTTATAATTATAAAATACGATCTCCAATCTCCTAAGCATTCTTTTCTTCAGTTTCCTCTCTGTATTTCTTCTATCTAGCCAAATCCAATTTTAAGCTATAAACCTTATCATCTGTATTCTTAATTATTTTTCCTTCAAAATCTTTTCTATTTATTTTTTCCGATTATAATTCCTTATTCAAAAATCCTTCTAATCCCTTTAAATCTTTTGATCTCAATTTCTCATCTCCAGCCTATTTCTAAAAACGATCAGTACTTCTCTAATGATTTTTTCATTTTAAGCGCCCTCTTCAACCTTTTAGAGTTATTCCTTCAACAACTTGAACTTAGAATCATCTCCTTGAGCTTATTTGGTTGCTCTGTCTTCTAGAATTTTAATCTTGCTTTCAAAAGTTTCTTTTTTAAACTATTGATAAACAGAAAACTCTTACAGCTTGATCTTCGTCAATCTAATGCTAAAGATTAGACAGTTTTTCTGATAACTGTGATATTTTGGCTCTGCTAGGTGAAAGTGCTCTGTCTCCTCCATATGGTTACACATTTGAAACATTAACATTCGAGCGTGATGGTGAATAAAAGATCTTTGATGCAGACATTAATAATTAACAATAAAAATTATTTCTAAATATTTTTATTGCTTGTTCATTTATATATCAATCTGATAAATCTCATAATTTTGTTATATTCAATATTATTTATAATTTTGCCAATATATGATTGGATATGCAATAGCAAATCACTAATTGAATAAAATCCATAAAGAAGGCATACCGTTAGTATAGCAATTATGAGTTTGCGTGTTTTTGTTTAAAGAGAGAGAATTCTTACTTACATAATAAATTTTACTTTGAATTAGAATTAATAAATAGATGAGAATACTTTATGATTAAATACAGTATCAAGTAAAAATGCTTTTATGGATATTGAAAAACTGTTTTCTTAATCAATTAATATCAAAAGCAGTAGTGTTTTTTGAAACATTTTATTATCTCATCCAAATGCAACTAAAGTAGCATTGATAATTTAGGAGAGAAAAGAAGATTAATCATTCTTGAAATAGAAATATGTTTTGATTTTTTTAGATAAAATACTATTGGTAATTTAGTCAACAAATATAAAACTTAATATAGTATTCAAAACAACTGAGTAGTTTCAAAGAATTTTAAATATTAGTTTCTGATTGTAAGTAGTTAATAATTTCCTTTAGATATAATCGTGAGAATTATGGATGGCTTACTAGAGTGGAATTGATATGATAATATTAATTAATAATTGTCTGATACCAACCATTTCATTATTAAATCTTTATATGGCAATAAACCTTCATGTCAGAATATTAATTTATGAAAACATATTATCCTCATATTTTATTAATTTATTTAATATTAAATTAATTACGTGTAATATTAATGATCGATTTAGTAAGTATAATAACTACTGGAGGAGTCATCCTATTTTACAAAGTATTCTGATTTCATTAAACAACTAGGCTCTGTGCTAAATAAAGGAGGATGTTTTGGGAAAAGTCATTGATGGATGTTTACAATAGAAAACATCATTATAATTGGGATCAATGAAAGTTCAATGGGTCATATTAAATGAATTAGGACTGATATTTATCGTTTCTTATCAAGAAATCTTTTTCATCCAATATATTGATGTATTGTTGAAAATGTTGTAAACTTAATTCAAATAAATATACAATCCCGCAATTAAATAAAAAGGAATTTACAAGTATTAATCCCATTTTAAATTGTAGATCTATCCCAGAGTTTGATTCTGGTTTTGAGGAAGTCATGAAGATGTGGTAATTGTATTGTGACAAAAGGAGTGAGAAAGAAAAAGAAGGACCAACAAGAACATAAGATTAATAGTAAGAATAATTCTCAACATTCGAACCAAAGGTTGAAACAGGTAATACGCCAAATGAAGAGCCAAATGATGGTTAATAAAAGTTGAGCAAATCAGAAATAATTAAAATGAAGATGTAATAAAAATCTGGTACACGATCTCCAAAAGATGGTGCAAAGTCCCCTTAAGATGGTGCTAAATCTCCTGTTGATAGTAGATCACCAAAATAGTCTGTCATTATGAATACAAACATAACTAAAAAATAAATTGACTCTTTGGATTTCACAAGTAAAGGACAAACTTAAGTCTAATCAAATTAAAATGAGAAATACATGACCTAAGAATAAGAAGATGATTTATTAAAGTAATTTATTGGTGATGATGATCCTTTATTTGGTTCAGATGATGAAAATCCAAAATAACAAAAAAAACAAGGGTTGTTTTAAAAATTGACAGGAAAGATTTAGAATCTCACAGGAAATAAATAATTAACTGAAGAAGATCTATTACCAGTTTTAGATGATTTCAAAAATGCCTTAATGTAGAAAAATGTAGCAGAGGAAATAGCATAGAAATTGGTTGACTCTATTAAAACAAACTTATTGGCTACAAAAACAAAAGCATTTTAATCAATCAGAACATCAGTATAAGAAGCAATGAAGTCAACATTAACAAGAATTCTGACACCAAATAGACATATTGATATTATTGCTGAAGCTTTGAGAGCAAAAGAAAAACAAAAACCTTATGTTATAGTAATCATTGGAGTTAATGGGGTTGGAAAATCAACAACACTTGCAAAATTAGGATACTTATTCAAAAGTTAAGGATTCTCATTGATGATTGCAGCATGTGATAATTTCAGAGCTGGAGCTGTAGAATAATTAAAGACCCATGGATAATGTTTGGGAATTCCAGTTTATGATAGAGGATATAAAGACGATCCTCCTGAGATTGCTTATTAAGCTATAAGAGAGGCAACGATCAAAAAAATTGATGTTGTTTTAGTGGATACAGCTGGAAGAATGTAACATAATGAACCTTTGATGAGAGCATTGTCAAGGATAGTAACAATGAATAATCCTGATCTTGTATTATTTGTAGGGGAGGCCTTAGTTGGTAATGATGGAGTAGATTAATTGGTTAATTTTAACAAAGCTTTGATTGTGAATAGTCCAAAGGATAATGTAAGAGAGATCGACGCTATCATTTTGAGTAAATTTGACACTGTTGATGAAAAAGGTAAATAATTAATCATATTTTGTAGTTGGTGCAGCATTATCATTAACATCAGCAACAGGCAAACCAATTCTCTTCGTTGGAGTAGGACAGAAATATACACATTTAAAGAAATTAAATGTGAATACTGTCGTAAGAGCATTATTACAATGAAAGAATTGAAATATACATAATATCCAAATATAAAAACAAAATTTGAATTCCAAAAAGTAATTAATAATTTTAACGGAATCAAATGGCTTTAGATGAAACTTGGGTGTTGTCTTGCGCTTTCTTTTCTATCCTAGGACTATTAGGATATTCAATGATAGCTGCCGGAGCGGTCAGATACAAATCAGTTCAATCTGCCATTATTACAATTTTATTGGGTGGAATCTTAACAATTCTGGCTTTCTATATTGTAAGACAATCGAATATTATTAGACTGGCTATGCATTTGCATTTGGATAGGATTCAAACAAATTCATTGGTAAATCATTATTTGCCGCTGCATCATTTGAATCAACACCAAGCAAAAATGATTATGACAACTTTGTATTCCACACTATTGCTGCCATTTTCGTGACTTCAATCTTTGCATTAGGCACTTTGGAGAGGTCAAGATTCTTCTCATTCAGTTTTGGAGTGATCATACTATAAGGACTCTTGTATCCAATAGTTGTTCATTGGACTTTTGGTCAAGGATGGTTGAGTACATTTGGATTCTAAGACTTTGGAGGAAGTTCAGTAATTCATGTGTTTGGAGGTGTTACTGCTTTGTTGGCATCATTATTATTACATGAGCGTAGAGATCAAAATGGAAAAATTCATCCAGGAATTTTCCCACATCATGCACCATTCTTCGTTGGAATTGGTACCATCTTACTTGTTGTTGTATAAATCATATTCCTCTCTGGATTGAATAGAGGATCAGCAACCTATGTCAAGGGATTAGTTCCTGTTAATGCTTTGTTGGCTGCATCATTTGGTGGATTGAGCAGTTATGTCTCATATTATTTGAAAAAAGAAAAAACAAGTTTAATAACTATTGCTAGAGGATCACTTGCAGGAGTCGTAGCAGTCAGTGCAAGCGTTGATGATATCTAATTATGGGCTGCTGCCTTTATTGGAACATTAGCTGGAATCTCATACCTCGTGATATAATTAATAGTTAAAAGATCTCATGTAGATGATCCAGGATAAGCAGTAGGTGCTCATCTTGTTCCAGGAATTCTTGGTACTCTTTTATACGGAATTTTGTCAAGATCCCATGGATTATTTTATGGCAATAATCTAAAATCATTTGGAATCTAAATTGTAGGAGTACTCTCTATTGCTGGATGGGCTCTCCTCATTTTAGCAGTATTGGTACCATTGAAAGGTTTTGGAATCTTTAAGATTAAACCTGAATAAGAATCCTTGGGAATCGATTAAAGCTATGGTATGTGAATCATATTTATATTGTTAGCTGGTGGCGAAGCCTATGTTTTCAGCGACTAAACTGTAGAAACCAAATCCCTGTTAAATTCATAAAAGAAATCCATATTCCATTGATATATCAATTATTATACATCATTATAATCATTTTTAAAACTATCCAGCTTCCTCTACACACATATGATTAGATCCAATTAATATATGAATACATATATAAAAGCATCTTCCTTTCTGAGTAAACTATAATAAATTAGGAAATCCAGCAATATTGTAGTTTAAATTTATCTTATATTTGCTTTCATTTTTACAGAGTCTCTTAAAGATTCTTTTATGATTTCTCTAAAATAAATTGTAGATTTAATTCAGTCTGTTTATAGAAATCACATCTTTCTACATTTGCAAAATTTCTCATTAAGTGTTAGATGCTCATTTTAACAGATTCTTTGAGCGAATTGGTTCATCTAAAATAATTTCATATTTCTAGATAAAGTTATATGATAGTTTTAGAATAGATTAGAAATGAATATAAATTAGCTCTATTCATCAATGAATCTAAATTCATTCAAAGCAAATCTAACATAGAATCAACATCTGAATAAATTATTTTTAGTAAATTTAAGGAATTAGATTAATGATCAATGTTTTTAATTATTTATATTGAAGAACATTCAAGTTAAGTAATTTTCAGGTCATATTAAACTAAATATCTAAAATGATCATTTTACATAAAAGCAGATAAAGAATAAGTGGTTTTGGACGATAAGAAAAATACATCTATGCCTATAAATTTTTGTTGCGAATAACCTTACTTCTAATAAGTTAGATCTGTATTTAAACACTATATTGCAAATTCAAAAATATTTTGATTCCCCAATCCTTTATAGTCGACAATCAAGATATAATTAACTTTCTTATTATTTTTGTTGTCCTTTCATGATAATTATAGATTAATGTAACATTTAATATGATATGATCATTTCATTCGCTCATAAATTTTTTGCAATATCAGCAGGAGCATTAGCTTTCACGACTTAAACATATTCAGCTTTTGCTTATTCGTTAGACTTTCCCTTGTTAGCATTCCATGCATCCCACTTTGCTCTGCCTTTTTGATCAAGAATTCCTGGTTTACCTTAAAATATTATCATTTTTCAGATTACCGATATTAACATCTCCCACGGTTGCTTATTTGTATAATCCATAAATCTACAATTTTGTTTAATCATTCAATTTATCAACGAATGATTTAACTTCTTCAGCTGCCAATTCGAACTATGAAATAATAAGAACATAGGTATACATTCTCTGCCATTTGGATTAAATTAATATATAAAAGATTTATTATTTATATTCTTACGAATGGCATAATTAATAATTGTTTTCTAAAATTCTTGGATAATTTGTTATATGAACATAGATCAATTTTCAATAGCGACACATTTACGTATTAATTCTCCGATTTTTATAGTTTTTTAATCATTGATCATCATCTAAAAGTCATGATCAACTAGATGATCGCCATTTAATAATTTATCTCTATAGTATTTTAAATACTTGTGATCCTCATTTGTTACTATATCATCAGAGTATTTCAGATAATCTAAGAACTCTGTAAATTATTTCATTTAATTGTTGTGTAATTCAATCTTGTATTTTAGTTTTCTAACCCATTTGTATCTAAGTTATTATAATTATTTTTTTGTTGGTTATATACTGTCTGGCTTTTCACTGTAAACAGATAGTTTCTATTTAATTTAGCAAATATCTTACAGCTGCCATACTACGCTCTCTAATTTCCTCAGTTTTGTAAATTATTTCTTTGACTTTATCACTCCTCAAATCTAAGAATGATAATAATATTGATTTACTTCTAATTTCATGGTTCTACTCAATCGTTTACTTAAGGGATTTTGACCTATCCCTACCTGTTGGAGATTCGCTTACATTAAACAATTGAGATTTTATAGAATGAGATGAATATTCTTCATTTCTGGTTGTCTTTATCTAGGTATTTTTAGATTGAGTATGAGGAGAAATTTGAACGAATTGATCTCTTGTTGTATCAATGCTATATAAGAACGTCTCGACTTTTTATAAAGAAGCTTTGATGGTGTCATGTTTAAGATGTGATTTTTTAATGATGTTATTTAATGTTCTTCTACAGAGATATTCCTAAAGATTGATATAGGTTGAATGCTTACTTCAACAAACGGTAGCTCTTTTTCTTTGCTTTTTTGGGGTTCATCTTATAGAATGCGTGAACGGTTCAAAAATTTTTGTTACAATCTTACTTAGTTTAACCTATTAATTCATCATAAGTCGTTACTCTCTATTCTATACTTTAACGTAATCGATTATTTTGCCCCCATCGTGTGATTGGTTTTTTTGATGTTGCAATTTCAAGTTGTTGTTATGAAGATTTTGGTCAAATGTTTCTCTCCGTTAGTTTTATTGATGAAGAAAAGTTTCTAAATCGGCCAATTTCTTCAGTTTGAGTTTCCGTAATTTGAGTACGGGTTCATCATTAAAAAAAAGAGCTTTTCAAAATGATATGAAATTAATACGATCATCTGATATATCAATTCTCTTTCTTTATTTTAATTACATTGAGATGGATTAACCAATAGGAATTGGACGATTTAAATTGCAACAAGTTATATCAAAAGAAATGAATTAAATGAGACAAAGCGTTGATCCTCGTACTTCTTTGCAAATGATCTTGAGCCAAAGATCTTAAGCCCAATTTTCATAAGTGGTAGATTAAGAAGTTCCTTAAGAATAGCCTATTAAATCATTGAGCAGCAAAAAAGTAAATCAACCCTAAATATGACTTATATAGGGAAAAAAATTTGAATTTTAAATCTCTTCTGATTCAAGTTCCTTTACAATTACATCAGAAGAATCCTCAAATTCTCAAAAATCCCAACACTCTACTAATTACTTACTTAGATAACAAGCAGCGGCATCCTTAAAACTATTGGTCAAAGATAACAAATAATAGATAAAATTACCCAATATTCCAATAAGAAGCATTTCTAATGAGAAATAGCAAATTAATTTTTTAAAAGGACTATAGTAAAATTCTGAATTGGAGTGAGAACAACCATATAGAAGAATTTTATTAGTAAGGTAAAATAACTGTCAAATTGAAAAGCAAGGACTTTATGACATTCATGAGATGGTAACATGAAGTCGAAGAATTAAAAAGAAAAAAGAGGGACTTTGATGAATAGAAAGATCGACATTTTTAGTTAACCAAAGGTGACACAGTAACAAAGATGGAATAACATAGAAAGGAGGAAATTTTAAAGAAAAAGAAAAACAAATTTTCAGAATCATCGATTGTTGGTATTTCCTTGGCAAAACGATTTTTAAGAATTGGCAGAAAAAAAGCTAGGGCTACATTATAAAGAAATGCCATCAAAACTTTAACTGGTATTCAGAGTGTCCCTCATTTAAGTGATTCCAATAGATCTGACGATGTTAGATCAATGGCTAGTTTTAGAGAAATCTAGAATCCCTAAATGTGAAATTCTTATTGTAAATAATATTATTTGTTTTATAAATGAACTAAAATTCCAATCAATTACTAGGATAACCAAAGAATTAATTTAAAATTGTAGAGAGTGTCTATCAATAGCAATAACCATAACAATAGCAACAACAATAACCAAGACAATAGCAATCAGTATCATCAAAACCTGTTGAAGAATCCCATTGTATAAGAGTGAGAAGCAAAGAAGTTAAGGCTGTTCATAGAATGATGTTATGGTTTTCTGGTAAGAAATAATAGAAGCTTTACTAAAAGATGAAAAAAAAACATAGATATAGAAAGAATGTGATTGCTGAAATTATAAATACAGAGAGGACATACGTGAATGATTTGGCTATTATCTGTGAAAAAGTGAAAACATCCTCACTTTCTATTTTATCTCCAAACGACGTTCAAACTATTTTTATGAATTGTGATGAAATATTGGCTTGGAATAAAGAGTTTTTGTAAGAAATGGAAAAGGGATATTCAAAATACAATCTTGATAAGAACTAGATGCCCAGGCCTTATCAATCAGTGTTTTATGGGAATGCTTAATAATTAAAAACACCAGATCTAGTTGCATTCAAATGTTATTACGAATATTGTAGTAAATTTACAAAATCTAATAAACATTTTGAACATCTGAAAGCAAATGATTAAAAGTTTAAAGAGTTCTTAACATAGCTTAACAAAAATAATACATTAAGAGGAATGGATCTAGGAAGTTTCTTAGTTAAACCTATATAGAGATTGCCTAAATACATTTTGCTTTTTAAAGTATGATTGGAATTTATCATAGGATTTAGAAAAGAATACAGATGAAGATTATCCAGATTTACCAAATATCAAAGAGATTCATAAATATTTCAAGGAAGTAAATGAAGAAAATAACAAATTTATGGATATCTTTATGGGTAGATTGTAACTTCAATAATTGAGTGAGTCTTTGAAGATCAATTAAGAAGAATTATTAAATGAACCTCAGAGAATTTTTAAATTTGAAGAGAAATTAACAACCATTTAACCAAATGCAAAACATGATGAGGATTGTTAAGTAACAGTCTATGCTTTGAGTGACATGTTGGTAGTTGTACAAGATGAAAAAGTTTAAAAGAAACTCAAATTAGATTCTTTATCTTTTGTTAAGAATTAATCGGATAATAATAAGTACTTTAGCAATTTGTTTTAAATTGTTGGAGTAGGTGATACAATCTAATGCATAGCTGAAACGCCGGCTGCAAAGAAGAAATATATAGACTTGTTTGAAAAATTGATCTAAGAAAATAGAGAACATGAACATGAAAGAGAAAAGGAACTTGGTAATTAATAAATAAAAATGCGATATCCTGTTTAGGTGGTTGTAGTGGGAACTGAAGAAAGAAACTTTTAATCATTCACTAAACATACTTAATATATTACTGAAATTAGTATAAATAAAGTGTTTCAAAATGTATTAAAACACCCTTATCTAGATATTTATTCGATACAGTGAAATTGAAGTGATGTCTATTAAATATAAACAAAGATATCCTAGAATCGAGTTGCCTTAATTACCTGACAAAAATTGGTTGATGAGTCACAAGACCAAGTCTATCGAGGCACGTAAGATAGCAATAGAAAATTTCCTTTAGGCATTATTATAAGCAAAGGAGTCCTAATCGGATCCTGATATTTTGAATGAGTTAAGTATAGATCATCATTAATCAAATTAGAATTACCTAAGAATTTTTTTGACTTACCAGATCTGTATTAATCTATTTTAAAATCAAATTTAACCTAGAAATAGTAGAATTTTAAAAGAACCACATTAGAAGGAAAAGAAGAATTAAGAGAAAAAGGCATAAATATTGAAAAACTAAAAATAAGTGCTGGAGAGATTTTAAAGGCAGTTTATATTGAACAAGAAACAAGAAAAAAAAGTGTTGTGTAAATTTGCCCCAATAAGGTTATCTCATATGAGAATTCAAAAGATCCCAGTTTGCAAAAGATTATTATTACATTTCCTGATGGAACTGAAACAGCACTTGGGGTCACAGAACAAACAAGAGTTAGAGAAGTCTTAGAATATGTTGCTAAATACAATCACCTTGTTTATTACAAAGATTTTAGATTATATTTAGTTGATTAATTAAAGAAACAGAGAGTTTTGGATGATGATGAAGTACTTTTTAAAGTGATTGATGATGAAAGACAAAATAACCATGGAATATTAAATAAATTGGAATAAATGTTAGCCAAATCAAATGCAGAGTACTTATTAATTCTAATTATTAGAGTTCTAATAAAAATGAAAAAATACATTTACTTGCCTGCCAAATTGGAAGAGAGTGATTATAAGGAAGATCCAGTCAGGCTAATAAACCTAGCCTTCTCTATATTAGATGATGTTCATGATTAAAAGCTACAACTTGGATTTAAGGAATATTGTTTATTTGCTGCACTCTATTTCCATATGAAACACCAAAGGTTGGATGATAAATTATTTGGTGAAGTCAGAAGAGTAATTCCCTCTGAAATGTTTCAAAGTAGCACAGATAAAGAATGGAAAGATCTGGTTACTTAGTGTTTTAAGGCACTTGACAATGAACTCTCAACAATCAGTGTAAGATTTAAAAATTGATTTTAGAAAAAAAATGAAAATGACTAAATCTAAAAAAAACCCAACTCCTAATACAAACACACCGACAAAAAATATTTGGCTGCAGGAGTTACTTTGAATGCTGCGCGAACATTTGTTTAAAGCATAATGGCAATCTTTTAAGTGCAAGTCTATGAGGGAACTCAGAAGTATTTTAAGAATTTAGGACTTGAAGTTCATCCCACCATTTATTTAGGATTGTCCATTCATAAAATACATTTTTTAAACCCTCAAAGAAAGGAACAATTTAGAGAAATTGATTATAGTCGTGTAAATGGAGTGAAGTCTTATCCTAGTTAAATAATCTTTGACCTCTAAATATTTAAGGAACCTATTAGGTTTGACACTTACTAAAGTTATGAAGTAATTATTAACTTTTAAACCTTAGATAAAATCACTTGTTGAATAATACCAAGCTATTCAAAAATTCGATGAAGAATATGAATTGGGTCATCAATTCAATATTAAACATTGAAAACATTAAAAATTAAATACAATTTATCAATAAAATTTACATTGATTTTATTCATCATAATTTTAAAGTTGCAACGCAACATCATAAAAACCATGATTTCTATATCAATATAGAGACTGTTTATTAAGTATCTAATTAGATAATTTGTTATATATTATTTCAAATTCAAACTGGAGAACTAGATGTTTCACGCTATAGGCTGAATTTAGACTTTTCAGTAATTTTATTTGGAAAATTAAGTAAAGGTGTGCTTCCTAAATTTTGGGGAGTTCGTCTTCCAATGATTGAATTCAATTATAACTACATTTTAGGTTTCTTACTGATTTATGGTGGTGTCATAGTAGTTGATTTAATTTCTTTTTCTTCCTTTAATGTTGTTTGTGCTCTTTTTAAATGCCTTTTTCTCTTAAAATATCTTTCTTGCTTAGCTCTTGGATCTGTTTTCATTTTGATACCAAGTTCCTTGAGAAATGAAACAATGCTTCTTTCAATATTCAAGCTAGCTGGTTATTATGGCTAGTATTCTAATATTTAAAGTTCAACAGAAACATCTGAAACTCCACTGTAGCACTCATCATCTTAATCAGAAACTTATAAATTTTCAAAATCAATGCGCAGCTGTACTGGATTATCATCCATTTTTATTTATTATCAATATAAATAAAATTGTTTGAACATTAACAATAAGATGAATACAAATTGCCACTATTGTTAAAAACTATTTGAATTGATAAATCGAGGCCTTATAATTATAGAATCTTCTTAAAATGCTACATAAAATATTTATAACATGAGCGGATATTATACTATATTTCAGAAGCAATTTATAAGTTAATAATCTGGAATATTTTAAGGATTTAAATACTTTTTTATAAATCTATTTTTATCATAGATTGATTATATCATTAAAAATGAAATAAGAAGCTTATTGAATAGATGATTCAAAGGGCTTATAACAATTTAAAATTCAATACTGATGGATGAGATACTTTGAAAATTGGTGAAATAAAATAGGTAAAACTTTTATAAAATTGAGTTCTTTTTATTCAAATATATTCAATTTTTTTTTCTTTATAAAAAAAATAGATTATAAATAATTATTAGATAATTATTTGATTCTTGACATAATATAGGATAATCTTATTGGTTAAACAAAACGTAAAGGAAATAATAACAATGTTTATGGTTATATATTTATATAAAGATATCAAAAATTTTACCAAATTTATGATGAATTAGCAAATATATAAAAGCCAAAATAATCATTTAATTAAAATATCTGACAAATTATTTCTTATTCTCATAGATTCAAAAACTGTCCATTCTATTTAATTCTGAGTGTTTGCCCTTGTTTCCCTTAAGTTCCTTTATAAAAATACACCTTTGATTCTATTTGAATAGGTTGTTGTGTAAGATTTAACAAATTATGAGATGCGATTTAATTATTATTTATCCTATATTACTGACCAATTAGGAAGATAATTAACATGCAAACTGTCATCTTGTAAACAAAACTATATAGAGGATGCAATTTACTCTGAATAAAACTCGCTGTGCTTATTCCAATTGTAAATCTAAAAGAGCATATGACAAGTTGCTTAATTGTACTTCTTCAGTTTTTGTTGGGTCTAACTCATATTTATTATGGTTTGATTTGAATAGAAAATCAAAAAATGAATCAGTCAATTTATCATTAACTAAACTGGCTAAGTGTTTACAACAATCTGAAAGCATTTTATCAATTGTGTAGAATAGAAAAGCCTAAAAAAGTTATTATAAACATTCACTTATTTTCCAAATAGCAAACTTAAGTAGTCTTGATATTTGAAATCTTTATTTTTAATTTAGTAAAGAAGAGCATGCTTAAATAGCTTATATCTTAATTCTATTATTTTTTTCTTTTCCTTTTCATCCAATTCTAGAGTTTAAAAAAAATTATACTTTCAAATTTTTCATTTTATTCAAAATTCTAACTAATTTATTGTGCCAATTCAATTCTTTGATACAAAGAATAGAAATAGCGAAAAAACAAATATATTCCAGACGTGCCATAAATGATTTTGCCATGTGGCTTATATTTACTCTAAAAGTTTGTAGATAATTATAATGAATTCCTTGGGAACACATCCTATTCATCGATAAGAGGTGATTTAAGAATTTTGATTCTTTAGAGCTCATAATCAGATTCTTCAAAGTCATCTGAATCCTTTCCGTTGTTGCTTATTGAATTATTAGTATTAATGTGAGATTTTTTGATTTACTCTTATTCAATATTAAATTAATCGATGTAAGAGAATGATGAACTAGTCACATATTATTCAATAACTGATAACTCTGCTCTTAAAAGAGAAAAATTATAGTTTTAATCAACCAAATCAAGATTGAAGTAACCTTAATATATTTTTTAGAATAAATCAAGAATCCATTCGGATTCGTTCTAATTAGATTGTTCCACATAATATTTAAAGATTTCAAAAGTTTCTTCCAAAAGGGTTTTACTGGAAATGTAAAAGCTAAAAACAGTGCTTTGATCAATATCGTTAATATTAACATATTATCCATGGCTCAGCGGTTTAATAGTGGTTAATTATACTAAAGAATTCAAATATTCTGCTTAAATAGCATTATTTGTCTATATTAATGAGTACTTTTCGTCAGGCTCTTTTAGAAATCTTGAGACACATGTGTATTGCTTTTCATTTTTTTTAAAATAGAAAGATCTGTGATCTAAAGATCTGGAGAAATTGTTTTTTTATGTTATTTTCCAAGTTTGGTTTGCGATTTCTCTTGATTTAATTAACTCTTGACATTTTTAGTTCAACCTATCTCTTAAAATAGGAGAACATAGAATTGGATTCTTTTACCATAATGTGATAACTTCCTCCTAGTCCTTGCTATTTGTTTTGTAGACTGATTGCAGACATTTAATTTATAGTATTTTTCTAATTTGCTATTCAATGGCTTATGAATTGTTGCCTGCTATCAACTAATCAAGTAACTATGTTACAAATAAAGTAATACTTTAATTGTTCTTCTATAACAATTAATATTAACATCATATTCAAACATTTCGTCTTCTATTTTGAATAATTATTCTTCAAAACTATTTTTCCTCATAATTGAAAAAGAATAATCTTCGCTGCCAAAAGGCACAGATACCCAAAGATGATTCAAGACATTTGGTAATTTAGGATCTTCTTTCATAATATTTGCATATCCAGGATGCATTCTTACATATGATCCTGTAATGTGCTCAGCATTTTTGAAGTCAGTGTCTTTAAGTGGCTTAAATAATTAAGTTTGTTGTCTACGTGCTGGAGCTCTAGTAAATATAGCTATTCTGAGTTCATCTATAATTTCCTAATCAATCCACATATGTGATGATAAAATATCCATCAATTCGTATTAAGTGATTATACATTCTGTATATAAATTGATGACTTTTACAAATTCATCGAAAAATTGATTAAAATCAGACTCTGATGTAAAATGACTAAAACACTTTAATCTTAGTTTATCTAGCACAATAATTTCATTTTTAATTTCTCTACTTGCTTATAACTAATAAGCATTATTATAAAAATGTTATGTATAATAAGCTTAATAAGATTAAATTTCTTCCATCGTTGGAGGATTTGGTTTTACCCTCTTATTTTTGATATCATTCCAATCCACTTAAATTTTTTGCTTTTATTTTTTGAGCTTGAAAACATTCTAAATTTCTTTGAGAGCCTCTGGATCATCTTTGAATTAGATTGATATTAACTAGAATACGATATCAAAGTTATAATTACATCTAATTATTACTATTGGTCAAGATTTCCCTTGAGAATTAGATTCTTAGTTTACTCAAGAAGATTGATTCTTTGCTTGTCTTATTTAAAAAGACATTCTAGTTATTGAATTGTATCATTTGACTTGATTCTTGCATCATGATAAAATAATCTATTGACATTATCAATAACTGTTGGCTAATCGGAAAAGAGCTTTTTAATCTCGCCGTAATAGTGGGATATACTTTATTTATTCTATTTGTAGTCTTTCACTAACTCAACTAGCTATCTAAATATAAAAAAATTAATATTACTAGTATAATAAAGGATAATCTCGTCTCAACCTATTGCAAAATGCTTCACAATTTTTGTATCCTCTTTGTATTTACTCTTCTTCCTGATAAGAATTATTGTTCTGTCCTTCACTCATTGAAAAAAAATAAATATAAAAAATAATTAATTATTTCTATCTCTAATTTGATTCGTTGACTTTAGTTATTAGGAGATACCTGATTATTTAATTAAATAATTATTTGAATCAATAAAATCCATTGTCTTGGAATGCATGATGAAAAGCATTAGAAACATTAAATTAAAGTACCTCACTTAATCCCTAATATTATTGTCTTAATCTCGTGTTTTTGGCATCTAATTCTTTAAAATCTTTTCCAAATGAGGATTCATCCTATTATATTGAATTCTATCATACTTTTATTATCATCGAATATAAATTCCTAAATCTGCAATTCATAATCTTTAATTGTGCATGAATATAAAAATAACATTGGGGTTTAATTTGAACATTTAAGAAAGTTTGATTTTACTTTGGTATTTCTCAGCAGCTTCTTAACTCTTGCCATTGCTTTAAAAAATCACATTCAAATGTCATTCCCTAATTTTATTCTTTAAAAATTTTTTTTTATTTTACATTCTGCAATTTTATTTTATTCTTATTTTTGTTATTTTTCACCTTGGATTTATTCATCGTATCATTTCTATTGATGTATAGGCATTTCTTTTTAATAAATAAGTATCCAGCATCCTTCTGGCTTTAATTTGGCATTTAAAGTTGATTTGATATTTTTTATTTCTAGTGTTTTCTTCCTAAATCCTGCAAATGTTACTCATTTTTTATTCCTCAGTTAATTATGATTAAATTTATCTTTTTTGATAAGTTCTTAAAACCATTCTTCTTCAATATATAAGCTCAATCTATTATAATCTGTTCCAAAAACCTCTAAGTTAGAATTTATTCAATTGATAAACATATTATGTACTATAATTGGATTTAGATAGATATTATTCTAAAATAGCTTTGATTACTTCTTTATCCAATAATTTTAATCTTATATAAGTACTATTTAAATTCATAGAATATTTTGCTATCTTCTTTAATAATTTGAATTTACCTACATTCTCTTTGGGAGATCTCTATTTCCATTCAAGTAAAGGTCTTTAAATATTTAACTAATGAATTTATTAAGCATCTATCTTATCTCTAGTTTTAATTATTTCATCCAATTTAAAATGGGGCTAATGGTTCTATAGCTACTTATCAAATTCACGTTGATTCTTCCAAATATCATTTTTAAAATGAGCTCTCTTTTGAACCCAATACCAATATGTAATCTTCTCTCCAAATGAAGAATAAAAATGTTTATGCGAAAATTTATATACATTTGCCTCATCATCTTCAATATCTATTTATTATAAATCTATTCTTTCAGCATTTCTTGGCTTCTTAGCATTTTTTGTAACCATTAACTTAAGTAGGTTTTAATAATTTTTTTTTAAATTTATTGATATACATCAATAGTTACTCTTGTTATTTATAGCATTCTTCTTTAATAAATCTCAACATCAGCATATAAACATAACTAATTATGACAATTTCAAAGAACTAATTCATATATTTTTATAATTTCTAACCCAAAACTTCTTCTACGTTCCCATTCACTTTACCGAATATATATGGAAGGAAGCAACATTTATAATTTTTCCCAATATTTTTGAAAACTTGCGAAATTCTAGATTAATAGCTATTTTTTAGTATATTATTTTCTAAAAAATGAATAAAAGTTAATCCTAGCAGGAAGTTTACAAAATCATTTTAGTTGGTGATTAAGGAGTTGGAAAATCCTCAATATTGCTCAGATATACAAAGGATCTATTTAATAGAGAATATAACGTTACTATTGGACTTGAATTTGCAAGTAAAAAAGTTACTGTTTATGACTATGCATTGACGCTCTAAATTTGGGATACTGTAATGATGTAATATTTTAAGTTTCTAGGCAGGTTAAGAAGCATTCAGAAGTATTGCTAAAATCTTTTTATAGAAATTCTGCTGCAATCATAATTGTATTTAAATTGACAAGGTTCACTTAGTTATAAATATAAAGTCGCGATTCATTTTAAAGTGTCTCAGGATGGGCAAGAGATATCCAAGAAAATAGCGATCAAGGAGTTGTAATATCTTTAGTTGGCAATATGACAGATTTAGAAGCAGAAAGATCTGTGAGCAATGAGGAAGGTAAACAAAAGGCTTAAGAGATAAATTCATTATATTTTGAAACTTCCGCTGCCATAGGCAAAAATATTGATGATGTAAACTGTAAATCATAATAAGATACCCAGATTTTTATCAATACTTTAGAGAAAGTCACAAAATAAATCAATCCTATTAGAACTGATTGTGAGCAAAATGTTCGAGATTCTATTCACTTATCTCAAAAATATTAATCCCAACCAAAGATAAACTAGGAAAATAATGGAGGAATAAAGCCAAAATAAACTGAAAGTCCTAAAAAAGGGTGTTGTTGAAATATTTATCATTTTTTGGTTTATTCTGTTAACACTATATATAATTTAAAAACCTATCCTAAACGAAATTTGTTATATTATTATTTATTTAAACCATTATGTAGAAAATAAGATAAAAGAAAACTGTATTAATTTTTAATATATTAAATAGAAATTTAATTTAATTTGAAATCATTTTATATAAAAATTAATTAATAAAAAAAATTTATAAATTAGATAATTTAATTTTTTTGTAGATATCATTACAAAGAATATTTGTTCACGTTATGGAATCAATATATCTGAATATATTAAAAAACTATTTCAGATTTTTGATTATCTATTCAAATATATTTCAAGTTCTATCTATTTTTAATAAAATAATTTTTGAAATATGTTTTGAGGTTAATATTCAATTTGCTTAGAGTTATGAAAATAAACTCTTTTTCAGAATAATAATTTAGATTCGCAATAGAAGAAGCAATAATAAATTAATAATTAAGCATATAAGTTTTAAAAAGATGAAATAATAAAAATTAACAAATTCGAAAGGAATTAAGTCATCTTGAGTGCTTTCTTTTGTTAAACCAAATTACTGATGAACAAATTCTTACAGTAATAATAACTATCATTTTGAATCATTAAAAACTTTTAATTCTTTTGAAAATGAGTGAGCTATCCTTTTAAATACAAATAATAATAGAACATTAGTGATTGAAATATAATGACCCAATAGTAATTATAATTCTAAAATTTGAGCTTTATTTTATGGAAAACTCAATACCCAAATGATTAATAAAAATCTTCTTGACAGAGGATGATAATTTAAGAGAAACAATAATTAAGTCGGCTTTTTATAGTAGTCTAGTTTTCTAGGTAATTTTCTTGATCTAATATGCATTTAGACTTAAAATATTTAAAGGAAATTATAAAGATTACAGAATTAAATAAAAATAAATTAAAAAATATTAGATTATTAAGTTTAATCCAAAATTTAAATATTAGAAAGTAGAAAAAAATTTAGGGATTCTATGACAAAAATTTTCTTTATTATAAAAATCGATTTTACCTTTTGTTGTTATCATTTGGCACTTGTAATTAAATCTATTAATTTTTTTTAATAATATGTAACATATGATTCTATGCAATATTATAATATTATTTTTTAAATATTTCTGCTATATTGGGTACGATAGTGGTGCATTGTTTGAACACTCTTCTACACGATTTAAAGATTTTTGTCATTCTCTTGATTTTACATTTTTTCTTTATCTTCTTATTTATTTCTCCTTTGTTTTTATTATTAAATCAAATTTCTTTATCCTTATTACATAATCTGACCATCTTTATCAATATAAATCATTTTTTCAATTAATGGTAAATATATTAAACTCATTTCATCTATAAAAAAGGTTTTTCTTCTTTTGTATAATTTTAAAATTTATTGAAATTTGTAAAGAATTTTTATTTCAGATACTTTCACAAAACTAAAAGAAAGCAATCTAATCTTAGGAGTCAAAGGATTTTGAATCCAGAAAAAATCCTCATTACAAGTAGAAGAGTTCAGCTGTGTCCTTCGGCTAGTTTAGATTTTAAACAGAGTTCCAGTCCTAAAAAACTTAAAAAAATACTGGAACTTATTTAGATAATGCAATTAAACTTTTATTATTAAATTATCATTAAATGATGTTTTTGACAAATTTTTGTTTAATGATAAATATATTTAGAGTAATTTAAATAAAATATATATAAGTCAGATTTTTTTTTAAAGTAGCAATTTTGGAAATTTTTCTGACTTTGTACTTGAAATTCTTTACATTTGAATAACATTATGGTTAAACCAGAATAAAGTTGGAAATTGCTTTGGTAGAAAAATAGTAAAACTTATTTTATATTTTTGATTTGAATTGAATTTTAATAATAATCAATTTTATTGTTATTGCAATCCAATTTGGCTTTCTAAAATGCAACTTCCTTTAGATTTGAATAATTATCGCAAATCTATACCTTAATTATTAACAAATTCTCCTTAAAAGATTAAAGCTTCTTGGGCTTCTAAATTGAGACTTTAGGAAATACAAAGTACCGTAAGATAAGAACTAGCTAAAGAAATAAAATTATTCATTACTTTCTAAAAGAACATTGTTGCTAAATATTGAGGGTTGACTTGCAGGTAGAATTTCTTTGTAACGATTATCTGAAGGAGGAATTTGTTGTCTCTGCTTGTAACATCCCACAAATAAATAGAAGCTAATGTAGTACCATTATGAGAGAAACATATTGTATTAACACAACAAGTATGAACATCTAAATTGGCTTTTCATTTTACTGTCTTTACTTGCCATAATCTGATAGAGATATCTTTACTACCAGATGCTAATGTAGTACCATCTGGAGAGAAACAAATTGAATAAACAGTTCCACTATGTCCGTTTAATTTGTCTTTTTATAATCTTGTATTAACATCCCATAAACAAATAGAGTTATCATCACTAGCAGATGCTAATGTAGTACCATCAGGAGAGAAACACACTGAATAAACCTAACTTGTATGACCATCTAATTTGGCTTATCATTTTCCTGTTTTAACATCCCATAAACAGATAGAATTATCATTACTACCAGAGGCTAATGTGGTACCATCAGGGGAGAAACAGACGGAAGAAATAGAACTTGAATGACCATCTAATTTAGTTTTTTATTATCCTGTCTTAACATCCCAAAAGCGAATAGACTTATCTGAACTACCAGATGCTAATGTTGTACCATCAGGAGAGAAACAAACAGACAGAACATAATTACTATGACCATCTAATTTGGCTGCTCGTATCTCACTGTCTTAGCATTCCATAAACGGATAGAGGTATCTATACTACCAGATGCTAATGTAGCACCATCACAAGAGAAACAGACTGACATGATATATCCAGTATGACCATCTAATTTAGTTTTTTATTGTCCTGTCTTAACATCCCAGAAACGAATGGACTTATCTGAACTACCAGATGCCAAAGTTGTACCATCAGGAGAGAAACAAACAGACAAAACATGATTACTATGACCATCTAATTTGGCTTATTATTATCCTGTCTTAACATCCCATAAACAGATAGAATTATCATTACTGCCAGAGGCTAATGTGGTACCATCAGGAGAAAAGCACACTGAATAAACAGAGCTAGCATGACCATCTACTTAAGCTCTTTACTATCCTACATTAGCATCCCATAAACGGATGGAGTTATCTAAACTGCCGGATGCTAATTTAGTGCCATCAGAAGAAAAGCAAACTGACATGACATAATTACTATGACCATCTAATTTTGCTTTTTATTATTCTATTTTAATATCCCATAATCGGATAGAGTTATCTAAACTTCCAGATGCTAATGTAGCACCATCAGGAGAGAAGCAAATTGAATAAATTCCACTATTATGACCATCTAATTTGGCTTTTTATTATCCTAAATTAACATCCCATAAACGTATAGACTTATCATCACTACCTGATGCTATTATTTTACCGTCAGGAGAGAAGCAGACCGAATAAACAATTCCATCATGGCCTTCAAATTCGAACTTTTATTATCCTGTTTTAACTTCCCATAGACGGATAGAATTATCATGACTACCAGAGGCTAATGTAGTACCATCAGGTGAAAAACAGACTGAATAAACAGTGCTAGTATGACCATCAAATTTCAATTTTTATTATCCTGTCCTAACATCCCATAAACGAATTGAGTTATCATCGCTAGCAGATGCTAATGTAGTTCCATCAGGAGAAAAACAAACTGATATAACCCAATCATCATGACCATCTAATTTAGCCTTTTGGTATCCTGTAGTCGTATCCCATAAACGGATAGAGTTATCATCACTTCCAGAGGCTAATATAGTACCATCAGAAGAAAAGCAAACTGAATAAACAATTCCATCATGACCTTTTAATTCGAACTTTTATTATCCTGTCATGACATCCCATAAACGGATAGAGTTATCATAACTACCAGATGCTAAGGTAGTACCATCAGGAGAGAAACAAACTGATCTAACAGCGCTGCTATGACCATCTAATTTATTTAACTCATGTATTTTTATATTTCTCCATTTACAATTGAACAATTAAGCCCCATTCAAGTTCATACCAGTAATATCTACATTATCAAAAATAGATCCATTCAAATTACAACTTGCCATATTAGCGCCAATTAACGAAATATCTTGAATCCTGATATTCTCAAAGTTTTGTTCTCTGATATCCATTTTTACTTCTACTAATAATTTGAGGGAATCAGACCCACATTTTATAAATCTCTCGTCAATAGCCGTCAGTTGAACAATAAATTTCAAAAATTGTAATATTTTCTCTTCTTTTTCAATTTTTTTAATTAATTACTTTCTAATTTATATAATATCTTCTGTTGAGTTATTTTTTTTATTAAAATCAATTTCACAAATATTTTGGAGAATATTAGTAATGAGATAACCGTTATTAATTCCAGTTTGGTCTAATAATTTTAGCATTTCAGGGTTTGAAAGATAAAATAGACAATCTGTGATTTTATCTCTTTTTAACATTTCAATAATTCTGCTTAATAATTATTTCTCAAATTTTTTTGATTAGGCCAACAACTCATAGATATCTTCTGTTCTTTCATAAACTTATACTATTTCTTGAATTGATGTATTTCTATTGTTTTACTAAAATAAATACATAGTTGATGACATAATCTCTTTCACTTCTTTCTTTAACTTTTCACTAAAAGCATGAACTTCATATTCTAACCAATTTTTTTCCTTCTCCAATTTAAAAAAATAAGAATTTTTCTAAGCCATCCAATCATTTAATGTTTTTCCTTAAAAAATTGATACTAATTGTTCTAAATCAGAATAAGAAGAATCGGCTATATTTTAATTATCTTAGATTAGGTTAATATACTATTTATTTTTCTGTTCAATCAAATCATATATCTATTAAATTGATTCTGATACTTCTTCCCAAATTTTTCTTAAAATGTTTTCAATGTGGGAGAGTTTATATTTAAAATCCATCCTCTATTATTTAATTTCAGACAGCTCATCAAGTTTATATTCATGTAATTTCTAAGTAACCCTTTCTTGAAATACATCAATCGGAATTGCATATTTCAAATCCACTTTATGTTCATAAAGGCATTTTACACACAATTTCCTTTAAAATTAGCAATTGTGAGAAGCTATACATATCATTGATACTTGATTTTTAATATGATAAGTGCAATTCATTATTTAATGTTATTAAAAATATTTAAGTCTTTTACTATAAATCAAAAAAAGTATCTCATGAATTTCTTTTAAGAAGAAGTTTACTTTCTGTAAGAAATGTGGTTCGACGTATTTTTAATTAATTATAATTAGAACTCTCAAAATATTATGCCTTGGTCTTATGAATACTGAAATCACATACAACATTTGAATTGTAGATAATGATGGGTTTCAATATATTTTTTTTAGACCAATAGCCACAATTAAATTTGGATGATTTCGAGTATATTTTTCTCAAACATAATAAAATTCTTAATAAAAAAAATATGAACATTTATTTAAATTTTTGCAAAGTAGTAGAGGTTTATTCTACAAAGGGGTTTACGTACCTAACCTATTGTAGTAAGAAAACTAGGAACCAACAGCCTAAGAAAAGATCATGCCTAGGTCAGCTTAGAGTGAAAATCTGGATGTTTCAAAAGGGAATTCTTTTATATAAGTTGGGCCAGAAAAAATTTTTTGAGTTTAAACAAATGGCAGTAATAAGTATTACTTATTTAATCAAAACCATTTTACAAATTTAATGTGGAAAAATGGAGTTTTTTCCTCTATCTGGAAACCATTATTCTGGTACTAATTGAGCTGCTTGTTTTTTTAAAATTCTATTTCATCGATATTGAGGGCAGCCATCGTAGAATAGTATAATATGCAACTTAATCTTACATTCCTAAAGTAGGGCAAGGATACCGTCTAATAATTTGGAAATTCTAATGCATAATTTATATTGATTTATTGTTAAATAAATTCAAAATAAAGCTGCAGTATGGGGTAATCAAATATATTTTATTTATTATAAATTCATATATATCATGGATTAATCATGTTCTCGTTTATAGTATACACTTTATAAACCATTAAATTATCTATCAGAAATTTTGGTAGGATTGAATATAAAGAGTGAATTTGGTAAATCAGCTGATTCTTTGTTTTTGTTCCTTGATTTTTGCTGTTTCATTTCATCATATCTTGAAGTGATTATTGGATTTATTTACTGATTGTACATAATCTTCTAAATTTGATTCTATTCTAAAAGTATATAAATTATAGAAAAATAACTAATCCAAATATATTTGCCTATACAAAATACTCTAGTAGACTATTTCTAAAATATACAATAGTGGGTATAAATAAATTAGGCTATGAATTCAATTCAATCACCTGGTGAGCAAATGTAATAAATTATCCACTTAAATTTTATAAATAATCTTATTCATCAAATGTATTTAATTATACTAACTACTCTAAACGGACAATATATATCAAAATAAAATTAGTTCAGCCTTTTATTAACTTTATAATTTTAAAAGTAAATGCTTAAAATTCGTCATATCTACTTTAAAATAGGATTTTAATGAGTCCTTAAATCATTAAATTAAATTTTTCGCTTACTAGGTACCCTGTCAATATTTTAACATATTAATTCTAGAAAATAGAATATACATCTGATTTTTTATGTACGTTATTCTTATATATGACAATTAAACCTTAACTTATCAAATTAAAATCATATTAAAAAGCTCAAGCATTTATTCATGATTGTTATTAATAAGTACGCTACTATAAATTAAAATATATTTATAAATGTTCCTATCTAAGTTTTAAAAGCGTTTCTGTTTATAAAGCCGACTTAAGATAGTTAGCTCAGTTTATCATTTTCATTTATCTAATTTGCTATGGCTATATAAATGAATAATAATAAGTTTAAAATGCAAATAATTGGTTTAAAAACTCATTTTATAAAAATAGATCGAAACTTTTTAAGTAGGAGAAGAAACACAATTGCCACTTCTTAATAACCAGAACCAATAAAGGGTTAAGATAACCTTTTATTCATTCAGATTATTAAGAAGTGCCTATTGTATTTTATATTATTAAAAATCTCTGCACTTAATTCTTAATAGCATTTTAGTGACTAAGTTAATTGTATTTTAATTTTGATATAATTAAATTCTTCTTTGTTCTAATATATAGCCTTCAAAATTTCTTTTATATAATTACTAAAAAATATTAGGTGCATCTTAATCAAAATGAATGGCAATATTCTAAATCAGAATATTTTAAATATACTACCCACTCTAAACAGACACTCTAAGTTCAACTTAAAAGAGCTTGTCTATTCTTTCTAATTATTAAGAAGTTGTCATATATATAAAAACTTCAATATTTTTTAAACAGCTTTATAACGATTCTTTATATAGATAAATGACATTGAAAATTATGTATAAATATATTATAGATGATTCTTATAGAAACCCATTTGAAATTCTAGCATTACTAAAACATATTTATTGCACTTGACTAAATTTAATTTTTAATCTAAAATTCCTGAAGGTATTTTCCATAAGGCTGAAATTTAAGATGTCTTATAAATACATTTTAGGATAACTATGATGGCAACAAATATTTATAATCATAATTCAAAACGCAACTAATATTATTTCATTAAGCTAAAGTTAACTTTTAATTGAGAAAATCATTTAGTTTTTCCTTGCATCTGAAAATTTGATGGGGCTTTGAAAATACTTTTTAAATATAGAATTAATTCAATAAATAGATTTAATTAGCAATTTAAACTCAAAAAAAAAATGAAATGATTTCAGTATGCTAACTAAAAATTAAAACTCAAGTAAATATTCTATAATGCTGAAATTTTATATACGCCTAGAAAATACAAATTATATGAAAACTGAGGATAGCAGATACCATAATCAGTATTTTAAACTCAAATAATAGATATTTCAGTACTCCTAAATAAATTTTTAATAAAAAAAATACATATGATATTTTCTCTATGTCTG